>SZWC01000154.1:93897-105615 GCA_023375785.1 Penium margaritaceum | reverse complement strand
GAGCTATTTTCTGATTGGCTGTTGAACTGAGTAACAAGCTCTACAGAGCTGGGGGGGGCCTAGAACTTGGAGGGGTCTCCCATTGTTGTTCATTCTTCATTCCTAATCAGTCACTTGCAGTTTTCAGCTGCTTTCTGGCGCTAACACTGGCGCGCGCGTTCCTGAGTAACAAACCCAGAGCTTCCAGACTTAGACTCTAGAGCAGCAGACTGAGGGGGCAGCTGACTTAAGCAACGAGCGTGGAAGCCCGCACGCTGCATCAACAACGCTGCTGCCCCAACCTGCTGCCTAGGCAATTCCATTTTTAACAAGATATTCCGTCATCGTGCCACATCGTTCATGGCCGAGGATTGTTGTCTTACGCGTGTACACGGCATACGGTGACCTTTCGGCTCATGTCCATGCTCGTGCAGATCCCTGAGGTGGCCGTTGCTGCCGGCTTGTGGGGGAGTTGACGTGGTGTTGACCCGGTCCGTGGTGCACCCCCAACATGCAGGCGGACCACCACGAGGTGGCGACCGAGCCACCATTGCCTGGCGTGCAGCTGCCACGACATCCCGGGTGCCTCCCGTGGTCCTTTACAGTGTTTCTGTAGGTGCTAGAATTTTCTCGGTGGACAGGCCGTTCGGCCCGAACTGCATGTTTTGCATGTTTTCGCCACCGACTGATGTCGGACCTGTGCGTGTGACCAGCTGTAGCGTCAGGCTTAGGATTCTGCCGCTTTAGGATCCGACGGTGCTCCGTTTGGACCACCGTGCGCAGAGTTACGGCCAAAACAACGGTTTTGGGCTAGGTTTGGACAGACAGGCACTGCCGTGTGTGACACCCGCCGTGCACCACGGCAGGTATTTATCCTGTGTGACTGTCATTCATTCTCTCTCTCTGCATTTACTTCAGTTGAAGCTTGAGATACAAGTGCACGTGTCTCTCCCTACCCTTGTTGTCCCTTGCATGACCTGTGTGTCAACCAGCCAGACCCGTGCTGTCAGGCTAGCAAGCAGAAAGGCTAGGAAGCTTCCTGGAATCTTCTCATGGTATCAGAGCGGGCGAGCCAGTGCTCGTCGTGCTGCGCAGCAGAGACGCAGCAGTTGCAGCAGCAGTGAGCAGCAGCAGTGGCAGCAGCCCACAGCAGCAGAAGCAGGTCCTAGTTGGACCCATCACCACCCTGAGTCGCTTGAAGCGACAAGAGCACGCAGCGACGCATACGCCATCATCCTGATGCGTCAGAAACCGCAACGGCAGGTTCGTGCTGCAGCTGCAGCGTGCCACAACGGCTTGAGGCCGTTGGAGCCCTTGCGCGCAGCAGCAGCCGGTCCGAGGCCGCCCGTGTGGCGACTTGGAGCCGCAAACCGGGCGAGCAACAGCACCATCAGCGAGCAACAGCAGCAGCGGCGGCCGTGGCCACTCAGGCACCAGAGGCACCAGCACCTTTTGTAGGTGCTGACACCAGCCGTGCAGCTTCCTGGAAGCCGCACGGACGTGGAGGAGCCGCAGACGCAAATCGCGTCAGCCGCCATCCTCTCTTCACCCGCCTGTGCCGGATTCAAATCGCCACCATACGTTGCGCGCTATGGCTCGTTGGAAAGCTTAGATCTCAAGCTTTCCATCGCGCCCTTCCTCGCCTCATTTGGAGCTCTGAAGCCTCCAGCATTCACCGTTCCGCATCACTGATTTGAATTTTTCATTTTTTCGGCCAAAGCACAAAATCAGGTCGTTTTGGCCTTTTTCCGCACTTTTTGAAGACGAAAATTTCACTATTGTCTTCAGCATCCTCAGACGCCTCTGTGGTCCAAATTTCGCTTCATTTGGACAACCTTCAATTTTTAGTGGTGAAAATTTAAATTTTTAAATTTTCAGCACTTAGCCGATTTTTTGGTCAGAAGGTCGACTTTTGCCACCGTCCTAAATCGGCGAGAAACACCATCATATTTGAGATCTGACACCTTTCATCCCCACCTCCTGCCTCACTCCCATCAGCAGCAGCAGCAGTAGCAGCAGCAGCAGCAGTGACAGCCGTGGTAGCGGCACCGACCACATCAGCCGTGGAGGCGGTACTGACGTCGCAGACGACGTCGACATTGGCTCCGTCGCTGACAATGCTTTCGTCGACAACAGCCACAGCGGAAGTAGCAGCAACAGCAGCAGCAGCAGCAGCAGCGACGGTGACTGCCATGATGGTGTCACCTGTGTCGCGCGCGGTGGCCTCCTCGTCCACTCTGGCACCATACTCCCGAGACCGTGTCATCACCGAGCTTCTACAGCAGCTGGCTCTTCGCTCATCTCAGGGGAGTGCGAGTGTGTTGACTCAGCCGACTGATCATACTGCTTGTGCTGCCGCTTCTGTGTCGTTGCGTGGGGATGCTTGTGGCGGTGCTCAGTCTGCTGTGTGTGTCAGCGAGGGACCTGATGATGTGTCCTGGCTTGCTGAGTCGCAGTCTCGCATGTTGCGTCGTGACCAGCAGTCCTCTGCCGAGCGTCCTGCCGCGTTCTCCTGTTCCATCGCCATGTGTTCTGTCACATCGTCGAGTCGTGTTTCAGATGCCACCTGGGTCATCGACTCAGGGGCCACCCATCACATGACGTGTCGTCGCCGTGAGTTCGTTGTCCTTGGTCCCGTGGGGTCTGTTCGCGCTGTTCGCACTGCGTCAGGCCATGAGGTCCCGGTCCAGGGTGTTGGTGTCGTGCAGTTCCATAGTCCGTCTGGCCCGTTGTACATTTCCGACGTCTTGTATGTGCCAGATCTAGAGCTCAGTCTGCTCTCTGTGCGTGCCTGTACGCGCATGGGTCTCGGGGTGTCTCACACTGGCGATGATGCCACTATCTTCGTGTGTGACACATAGGAGACTGTTTTGTGTGGAACAGTTGTCGATGACCTGTACCACGTCTCTCATGATCGCTCTCTTTCTCCGACATCTCCCTCCCCCACAGCGTGTGTTTTTGTG
This sequence comes from Penium margaritaceum, assembly GCA_023375785.1. NCBI lineage: Eukaryota > Viridiplantae > Streptophyta > Zygnematophyceae > Desmidiales > Peniaceae > Penium > Penium margaritaceum. The sequence continues at coordinate 102,673 of SZWC01000154.1, read as the reverse complement.
ACCGGTACTTTGTCTGCTGAGCACCAGCGCCTGCTGCACAGGCGTCTGTGTCACGTGCACATGGACGCTATTGATAGCCTTGTGCGCTTGCAGCCTGCGCTCGGTCTTGACGCGGCTTCGTTCGAGAAGCCGCCCAAGACCGACTGTCTTGAGTGTGCTCAGGGCAAGATGCACCGCCGCTCTTACCCATTGTCCGAGTCGCGAGCTATTCGCCCTCTCGAACTTGTCCACTCCGACCTCCTGGGCCCGCTCCCTGTCGAGTTCCAGGAGGATCGAGGTCGCTATGTCCTGACACTGACTGATGATTTCACCCGTATGCGGTGGGTCTACAGTCTTCGTCAGAAGAGTGACGCCGCTGTGGCCGTCCGCCTGTGGCTGGTCATGGCGGAACGGCAGTCTCGCCACACTCTGCAGACCTTCCGCTCTGACCGCGGGGGGGAGTTCCTCGGGGATATGGAGCGGTACTTCGCTGAGCATGGTGTGTACCACCAGCTCTCAACACTCGCTACCCCCCAGCAGAACGGAGTGTCTGAGCGTTGGAACCGCACGATGGAGGATGCGGTCCGCACCATGCGCATTGAGAGTGGTCTCCCAGAGTCCTTCACATTTGAGGGCTTTGCCTACATGACCTGGGTGTGGAACCGCATCCCACACGGACGGCTGCCTCTCCACAGCTCTCCCTATGAGTTGTGGTTTGGTCATCGAGCTGACCTGCGTCTTGCTCGTGTGTGGGGGTCCCTTGCCTGCGTCTGGTTCACCCCAGAGCAACAAGGGTCCAAGGTCTCTCCTCGCGGGCGCATCTGTGCCTTCGTGGGGGTGTCACCCCGGTCTAAGGCGTGGCGCTTTTGGGACCCGGATCGCCGTCGCATTGTTGAGTCCCGCGACGCGGTGTTCTTCGAGCACCTTATCTACCATCACTTGTCTCAGATCCGCTCCATGCGCCTCTCTCATGCTCCTGGGTGTGACGCCTCACGCGGCGTGGGGGAGGTCGTTGGGCCATCGGACTCCGTCCGTTCAGCATGCCCTATCGCCCGTGATGCGTCACACTCCGGTCCCTCACCCGCTCAGCTCGACCCCGCCATCATTGCTGTTGGCCCAGTTGCGTCATCACCTGAGCATGCGACTCTTCCTGCCCATGCCCTTGGCCTTGCATCATCTCCCCCTGCTCCGCCTGAGCCCGCGCACTCACCTGTCCCAGCGTCGCCTGAGCCCGCGCACTCACCTGTCCCAGCGTCGTCTGAGCCCGCGCACTCACCTGTCCCAGCGTCGCCTGAGCCCGCGCACTCACCTGTCCCAGCGTCGTCTGAGCCCGCGCACTCACCTGTCCCAGCGTCGTCTGAGCCCGCGCACTCAGCTGTCCCTGTGTCGCCTGAGCCCACGCTCCCTCTCTTCCCTTCGCCTGATCCTGTGCGCTCATCTCTCCGTATGCCTGTGTCGCTTGAGCCTGCGTACTCGCCTGTTGATGCATCGTCTGAACCCGTGTACTCACCTGCTTCCGTGCCGTCCGAGCACTCGCGTTCCCCTGTCTTCGCGTCTCCAGAGCGCGCGCATTCACCTCCGCACGAGCATGCCGCTGTGTCGCCTGTCCCCGCGTCATCGACACCTGTGCCTGCTATTGTGCCCCCCGAGCCTTTCACACGCGAGTCCGGAGGTCGCCTCCGCCAGCGCCCTACGCGCAGCGTGCACAGTGGAGACCCAGGCACCAAGGCCCTCGGCCTTAGTGCCCTTGGTCTTGCTGAGGTCCACCCATCCTGTCCGATAGGACGGGTCCTCCTTGCTCACGAGTATGAGCAGGCGCGTGATGCGTCCTTCTTGGAGGTCACACATACATTGCCTTCCACAGCGTGTGTCCTGGCCACACGCACCTCGCCCGAGCTGCCACAGGATCCGAGCACACTGCGTGAGGCCCTCATTGGACCCGACTCCGAGCTTTGGCGCTCTGCGTATGAGGAGGAGCTTCGGGCGATTGCCGATCATGGCGTCTTTGAGCTTGTTGACCTGCCAGCGGGCCGGAAGGCTGTCCAGGCCAAGTGGTTTTTGCGCAAGAAACTGAAGCCTGATGGCTCAGTGGAACGCTACAAGGCCCGCTTGACAGCCAAGGGTTTCTCACAAGTGGAGGGTGTCGACTTCACCGATACCTTTGCCCCAGTCGGCCGGATGCAGACAGTGCTCACCCTGCTGAGTCAGGTGGATCACCATGATTGGGAGCTTCACCAGATGGACGTTAACAACGCCTTCCTTCATGGAAAGCTTGAGGAGGAGATCTACATGGTCCAGCCGCCTGGCTTCGTCGACGCCAAGGCCTCTGATAAGGTCTGGCGGTTGCGGAAGGCCTTGTATGGACTGAAGCAGTCACCTCGCTGCTGGAACCAGGAGATCACTGGCACGCTTCGTCGNTCGTCGTGCCGGATACGTCCAGAGCGATGCTGATCCTTCCCTGTTTGTGACCCAGGCGCCAGCCCCCTTCACTGCAATCCTGGTCTATGTGGACGACCTCCTGATCGCGTCTCCAGACATGGAGGCCGTGACGGCGACCAAGGCGGTGCTGCACTCCGCCTACAGGATGAAGGACCTGGGACCAGCCTCGGTGTTCTTGGGGATGGAGATTGTGCGTGATCGCACCCGTAAGACCCTCCTCGTCCATCAGGCACGGTATGCTCGGACTATGGGGGAGCGATTCGCAGACCTCCTTGCGACTGTTCTGACTGCGTCCACACCCATCACACCCGACGGGCAGCGTGCCCTGAAGGTGGATGACCCAGAGCAGCTGGGGGAGCTTGTCGATGTGACCTTGTACCTGCGAGTCATTGGCTCGCTCATGTACCTGGCCACCACGACGTGGCCCGACATCGCCTTTGTTGTCAATCTGCTGGCACAGTTTTCGCAGGGTCCGCGCACACGGACGCTCCAGGCTGCGGTCAGAGTCGTGCGATATGTGGTCTCCACCGTACGCCTTGGTCTGTGCTTTCGCCGCCAGTGCTCGGTGGTCCTTGATGGGTACACCGACAGTGACTGGGCTTGGAGCCCAGATGGCAGGAGCCGCACAGGCTACATCTTCCTGATTGGCGGGACCGCTGTGTCGTGGCGCAGCGGTAAACAAGGCTGCATTGCTCGCAGCTCTGCGGAGGCCGAGTACGTGGCTCTAGGCGCAGGTGCAGCAGAGAGTGTCTGGCTGGTGAGCTTGCTCCGTGAGTTACGTCAGACTGTGCCTCCAGTCGTCTTGCGTTGTGACAACCAAAGTGCTGATGCCATCGCACAGAACTCGGGTGTGTTCCATTCACGCACAAAGCACATTGCTGTTGAGTACCACTTTGTGCGTGACCTTCTGCAGCGACGCGAGGTGGACGTCATCTGGGTGAGTACAGACTAGCAGCGCGCTGACTTCTTGACGAAGGCACTCGGACGAGGGAAATTCCATGTGGCCACTCGTGTTGTGGGACTGCGGCCTGCCCCTGATGCCGGTTGACCTGGCCTTGTTTCGTTCTTGTCATCTCCGTGGTGCTTTGTTGTCAGTGTTTGTATGTGCATGGACATGTTCGCCATCCGGTCATGGGGGAGTGTTGTATTACGCGTGTACACGACATACGGTGACCTTTCGGCTCATGTCCATGCTCGTGCAGATCCCTGAGGTGGCCGTTGCTGCCGGCTTGTGGGGGAGTTGACGTGGTGTTGACCCGGTCCGTGGTGCACCCCCAACATGCAGGCGGACCACCACGAGGTGGCGACCGAGCCACCATTGCCTGGCGTGCAGCTGCCACGACATCCCGGGTGCCTCCCGTGGTCCTTTACAGTGTTTCTGTAGGTGCTAGAATTTTCTCGGTGGACAGGCCGTTCGGCCCGAACTGCATGTTTTGCATGTTTTCGCCACCGACTGATGTCGGACCTGTGCGTGTGACCAGCTGTAGCGTCAAGCTCAGGATTCTGCCGCTTTAGGATCCGACGGTGCTCCGTTTGGACCACCGTGCGCAGAGTTACGGCCAAAACAGCGGTTTTGGGCCAGGTTTGGACAGACAGGCACTGCCGTGTGTGACACCCGCCATGCACCACGGCAGGTATTTATCCTGTGTGACTGTCATTCATTCTCTCTCTCTGCATTTACTTCAGTTGAAGCTTGAGATACAAGTGCATGTGTCTCTCCCTACCCTTGCTGTCCCTTGCATGACCTGTGTGTCAACCAGCCAGACCCGTGCTGTCAGGCTAGCAAGCAGAAAGGCTAGGAAGCTTCCTGGAATCTTCTCAAGGATATCCTCGGTGACGTACTTTGTGCCTTTGTCCACTTGTAGTGGAGGGGGGGGGGCACATCTCTGCGAGGGAAGTTCTCATCGGGGTCCTAGTAGTGCTGGAGCCCGGTGATGTGGAACACCGGGTGAACTTGCATAGTGTCGGGAAGTTTGAGTTGTGCAACCACGGGGATTTACATGTGGTCGGTCTCAGACGGTCTTAACCATCGGGGATTGAGTTTCAAACAATTGGCTCCGCAGAGTTTGATGTTTGTCGGATTGAGAAGGACTTTGTCGCCAACGGCGAACACGTTGTCGCTACGATGTCGGTCCGCTACTCGCTTCATCGTCGCTTGTGTCTTCACGAGCGTCTGCCTTGTTTCATCCCAAATTGTAGAGAAATTGCGGCGTTGGATGTAGACCGCGGGAATGTTGCTCTTGCTGTGAAGTTGGACTGGTGTGGCAGGAAGTTTGCCATACACCATTTCGTATGGAATTTTACCCGTTACAGTGGACGTCACCAAGTTATATGTGAGTTCGGCGGCCAGCATTTTGGCTGCCCAATCCGTTCCTATGGCTCCTATAATATGCGGAGAAGTTGTTCAAGCGTCTGATTGGTTCGCTCGGTTTGCCCGTTGGTTTGAGGGTGGAACACCGTGAAAAGCAGGATCCGACTACACTAGCAAGTCATCATTTCTTGCCAAAAACGGCTGGTGAAGCGACCGTCTCTATCGCTTGCGATTATTATCGGCACACCGTGTAGCCGTATGATGTTGTTTAGAAACAGCCGTGCCGTGCCTTCGGCAGTGACGGTGGTCGTCGTTGGGATGAAGTGGGACATTTTGAAAAACCTGTCAACAACCACGAGGAATGTGTCATATTCCTCGGGCGTGACCAGTGTTCCAATGAAGATGTCCATGGAGATGTCGGTCCAGGGTTCCATCGGAATGTGTAGCGGCTGTAGAAGTCCGCGTGACCACATGCAACGAGATTTTTGTCGCGGACATGTGTCACATGATTCGCAAAAGTTGGCTAAGTCAGATTGCATCGTGTCCTACCAGTAGTCGTTCGCCAGATTTTTCAGTGCCTTGTCTTCTCCGAGAAGTCCATCTGGACCGGTGTCATGGCACTCCTCAAGTAGCATGCGGTAGACTTTGTCGTCCGGGGTTACGACTATCTGGCGAGTAAATTGTCATTGCCAATAGGGTGCGTCGTGCCAGAACTTGGCCTTGTCATATCCACCATGCTGGTTATAGCCATGTGTGAACAACTGGTCGAGATACGGATCTCGCTACAGTTGAAGTGTTGTTGCTTCACCCATCAAGTTGTTGGTTTTTGCGCATCTCTCATTGTGCTCTATTGTGTCCTCCCGGCTTGTGTACATCGGCGTGCAGATGACTGACGACGAGACTCAATGCTGTTGGAGTGTCGTCCGGTGGAGCCGACGTACGCTGAGGCCTACTCGCAGTTCGCTGGAGCCTCCTCCCTCCGGCGACGTGCTCAGCTCCATCGGTAGACCTCCTCGATGGTCGGGCCGCCGAAGGTCACTGTCACCGCAGATGCTGTCTACATGCACCGAGCGCTAGTCCTGATTGTGCCATTGCGTCTGCAACATCGTCCTCTGCCTAGGCCCCATGTCTCGTGCTCCGTGTCGCTGTTTGACATCATGGACCGTCGTAGGCACTGCCTGGATGCGGGCAGTCATAAATCTTTGCTGCTATTTTTCTAGCTGATTCTGACCGCACGACTGCGTTCGCAGCGTCGGTATTATGGTAGGTCCAGTTTCGAGGCAAAACGGACAACGCCCGGGTTTTGGACTGGCAGGGCAGGGCTCACCGAGAAAACCCTGCCTGCCAGAAAATAGATCTAGGACTATTTTCTGATTGGCTGGTTAGCTGAGTGACAAGTTCTACACTAGTGGGGGCGAGCTAGAACTTGGAGGGGTCTCCCATTGTTGTTCATTCTTCACTCCTAATCAGTTACTTCCAGTTTTCAACTGCTTTCTGACGCTAACACTGGCGCGCGCGTTTGTGAGTAACAAATTCAGAGCACTCAGACTTAGATTCTAGAGCAGCAAACTGAGGGGGCAGCTGACTGAGCAACTTGCGTGGAAGCCCGCACGCTGCATCAGCACCGCCACTACCCCAACCTGCGTTGTTGTGTAGTTTCCATTTCAAGTCAGTGGCTGAGTGCATCTAATGGGTTGGTTTTGCCTGGCCGGCACTCAATATCGTAGTCGAACCCACATTCAAGAAACTCCATCCATCGGGTTTGACTTCTGCTGCGGTTCGGCTGCGTCTTCAGGTATTTTTGCGCGTGATGGTTGGTGACGACACATCGACGGCATTCAAGATAGCACCGCCACGTCTTAAATGTGTGTATGACTACCAGCATATCCTTCTCGTGTACGGCATAGTTGAGTTCCGATCCGCGCAACTTGGTCCGCTCAACATGTAACGGCTATATGCATTAGCAAAACATTTCTCACCCTATGGATATCATGTATAGAATGACCAATAACTTCGTCGTTAGGTTCTAAACTCCAAGAATCAAAAGAATAAGACAAACACATCATGAGCTCACGAGTGGTGGTCACGAGGGAAACGACGCAGCCGGAGACGTGGAGACAATGAATGACATTAACCATCTCCTCCATATGGACACTTTTGATGTCCCCAACACTCCTTAATCTTCAAGCTCATGGATTTCAATATTGTCATCGCATACCGATGATGCACACATGTGTAGCTGGTTGCAATAAAGTTCACGCTAGAGATGACATGAGCTTGTATGAGGTCCCAAATCTTGTTTGACAGTAGGAGCAATGACTTCACAGCCTGGATAGCCTCTAGGTTGGTGTGAAATTTAATGAGATGATCAATGTAGATCAAAATGTTCACAAAGGCTGCTCCATATGAGCCAAAGAACTGTGATATATCAATTGTGGTGCAATAGGACCCCCTGTTCTCAAGTGAGGAGATGATCTTGATGTTTCCAGAAATAATAAGACTGCTTCATAACTGAAGGGCGTTCTCTAGATTCCAAAATATAGATTACCGTATTACCTCTAAAATTCGCATGGGTTCTCATGGAGGAGTTTTAATTTTTTTTTCCGACCAGGCCGGGTTCAATTTTCAACCGTTTTCGAACAGGCTCCAACTGGGAAATGAACGGGTAAATTCAAAATGTCTCGCTCGGGCCCCCACTCCAGCAAGAAAAAAAACACCGTCGGCGAATGTTCGCTCGCTCGAACAGTCCAATCTGTGCGCGTCGACAGCGATGTTCGTCTGGATAAGCCGACCGCCTGAGTCGATCTTGTCCGGAAACAATCGAACTCAAATATGGGGGAATTTTCTACCTTTGCCGAACCAAACCGGAGCAATTTTGGCCTGGGCTCAAATTTTGGTTGAATGAATTTATGTACAAATCTAGGGGGTAGTACGGTATTTCAATGCCAAGGCCTGGGACACATGTTTGATCTAATCCTCAATCTAGGGGATAGTAAGCTATTTCAATTCCAACTACAACACGAAAGAAGAATGAGAAGACCACGAGGAGCAATGAAGTGCCCCACATGTAACAATGTCTTATCAATTGATGTCAGGAACTTGGGAGGACCCATCACTAGCAAGTGCACCTTGTATTGGTCAAATGATCCATATTGATTCATTTTTTACCATTTAGAGTCACATGCGTGCACTACAAGAGGTGCATACCTTTGTAGGAGGTGCTTCCTAACGCATTGACTTGCTGTAAACCGGGCGCAGTGTGCTAGCCTCAACCACATGGTGTAGGCACCGACCGGCGGCAGTGGCGACCAAGGGGAGGCCGGTGCACACCTTTCCGGGTTTTTGAAAGTGTAGGGTCGTCTTGGGGGAGCACGAGAACATGTGTGGCATAGTGGGAGTAAAAATTACTAATTATTCAAGTTTCAATATAAAAGACTATGTACATGATGACATATCCTAGGCGACCCGAGGTCACTGAGCCGTATGTAGCTCCGTACAGGCCTAGGATGAGCATTATTGCCTCACGTAGCTCATCTTCCAAGATTTTCAATGCACCAAGAATGGAATTATCCCGTGGAGGAACGGCCAAGATATGGCTGTTTCTGTGAACCACGACAATCTGCTGCTGGCAGCACCACTACCGGCGGTGACGACCGCCCGAAGTGCCCTTTCTGGCAATAACACATCAAGGGGCCATTCCAAAGCGCCCTTGGCCCTCAATGATCCTTGATTCACAGACTAATTGGGCCCCAAGGCACGCTTTGGCCTTGTTGGGTCTTCCGAGGATCGAGCATTGGTCCTTGGGGATGAATTCCCGTCACTTGTTTTCCCCTCGGCCGGTCCAATCTTTCGCCGGGCGTAACTTCTTCAATTTTTGATGGATCGACCCCTGTAGCGGGAGGGACGGTTCAGCCCTCCCACCTCGCTGAAGCAAGGGGTGGTTGCGCACCACCCCTCGCGTCAGCGAGGGCTGGCCGGTGGCCAGCACTTCGCTGGCCGCCGGCCAGCTCGCTGCCGGCCGGCTGGACGGCCGGCGGCCGGCCAAGT
>SZWC01000154.1:77720-93828 GCA_023375785.1 Penium margaritaceum | reverse complement strand
GGACGGCCGGCGGCCGGCCAAGTGACCGGCCGGCCACCGGCCGGCCAGCCACCAGCCGCCGATCGCGGCCTCAGCCCGATCGGCGGCTGAGAGGCCACGAGGGCCTCGAGGGCGAGGCCTCGTGGCCTCGTGCCCTCGCCCCCCCTCGCCCTCCTTGCAAACGAGCAAGAGAGGACGAGGGATAGGGGGAACGAGGGTGAGGTGAAATTTGTTGGCGCGAAATCGCCAGCGTGCCTCGCACGCGACGATTTCGCGCCAGAACGACAAAACGAAACTCGAAGTTCGTTTACGACGAACTTCGACGTAAAACAAACGGAATAACTCGTGCGAACACACAAGTTCAAGGTAAAAACCCCCGGTTTGGGTCCCAAAACCAGGGGTTCGATTAAAAACGGAAATGGGCCTCCGGAGACTCGAAATATTCGAGTCTCCCTGCTCTGAGTCGTTGATGACGATTGCCCCTCAGTCTTGCGAATAGGGTAAACCCCTGACGTGGACTGAGAACGCCATTCTGCAAACTTCGAGTTTCGTTTTGTCGTTCTGGCGCGAAATCGTCGCGTGCGAGGCACGCTGGCGATTTCGCGCCAACAAATTTCACCTCACCCTCGCTCCCCCTATCCCTCGTCCTCTCTTTCTCGTTTGCAAGGAGGGCGAGGGGGGGCGAGGGCACGAGGCCACGAGGCCTCGCCCTCGAGGCCCTCGTGGCCTCTCAGCCGCCGATCGGGCTGAGGCCGCAATCGGCGGCTGGTGGCTGGCTGGCCGGTGGCCGGCCGGTCACTTGGCCGGCCGCCGGCCGTCCAGCCGGCCGGCAGCGAGCTGGCCGGCGGCCAGCACTTCGCTGGCCGCCGGCCAGCCCTCGCTGACGCGAGGGGTGGTGCGCAACCACCCCTCGCTTCAGCGAGGTGGGAGGGCCGAACCGGCCCTCCCGCTACAACCCCGTTCTTGGGTTGATCTCGCACGTTTTTTCCTGTAGATGCTAAATCTACAGTCTAATTACACATTCAAGGAAGCCTAGAGCCGTTATTAGTGCCTTTGGCACTGTCCGGCTTACACAACCTCCCCCCCCAAGAGCAAGTCATCCCGGTTCGCTCTTGGTACTCCCGGAGGATGGCATTCACCCCGCCAACGTTGAAGTTGCGACCAGGCTCCCATGATTTTTTGGCCACATCATAGCCCTTCCACTTAACCAGGTACTCCCATCCACGGCCACGACGACGGTGGTCAAGGATGGCCTCTACCTCAAACTCTTGCTCGCCCTCGATGAACACCGGAGGGGGAGGCTCAAAACTGTGGCCAGGAAAATACTTGGCCGGAACATGGTTGAGCTTGAGCTTGGAGATGTGGAACACGTTGTGGGCAAGTATTGAATGCGGAAGAACCAACCGCGCCACCACGGATTTCCGCATTTCGAGCACCTCGAACAGACCAAGCCACCGGGATTTCAACTTGTCCGATCGGACCCCGCAAAGGTTGACGTGAGCGCTGTTGAGAAGCAAGCGATCACCAACATTGAGTGTTGCGTCTACGCCTCAGCGGTCCCCTTGCATTTTCTGGTGCTCTTACGCCTTTGCCGATGCATGCCGCTTCGCCACCCAAATCTGCTTGAAGTCACGTGCGGTAGACTCCGCCGTGAGCAGGTTGCTTAAGGCGTGCAAACTGAGAGGTGTGGCGGGCACCGTCCCATTCACCACCTCAAATGGCGCTTTGCTGGTGGAGGCGAACGTGGCAGAGTTGTATGCTAGTTCAACGACCGGCAACTACTGGTCCGACGCTGTCTCGTCCGGATCACCCAATGTACGGAGGAGCTACTCCAATGTCTAGTTTGTCCACTCCGTCTGTCCATCAGTTTGGGGATGAAAGCTGGCCGACAGCTGCATCTTGCTACCATATCGCTCCATGAGTTCCCGCCAAAACTTGCTCGTGAAGCGTGGGTCACAGTCACTCACAATGGAACGAGGCACGCCATGGAGGCGCACCACGTGTACGAGGAACTGCCTAGCCGTGCCTTCCGCGCTCACCGTATCACGCGTCCCAATGGAGTGCGAAATCTTGCTGAAGCAATCCACAACCACCAACACCGTATTGTGACCTGCCGCTGTCTCGGACAAGCCCGTGACAAAGTCCATGGAGATGTCTTGCCACGTCTGCTCGAGGATGGACAAGGGTTGGAGGAGACCCGGGGTCTTTGTGCTTCGTGCCTTGTGGTGTTGGCACACGTCACAACTCTGGCAGAATTCAGCCACCTCCGATGACATGGTGGGCCACCAAAAGAAGCGAGCCACCATCTTCAATGTCTTGTCGGCGGAGAAGTGACCGCTCGGACCACTGTCATGGTACTCCTCCAAGCTCAGCTGCCAAAGCACGGACACCACGGGAACCACCACCTGATGCATGCCACACCGTCGCCAATACGGTGCCTCAAAGAAAAATCTCCGATCGTCATATTCCCCATGCGCGTGAATAGCTTCAGAAGGAAGGCATCCTCATGGATGGTGAGAGACACAACCCGCATCATTAGCTCCAGTTGCCTTGAGAGTGAGTTGGCTTAGTTGATGCGACCCGGCCGGTACACAATCTCGTAGTCGAACTGTGACTCGAGGTACTCCACCTAATGCGCTTGCCGCCGGCTCAGGTTCGGGTGCGCCTTGAAGTACTTCAACGCGTGGTGGTCAATGTAGACCGTGCATTTCCTCGCCTCGAGGTCACACTGCCAGTTCTTGAAAGCTGCAACCACGGCGAGCATCTCCTTGTCGGGTGTGGCGTAGTTCAGCTCCACCCCATGCAACTTGCACGAGTAGTTGGCGACAGGCTGGGACCCATTGCCAAATTCCAGCAAAAGGATTCCACCAATGGTCGGGTCAGATGCATCCGTCGCCATTTCAAACTCACGGCCACTGTCGGTCAAGTGCAAGGCCGGTGCGAAGGTCAAAGATCTTTTGAGATTCTCAAAGGCTTCTTGTTCGCTAACTCCCCAACTCCATTAATAATCCCTGCGAGTGAGATTGGAGAGTGGCGCTCACAATCACACATAGCCAAGGATAAATCTGCAGTAGTAATTGTAAAAACCAAGGAACACTTGCACATCGTGCACATTACACAACTTCGGCCACTCTTTTACGGCCAACACCTTGCATGGATCCATGACAATCTGTCCATTACCAATGTTGTGTCCAAGGAATTCAACTTTGCCCACCGCAAACTCACACTTAGTGAGCTTTGCAAAAAAAATCTTCTTCCTCAAAATCTTGAGGACCTTCTTCACATGCTCCTCATGCTCCTCTGCCGTCCTGCTGTACACCAAGATATCATCGAGGTACACCACCACAAAGTCATCCAAGTACGGCCTAAAGATGTTGTTCATAGTCACCATGAAGGTTGCAGGCGCATTGGTCAACCCGAAGGGCATCACAAAAAACTCGTAGTGACCATAGCGGGTGCGAAAGGCTGTCTTTTCTACGTCATCTGCTGCGATGCGGATCTGGTGGTAGCCGGAACGGAGATCGATCTTTGTGAAGAAGCGAGCTGCAGGGAGCTGATGAAAGAACTCCTCGGCTTGAGGAAGTGGGTACCGGTTCTTGATGGTCAACTCATTCAATGTCCGGCAATCCATGCACATGCACATCTCCCCATCTCTCCTTTTCTGTACAAACAAGACAGGTGCAGCGTAAGGAGACGAGGATGGGCGGATGAAGCCCTGCTCTGTCATCTTAGTCAGTTGCTTCTTGAGCTCCTGCAACTGCGCGTCGCTCATGTGGTATGTTGCACGAATAGGCGGACACACTCCAGATTTGAAGTCGAAGTGATGGTCCACGTCCCGCTTCGGTGATAGACCCACCGGGAGGGTGTCGAGGAGCACTTCCTTGAACTCCGTACAAACCTTCCGAAGCCCCTTGGGTACCGCGGCAAACTTGCCTTGGACCCCCGGCTGCTCACGAGTGGCCTCATGTGCCACAGCAGGCGCCAGATCCTCTGGTTCGTCGAAATCGTCCTCCACGTCTCGCACAAATGACAAAATAATCCGCTCCTTTTTTTCTCTCGAATTGCTCGCTTGAGTTGCACCAAGTTCAGCATCATAGGTGCCAATTCCTCCTTGCGAGGCACCGACTTCTGTGGCGCTTCCTCCCCGCAAGTCTTCTCCTTCGCGACCTCTTCTTTGGACCACGTAGGTAGGAGATACTCCTTATCTCTGAGCTTGACTGAGATGGTGCGCACCTCCCAACTGACGTGGGGATTGTACTTGTGGAGGAAGTCACGACCGAAGATCACATCGTAATCCTTCATCGGGCACACTCAGTATACGGACGTTATGCGAAGCTTCCCCACGCGAATGGAGAGGGGACGGGCCAGGTACCCAACTTCAATCATGCCGTCCACTTGGTTAACGGTTCGCTTCTTGTTCGTGAGTGCAAGGTCCTACTTCCGAGTACACTCCATGCTCACAAAACACTGGCTCGCGCCACAATCCAGCAGGCTCCCCACCTTCCCCTTGACGCCTTTCATTCGCGCCTCCAAGAGAAGTGCGGGCTGCTCTACCTCATATCCCGCGTCCCATGCCTTGACCTCGGAAACCCCCTTAATTGTCGCAAGGCATTCGGGTGGGCGGTCAACTGGCAGTTTGGGCTGAGAGGAGCCAGAAATAAGGTCATCTACTCTCGACTCTCCTCGTTTTCTAGCTCCTTTGTTGCTTTCTCTACTTCCTTCGTGGCTTGCTTCCCCTTCCCTTGCTGCTTACCCTTGCCATCGCCCTTCTTGATACTCCAAAAATTGTGCGCAATGTGACGAGGCTTGCCACAGTTGTAGCGGTTGCGCTGCTGCACTGCTCTGATCTCCATGGGCGTGTCTTTACTCTCGGCCCGTTTGTCGTAACCACCACCAAAAGAGTTATGGTTGTTGGCATGACCCTGTTGCACGCATGAGTTGTACTGCTCAGCTGCTGCAATCATCCTTGACATTTCGTCGTTGAGTTCGTGCATCACCGTCACAAGGGGGGCATCGTTCTTGAGGTTGTTGCTGTAGTGGAAGAAGAATTCGTGTGAATCGAAGCCACAGTTGGCAACGATCTCACGAAACCTGAGGATTTAATCGGTGACGCTGCCAGTTTGGCAAAGCCGACACAGCTTGGAACGTGTGTTGTTCCTCACATCACCCACAGTGAAGCGTTTGATGTACGAATATGTGAAATCCTCCCACGAGGTCGGCCATTTNTCGTCGTTGAGTTCGTGCATCACCGTCACAAGGGGGGCATCGTTCTTGAGGTTGTTGCTGTAGTGGAAGAAGAATTCGTGTGAATCGAAGCCACAGTTGGCAACGATCTCACGAAACCTGAGGATTTAATCGGTGACGCTGCCAGTTTGGCAAAGCCGACACAGCTTGGAACGTGTGTTGTTCCTCACATCACCCACAGTGAAGCGTTTGATGTACGAATATGTGAAATCCTCCCACGAGGTCGGCCATTTGAGGGTAGGGTCACCAGTGCAACAAGTTGGAGCCGATGGGGTTGAGATTCAGGTCGCGGCCGCAATGTCGGTGACCATTGCAACTCCATTGCAGTGTGGATTGGACCACATCACATCGGCTCACCCATCCAATGATGCCCCTCTCAACAGGGTCATGGCATTGTCACGGTGTGCCTCATACCTTGAGGGATCCATGTCGATCGCAGTGAAATACAATTCTAGCCTTAGTATCCATGCGTGTGGAGCTGGCCCATCCTTCCTCGACAGGTCGAACGCCTCCGGCTTGGGCAGGCTCGGGACGCCCATCGTAGTTCTGTTACCCGTGGCAATTGCCACTGGTGTTCTCACTGGACGCTTCGCGGGCTCTTGATTGAGAAATGTGTTTTGCTTCTCCAACAGGTTGATCTTAGCCTGCATGTTGGCAAGCAAATTCTGCAATGCTGCAGCTGTTGTTACTGTGCCTTGCACGTAAAACACCGCAACCAATGAGTACTTGCTCGATGAAGTCATCTTTGCGTCCGGTACAACTTCTTCCTCAACGGTCCTCCAGTTACCGCCTTGTCACCGGAGTGCGTGGTTGGCCTTGGGCATGGATCCGCCAAAGAGACAAGATGCGTGCTGGTCTATGCTGACCAGGAGAGGTTGCTACGTAGATGTTTGTGTCCCTGAGCCAAGGGTGGCTCTGATACCAAGTGTAAACCAGGCGCAGTCTGCTAGCCTCAACCGGATGGTGTAGGCACCAACCGGCGACAACAGTGACCAAGGAGAGGCCGGTGCACACCTTCTCAGGATCGCAAAAACGTAGGATTGTCTTGGGGGAGTATGGGAAAACGTGTGGAACAGTGGGAGTAAAATGTACCTATTATTCAAGTGTCAATATACAAGACTATATGTACATGATGACATATCCTATTTGACCCGAGGCGGCTGAGTCGTGCACGGCTCCTTACGGACCTGGGATGAGTGTTATTGCCTTAGCATCACATAGCAAATCTTTCCAGAATTCCAACGCACCAAGAATATCATCATTCCGTGGAGGAACGGCCAAGATATGGCCGTTTCCGTGAACCATGGAAATCTGCCGCTGGCAGCATCACTAGCGACTGTGACCGCTGCTGAAGCGCCCTTTCTGGCAATAACACATCGGGGCGCCATTCCGAAGCACCCTTGGCCCTCATTGATCCTTGATTCATTGACTAACAGGGCCCCAAGGCACGCTTCGGCCTTGTTGGGTCTTCCGAGGGTCGAGCCTTGGTCCTTGGGGATGAATTCCCGTCACCTGTTTTTCCCCTCGGCTGGTCCAACCTTTGGCCAGACATAACCTCCTCAATTCTTGGTGGATAGACCCCATTCTTGGGTCTATCTCGTAAATGTTTTCCTGTAAATTTGAAATCCACAGTCAGATTACACATTGAAAGAAGCCTTGAGCTGTGATCAATACCATCGGCACTGTCCGGCTTACCTTCATAGTGTCAAGGGTTGAGTTGTAGAGGCAGACACTGGAGGAAGCTACTCGCACACAGCTTAAAGTGGAACTGCAGGAATGTAAAGTAATTTAGACTAAAGAAGCTTAGCCCATTAAGCAGCAATGAAGCACCTCTGCTCTCCCACCTCAAGTGGATCATCACATGAGGTGGCTAAGTGGTGGCATAACTACCTGAGTATTTTCAGATAGTTGCACATTCAACTGGAGAGGTTAAGACGTTGATTTCACTTGATGGAAGTTGATGGATTAATTGGAAGTTGTAGGTGTTCCTTGAATTTGAAGAGGAACCTGGAATGAAAAAAGTCACTGGCAACTGAAAGGTCACAAAGAAGTTGAAGCAGTCACCTGGGAAGATGACAAGTGAGGATAGATGATGACCAACCACCCTTCAGCGAGAAGTTGACGGGTTACATTGTCCTCTAGGGAAATCAAAGGTTATCCCAAATGATGAGGAGGGAAAATTTTGAACCTGTCCCTAAAAAATTTCCCATACGAATCTTTGTAGTCCTTGTAGAGTGGGAAGACAAACGTAAGGAGGATTTTTATCTAAATCCGGCAGTTGAGACTGGGACTTTTCAACAATTTATACCAAAAACAGACATAACACTATAAAAGGCTTTTGACACGATGGTATTTGGAGGGAAGAACATATTCAACATGCTCAAGAAAGGGGGAAAAAAACCCATGTAGGAATACATGTTGTAAGATGATAACCATAAGGACGTATGGAAGATTGACAAGTATTCAACCATAGATATCAAAAGGTGGTAGTTATCAAAGCTCTTGGGAATGATGATCAGGTAAATGTGGTTTCTTCCTTCCTTGTCATCGACTAAACATTATAAGAAGCTAGGGAGTGACCATACATCCACAAATTTATTGATAAATCTGAGATAGCCACAATTCCGTATCCTAAGTCACAACCATACTAAATTTATATCAGCATGTTGTATACTTGAATACAATGTCCAAACAAAATCACGATGTCGACGTCACATGGCACGCAATGTTGACATGCTGAAATCGCTCTCTATTTATGAACAATCACAAATTCCTCTTGTCAGGGATTTGATATTGCTTGAAAGAATGTTTTTGGGTGGTTTGCATAGAAGGTTTATGTTATGCTAAGCAAAATTTGGATTACTCACATGGATGAAGTGTGGAGTAGAAGAATATTTGAGGAACTGGGAAAATGGGCTATTTTGTATTTCGTAGTAAGTGTACTTGATGACATGTCTCCTGCATGTCGAGCGCATATATACAATAGCGAGAAACAGAACGAGGCATATGTCCAGTGTTGGAAAATTGTGTTAAGCGACGCATGCAACAGCGCTTCGTGAGTGGTCAATTCGAGAAATTTTGCCAATAAATTGGGGGTTTTGAGAAAATCGAGGTATTTCTTTACAAAAGTCTAGCACCACCAGGAAGATGAATGAGTAGTCTTAAAATATCAGTACTATTTGTGACAGTTCTGACGTCCATTATAGAGAGTGGTCAAACTTGTCAGAACCTTTAGGAGCGGGACACCAGAGGTCGAGAACCGAGTATTGCCAGCGGCAATGTACACACAAACAAAGTGATGCTCGACGTTGTTATGCTTAGTGCAAGAGTGGTGCGTGCCATCATTCTCAACAGTTGCTTTGCGCTTTGGCTGTCATAGCATAAATTGCTACAACCAATAGGGATATGCAGTTGTTTCAGTAGGAGGCACAGTCGCAGAGCCTCACACGTACTTTCTTCCAGTGCAAGAAACTCAGCCTCAAGCAGGTTGGGCAACCAACTCAGCCAACAGCAGGTTGCCCATCAACCAACTCAGCCTCAAGCAGGTTGCCCTTCAGCTCCGCAACCCTGTTTGCCACTTTTCCAAGACACGAATGTCTCTCGAATCAAGAATATGTAGCCTGTCCTACTTCGTGCATCAAAAGAATGTGCCCAGTTGCTGGTAGAACCATCAACAATGAATAAGTTAAGCCGTGCATGCATGATAGAGAGTGCATTTTGCACCACACAAAGATGGCAATATCAAGGAAATTGAGAGAAATCTGACAGGAAGTTGGTAGCAAAAGCCACGTCAGCACGATTGGTGGTGGCAAGATGCAGTAGTGACCCAATCACTCTTAGGTTGTCTATAACATCCACTTCTTCCTCCATTTTTTATGCATCCAGTGACTTTAACAGCATACAACCTGCAGGGTCATAGGGTTAAAGGCAGTATGGACCGCAGATAGCAGAGGTACAAAGTGCTCTTCCAGGCTACAAACATATGCAGCCTCATGGATGTGGATTCTTTACGTGAGAGATCACACTCAAGCTCCATGCCCAAGAACACTCGGGCTTGAACGAGGTGTTTCATCTTGTATGTCGACTGCAAGAGAGAATTCACAAACTGAAAAGCTGCAGGCCTGTCAGATTTAATGAATAGATCATCAACATAGACAAGAATAGCCAGAAGAGGGACAGAGAGGACACTAAGGAACTGTGCTCCTGCGAAACCCTTCCCTTTCAAGTATAGAGGTAATTTATTGGTTCCAACACCGTGGTGACTTCTTGTGTCAATTTAGGGCCTTGTGAAGTTGCCACGCTTTGTTGGTTCCATTGTTGAACCCAGGTGGTTGGACCATGTGAATTTCCTCCTCAATTCTGCCACGAAGAAATGGATTATCTACATCAATTTATTCCAAATCCCAGTCATGCTGGGCCACCAAACGGATGAGGAATCTGGCAATGGTGCATCGGTTATTTGGGACGAATGTCTAATCAAAGTACGCTCTAGGAATCAGTGAGAAAAATTTGGAAGTAAACAATGCCTTGTACCACTCGATGAAGGTTTTTGGCTTCAACTTCTAATGGTAAACCCACTTGGATGAAACAGCCGTCTTAGTGAAGATCTACGAAATCATAGATGTCATGCATTTCTTGCATTGCTGTTTCCCACATAGTGGATTCAACTACATTGTGTGTTTCACAAACTGTCAGTGGCTCAAGAGGCAAAGATGAGAGACCACCAGAAGTAAATCAAGAGGCAACATACCCCACAACGGCCGTGTCAAGAGCAAGGTGGAATTCATGTTCAATGAGGGAGGGAGAGTCCTAAGACAGTGTCAGAATGAACAACAGATGCAACAGTGAGAGAGGAGGCTCTTGTGGTGAGAACGAAGGCACAAAAGAGACAGCTCTCCAGAGACAGTGACTCGAGGAGGAACAGTAGGAAAAGACCCTGAGAAAGGCTCACTTGTGCTAGGGTCAATGAGGATGGACACATGAGAGTGAGCTGCAGACAGGCAACTCCAAGAGGGAAGTGCCCAGAGTTGTCCACCACAAACATATAGTGAAACGACAGAGAGAACAGAGGCACCAGGAACAACTGCATTTCGTGTTTTAGGCATGGCTAAAGTAGAAGTGTGTCAATTTGGACAATTGAGGGAGGCACGATGGGCAGTGAAGGGGATCCTGCAGTGTTGCTTGTGACTGAGGTGATAGGAGAGGAGGAAGGGGACAAGAGGCATGAGCCACAAGAAGAGACAACTTCAGTGAAAACCTGAGGACGAGAAGGGGAACCGTCCGGAAAAACCCACATAGAAGGTGCAACAGATGATACACCAAAGACCAATGGGATAGGCCCTCATCCATGTCAAAAGTGCGTGCCCAGAGAGGAGGGGGAGGCAAGACAAGACAAGTCACGCTCAAATACATCCTAAGAAAATAGAGTTTCACGACACTCAATGACACAACAAAGAGTCAGATCCCACAAATTTCAGGCTTTGGAAATGAAAGAGACGCCAAGAAAGACACAAAGACAAGCACGGGGACGGAGTTTGTGCTAACAATAATCATCAAGTAACTAGACAGAAGCAACAGAGCACCAGGCAAAATTGAGGTGGAGGTTAGCCCAATGGCCAGTCCAACATTCAAAGTGCGTGACATGCCAAGGGATTATACCATTGGGAACTCGGTTTCAAACCCAAGTCATGTACGACGTGCCCTCAAAGGCAAAGACGGGGGACTGGCTGGAGGTAGAGAGAAGGGAGCACACACCATTAGCAGGGAGTTAGTTCTAGTGCTCCAACATGTTGTTTCCTTTTAGCATGTAGGGAGCGGATGGCTCCATGTACACACCATGGGATTTGAGAAGATGAGAGGTGGGGCACAAATTCACCACCACATTCACGCCAAAAGGCATAAAATCTGCGCTGGCAAGCACATTTTGCTTAGGACAACCAGGAATCCCTCGTGATGCAAGGCACATACCCAGCGATGGTGAGAGAAGTCATCATTGAGACACAATGCAAAGTGTCCAACGCCACCATGGAAGTCCCAAGGGAGAGTACCCATGACATCAGCATGCACCAGGTTGAGAGGATGGGTGGCTATTGATGCAGCGTTGGTAAAAGGAGAGCAGTGCATTTTTCTACTGGCACATTCTAGGCATGTAGTGGAACAAGGCAAAGGAAAGGTGGAAGATTCCAGCCCAATCGTAGGTTCTGTGTGCAGAAGGCAAGCAATGGCCACAATGTGAATGTAGCACATGCGACAATGGAAGAGAATGATGTGGTCATGCGACAAAGAGGGAGAAATGTGGACAAGGGAAGAGGCAACACAAGACAAGGGAGGAGATACGAAACGCAAAAAAGGAAATCATAGCACAGACCATTGAGGAGCACCCGACCAGAGGAACAAACGAAGAAAGTTCCAACATCGTGGCTAGATGCAAAGTTCATCCCCTAATGGCCGACGCTGTTCATGGTCAGCAAGCTCACCTCCAAATTACACATGTATCACGAAGGAACAGGTCTTCACCAGGACCAACAAAGCGAAAAATGCCAACACAGCGAATAGGGATAAGCTAGTTAGAGCTACTAGGGATAGAGCCCACAAACCCAACCTGGCCAAGAGAGAGTAAGGAGGAGCGCCAAGATATCATGTAATGGATGGCCCCGGAATCAATGATCCAAATTCCACCCAAGGCACGGGGAGAAGGCAAAACAAGACAGACAGAAATAGTGTCAGATGGTGGGACAGAAGGGGAGGAAGAGTCGAAGGGGGAAAATTTGAGACTGCCAATCCTCAATCCACGGATGATCATCACGTAATAAACCCCGGACCACCTCAGAGGACTCATAGACAAAAGAATGTGACTGACTGGCCTATCACACCTTCACTTCCCTGAGAATGGAGGTGCAGAAGTTTAGTGAGGCAACGCCTCCAGGATACGCTCCTCGTCACAGTGTTAGTTGAGGCAGCACTCGGCAGGCGGTGCAAGATTCCGAGAAACGACCATCATTACGGGGCCAAGTATGGGCAGCTTAGTGGGTGGGTCCAAAGGCCAGAAGCACCCATCCATTGATCCCAATCACCCCAAATCAAAATACTTGCTAATGTGTGTATTAGAAAAAAACATATGGTGAGGATCCTTCCATGGGAGAACCTAGAAAATGGACAATGTTTATAGGAACTTACTTGTTAGACTCAACTTTGTACATAATTATGTGTACATGAACACAGCAACTTCCATGATCTTTCTTCAAAACAAGGTTCACCTTAAAAATCACAAAACATAGTTTACCGTAAATAATTTCATGAAAAATTTTAATCATGTTTTTCTTCAAACGATACATACACTATGTATATTGTACATTTTGTGCTATTTGTGTAGTAGTGAATCCGGACATAGAGTGTACTTAATTCTGTACAGGCGCTTGGAAGGATAACGTGTACATAGGATAGTCCGACACCCAATGGACTGGTCAAAGCTCAATATTCAGTTAGCTAACTGTCGCTTTGTCATCGACGTAGTACTACTCGAGTCAAAATAAAAAATTGCTACATATCCCGATCTCCCTCCCCCCCCTCCCAAAGCACTCAGAAGTGTATTAGGATGGTGTATCAAAGAGTGTAGCTGGATTACCCTTCTTTTTTAAAACTAGTGTATTCGGAGGGAGGTGCGGGCATGCCAATATACAAGTCCAAAAAAACTTTGTTTCGTCCATACACTCCTCAATATAGTTTCCCAAAACAGTCGGGGATTTTGTGGGGGGGAGCATTGGGGTCCCGTTGTGGTGAGGTGTAAGTACACTGAAACTATTTGTGTGCATCCTCACAGTTGGTTACGTAGACAAAGCGAGAAATGTCGGATGCTGGGAATTGACAGCTTACGATTTTGCAATGTAGCTATACACGTGTCTGTTTTTTTTCTCTCTCTGTCTAGCAGATACACTCCTCGCTGCACTGTTGCAATACACTTATCCACTTTGGCAGGGGGACAATATATCCAAATCATTCCCCATCCCCAAGAAGTCGACAGTGTATTAGGGCGTTGTATCAGAGATTGTAGCCGGATGAGCCTTCTTCTTTTAACTAGTGTTTTTGGGGAGAGGTAAAAACATGAGAATATTCAAGTCAAAGAAACATTTGTTTCCCCGATACACTCTTCGATACAGTTTCCCAATACACTTGGGGGTTTTGTGGAGGGGGGATCCAGTTGGGATCCCTTTGTGGTGGGGTCGAAGTACAGTGAACCGTTTATGTACAACCTTTTAGCTGGTTACGTAGACAAAGCGAGAGATGTCAGATGCTGGGAATCAATGATTTATGAATACTTAATGTAGATATACACAAGTCTTCCCCTTTAAATCATTGATTCATGCCGATACATTTGTAGGAGTCTTCTCTTTTAAACTAGTGTATTCAGGGGCATGGTGCAGACATGCCGATACACAAGTCCGAAAAAACTTCGTTTCTCCGATACACTCCTTGATACAGTTTTCCAATACACCCGGGGATTCTGTGGGGGAGGGTGTCCAGTTGGGATCCCGTTGTGATGGGATCGAAGTACACTGAAATGTTTGAGTACAGCCTTATAGCTGGTTATGTAGATTAAGGAAGAGACGTTGGATGCAAGAAATCAATGGCTGATAAGTACGTAATGTAGATGTACACAAGTCTAAGTTTTTGTTTCCCTTTCTACGAGATACACTCCCCGATACACTCCCACAATACACTCATCCACTTTGGGATGAGGGGATCCTTATATCCGGATACCCTCAAAGCAATCAAAATTATTTTGGGTGGTGTATCGGAGAGTGTAGCTGGGGGAGGCTTCTTCTTTAAACTAGTGTATTTAGAGAGAGGTGCGGACATGCCAATACACAAGTACAAGAAAAACTTTGTTTTCCCAATACACTCCTCGATACACTTCCCCAGTACACTCGAGGGTCGTGCGGGAGGGAGAGGGGGTTCGTTTTCAAGCAAATGGCAACCATAACCCTATCTAGAAATCACTCTAAGTAGTCATATGGACAGATATTGAAGGAAACGAGATGTTTAGGACCATTGGCTTTATACAACAATAATGACGGAAAAAACAACCGATGCATAACTTAAGGGACATATATGGGCTTCTTAAGAATATTTACAATGCATGAGAATTCCTTCTGAACTGGAAGAATCCAATCTAGAAACATGGACTGAACAGTTTGATGTAGAAAATTCTCAGGTGACGTCCACTAAAGACCTAGTTTGAAAAAAAGTGAGCATCTCGATGTAAGCTTCATGGACGTATACTTAAACAAGATGTACTATACACAAGTATCATAGTGTATTAAAAGGGGATGATTAACCATAACTCATATAGCAGCACCCAGCTTGGCTCCTTGGTTTCCGCGGTTCTACTGAGCTCATAACCTCACTGAGCCGCTTCTGTTATTAAAGCCTTGGCCTCCGTTACTATTGCCACAACAGCAACGACTGCATGAATGCTTGCTCCATCGACACCTACTACATCTTTTGTTCCGGTGGTGTCTACCACCCACGCTCCTGTCTGTTGTAAGGATGCGGTGATACGTGGCATATTTGCGACGCACAAACTCAAGCTGCCGCTACCACCAACACGTCCTCTAAGACATCCGATTGTATGGCTTCAGTCTCCGTGAATGCAGTCATGACCGCTGATGCAACCCACTACCTTCATCAGTCACGCTGGCCTCTCCACCTCTTGACAAGCCTCGCACCGAGGAGTTGAAATCGTCCCGCACTGTTGCCAGGGAGGCAGTACACGAGTGGTCAAAGCCCGACTGGGACAGTTGGGCCGTGCCATGACCCATCAACCACGCTAACATATCAAGGAGGTTTTTTATGCTCTCCTCGGATTATTCGCGCGACGACCTCATGTCCATTGAAGAAGCTAGAGAGCGGGAGATTGTGCATCAAGTGTACACCACCAACGAAGTAACTTCCACGTCTTCCCCACCTCTTGGTGTGCTGTCACCATCAAGAAAAGCCGTTATGTCGTGGCCACAGCTGATTTCACTATAGCGGACTCTACATCAAGTGTAGTCAGCTCCGTCCATCTATCCGTGCATCTGTGCATCTGTCGCTGCTACAGTCCTCACCTCGTCAGGGGCGGCGCGCACCCTGACCCATCATGTGAGCAATAAAACGTTCATCCACCAGTCTATGGAGACGCTTGTCCTCCACTGTACTAACCTCGTTGTAGTCACCAACTCCTCTGGTGTTGCTGTAACCACATGGTCTGCTGCTTCTACCTCTTCTACCTCTACTACGTTTGTACACTCCACTCATGGAGCCGGTCGTGGCGGTGGTGGTTGCTAGGACCATGGCAAAGGTAAAGGCTACAGCCGTGGAGGCCATGGAGCCGATGCCCCATTTGCCACTGGTCCACTTACTTGTTAGAACTATAGGGCCTCTGGGAATTATGCGTCCAAGTGTCCTAATCCTCGTGACGACCCTTGCCTTACCTCTGCCATTCGCGCCCATTGGACATGCAGTGGTTTGAGCACCTCTACTGTGGCCAGTGCCGCAATCACCGTGGCACCACCACCTTCCGTATCTTCACCTATATTTACGGTTTCCTATAACACATCCTCGGCCCCCTCGCAGCAGATTGCTCCTAGTCTTCTTCTTGGGGATGGGTGAGCTATATAGATATTGGCAGCCATGACTGTGGTGGCGGTTGTCGCTATTGTAGTCGTAGTGGCTGCTAAGGATGAGGCTGCTACGCCGGGGAAAATTGCCAAGGGGTCAAATGGACTTCCACACCCAAGACAATGTGCTACCTGCTATTTCTAAAAGACCGGTTGAAATTGCTCTGGTAATAGTCATAGCTCAGCAACAAAGAAGCTGCTATGGATGAGGCTCCTGTAGCAAAGAA
>SZWC01000154.1:72720-75220 GCA_023375785.1 Penium margaritaceum | reverse complement strand
TGTGTGTGTGTGTGTGTGTGTGTGTGTGTGTGTGTGTGTGTGTGTGTGTGTGTGTGTGTGTGTGTGTATGTGTAATATCTCATTCATGAACGGGAAGATTGGTACAAGGTACTAGCGTGGACCAGACTCTGGTTCCAGGCAGGTTTGTACAAACAAAGAGAGAGCAGCCGACTGCCTGCAGCACAACACACAATCCTATACAAATCACCTACTCGCGGCCCACAAAAGCGAGGTCCGCCTCCGCTGGACCCTCCTCCCGCCGCAGTAGAGCTCGCTGAGCTCGGTCAACGTCCTCCTCCAGAGCTGCGTCTGCTGCCCACTCTGCCGCACGCCGCCGGAACTGCTGGGCCTGAGCTCGCTGCAGGGTGACCGCCAGTCGCTGACTGAGCAGGGCACGGAGAGGCCGCGCCGTGCCCTCGGAACCGCCATGCCTGGCGAGGCGCCTCTCCGAAGCCGTCGTCGCTCTGCGCAAAACCTCGCCCAAGCTGCGGGAGCAGGCGCCCAGGGTCTCCATAGCGGGGAAGATGAAGTCGATCTGGTCCCGGACCGCCTGTCTGCGCCATTGGGCGTACTTCGCCTCCTTCACCCATTTCGCCTCCTGAAGAGCCACCCCCGGCCGCGCGCGAGACGCCCGTCCCAGGGAAGGGCGCTGGGGATCGGCGATGACCACGTCGAGCGCCAACAGGTGCCCCGTGGCCGCTTCTAGGCAGGTGATGTCCGGGCGACCCCCAGGGATGATCTCCTCCGGCTCCTCCCGTACACCGCCCACGCCGCTCTCCCGCATAATCGCCGCCAGCTCACGAACCACCGCGTCGTGGACAGCCTTGGGCCCGCCACCCCACGGGCACCGCAGGGCGTGCTGCGGTGCACAAGGGTGGAGACGCACCGCCGCCGGACAGGAGCAAGTCGGTGTGTGGCGGAGGTGCGCGATGGGTAACCCAAGGCGGAAGCGGCAGGAAATGCGCCAGTCCTCCGGCGCCATGTAGAGGCGGTCTGCTACGGAGCGTGGATGCGCCAGCAGCCAGTCTCCACTGTGCTCTCCCTGCTCCGACGCCAGACGCTGGAGCTGCGGGCACGCCTCCTGAGGCCCCAGATCCGTCTCGACCGCTGCCCGGAGCTCGTCCAGGCGCCAATCATGGAGTCTGGAACTGAGGTCCTGGAAAAGGCGGTGGGGGCTGCCCAGCTCGCACTCTGCAAGTCCAGGCACCTCCGCGCGGAGGGACTCCGGGTAGCGCTGAAGCACCTCCTCCCTGAGGTCAGCAAAGGCCCGCGAACCCCAGGGTCCCCTGCGGGGGGGACTCCGCTGCTGCTGCTGCTGAGACGGCTGCTGCGACGGCTGCTGCTGTGACGGCTGCTGCTGCTGCTTCCTGGACTGTGGTGGCTGCTGCTGCAAACTCCAGGGACCCCTGCGGGGGGGACGCCGCTGCCGCTGCTGCTGCTGAGACGGCTGCTGCGACGGCTGCTGCTGTGACGGCTGCTGCTGCTGCTCCCCGGACTGTGGCGGCGGCTGCTGCGGGCGCTGGGGGAGGCCAGGCAGGCGGAGAAGACGCACAACAGCACACCAGGACTGCAAACGGCTGCACAAGAAGGACAGTGGGCCCAGGTCTGCCACCGGCGTGAGCCCAAGCCCCCCAAGGCGGACCGGGAGACGCGCCTGACGCTCCGCGTGGAGTACCGCCCGACCCTCCCGGTACGTCTGGACCCCGTCCAGACGGAGCAACCGGCGGAGGCAGAGGCCGACACGGTCGTCGAAGGACTGGAGGCGCCGGACCCACCAGTCAGAGGGAGGGGTGAGGCGAGTCAGATGCTGGAGACGCTGCGTGACGCACTCCCGGAGGATGCTGAAGGCCGCCTGCGCATCAGGTAGGTCGATAAGCGAGTCCAGCGTGGCCTCCACCTGCTGCACCGCCGCATCCAGTCTGGCCCTGCAGAACTCCGCCGTGCCGATGGGCGCGCCAAGAACTCCCATGCCGTCCACCACCCGCCGAACCGGGGACAAGGCAGCTGGCACCTCATCGCCAGCTGGAAGAAAGAGCTCGCACTTCTGGGGTTGGACCTCCAACCCGACCGCCGCCAGGCCCTGGCGGAGGGCAACAAACCCTGTCTCCAGGAGGGACGTCGGACCCAGCAGATAGGTATCATCTAGGTACGCGAAGACCCGGCCAACACCCCCCATCGCGTCCTGGGCCGCCTGCAGGGCGGACTGCTGCGCCAGCGCGTACAAGAAGGGGCCAAGCGGGTCGCCCTGACGGACGCCCCTCTCTGAGCGCACAACACATGGCTGCGTCCCGCCCTGATAGTAGAGGTCTGACGGCTCGGCATACACCAGGGCCAATGCTGGGACGAGACGCTCGAAGCCCCGCTGCCGGACTGCCTCGAACAGCGCCGCACGCTCCATGGAGTTGAAGGCGTTGCGGACGTCGATGCTGAGAATACCCCAGTCTGGACAGAGGCTCAGCTGCTCGGAGATGGTATGGACAATAGTGTCCATGCCTGTCGG
>SZWC01000154.1:45484-60484 GCA_023375785.1 Penium margaritaceum | reverse complement strand
TTCTTATTATCCGGACATTGTTGGGACCGGGGACTAGCGTAGACGTCGCCTAGGTTTAGGTGGCTATAACTCATTGCTGCTATTTTCCTAGGTGATTCTGACCACACGACTGCATTTGCAGCATGCGTATTATGGTATGGTCCAGTTTTCATGCAAAACGGACGACGCCCAGGTTTTGGGCTCTCAGCTGTCTGGTAGGGCTCACCGAGAAAACCCTGCCTGCAACAAAATAGGTCATTTTCCTTAGATTTAGACTTAGACTTAGAAAATGAGTAACAAGCTCTACAGAGCTAGGGGGGAGCTAGAACTTGGAGGGGTCTCCCATTGTTGTTCATTCTCACTTACCAATCAATCATTTCCAGTTGTGTCTCACTTTCTGGTGCTGACTCCTCAACGCGTGTCTCTCACTCACAAACTGTCAGAGCTAACGTGAAGGGGGTAACAGTGTAAAGCAACTTACGTGGGGCCAAGCCTACATTGATGCTATTGCACCAACATGCTGCTGATAGGTTTCCACCTTGGTATCAGAGCCAGAGCGCAGCAGAAGCAACACAACAGGTCAAGTCAACGTCGGCGGTCCCCAAAATGCACCCGTGCAGGGGAAATGCTGCCGGATTTTTTTTCCGGTCGCGTTGACCCGCCAGGTGGCGTCTTCAAAACTCTCCCAACGCAGGGGAAATGCTGCCAATTTTTTTTTGGCAGCACTGACCCCACGACGATGGTAGCGGTGGTGGACTCGCGGCCGACAAGACTGGCCGACGTTGGAGTGGCGTCGACGCACGTGGCAACTACACTGCCAGGGAAGTGCCTCCCTTGCTCTCCCTCCCCTCTGCGAGCAGCAGCAGCAGGTAGCAATAGTAGCAGGCAGCAGTAGCAAGCAGCGACAGCAGCAAGCAGCGGCACCAACTAGTAGCAACAGCCCGCAGCAACAGCAAATCACGACGGCAACAGCAGCAGCAGCAGCCCGCATCGGTGGTAGCGAGCTACTGCAACAGCAGCTCGCAGCAGCACCTTGAAGCGGCAAGCACCGGCTGCAACAAGCAGCAGCAGCCACAGCACGTAGCAGCAGCGAGTAGCAGCAGTAGCGAGCAGTAGCAACAGTGAGCAGCAGCAGCAGCAGATGGCAATAGCAGCGAGCAGCTGCAACAGTGAGAAGCAGCATGAGTAGCAGCGCGTAGTGACGAGACAAAAGAAAAAAATGAAAAAAAGAACAAAGAGGGGGGAAGACCAAACCCAAGAGCGGGGGCAGGACCCCCACCCTTGCAGCTGCTACTACAGCTTCAGCAACAACAACAGCAGCAGTAGTAGCAGCAGCAGCAGTAGTGCGTAGTAGCGCAGCTGTAGTAGCAGCTGCAGTGTGTAATAGCGCAACAACAGCACCTGCAACAATAGCAACCACAGCAACACGCAACAACGTGGCTATAGTAGCAGTAGCAACATGCAACAGCGTGGCAACAATAGTAGCTACTAAAGCAGTAGAATGTGCGTAGCAACACCTGCAGCTGCTGTAGTAGCAGTAACAGCTGCTGCAAGTGCAACACACAGTGGCACAGTTGCAACAGTAGTAGCAGCACCGGCGTGTCGTAGCATAGTGCAGTAGTAGCAGTAGCGTACAACAGCAGCGCAGCGCGCAGTAGCATTGTGGTGATGTCACTATTGATGGCACTGCTAACGTCTGCAGAAATAGCAACAACAGCACCAACAGTAGTTGTAATAGCAACTTCCACAACAACGTCAGCCAGCATCAGTTGATATCAACGTTGTCGTCACTGCTGACATCAGTACCTACTGCAACAAAAAAAAAAGCAAAAACCAAAAGGGGACTAAACAGGGGAGACCAAGGCTCAAAATGAGAAGGGGTCCTACTCTGCCGGAGGACCCAATCCCCCCTTTCTACGATAACCGCAGTAACTGCAGCAGCAACAATAGTAGTTGCCACAGCAGCAGTCGCTGCAATAGCAAAAACAACAACAGTAGCAGCAGCAGCACCAGTAGCAGCAGCCACAGCAGCAGCCGCTTTAATAGAAGCACTAGCACCCGTAGTAGCAGCAGCCGCAACAACAACTGCAACTACAATAGCAGCATCAGTAGCAGCAGCAGCAGTAGCAGTCGCAGCAGCACCAACACCCTATAGGATCTCTCGTCGGTCCTGCTGGCTCGACAGACCCACTAGCCTCCACTTGCCTGTAGCTAGCAACGCTGACACAACAACTAGAAGCAATGTAGCTGCCGACACCATAGAGCTAGCCTTTGTTGCAACAACAACAGCAACAACATCAGCATTTGCTGCCCTTCCTTCTACCCGGGCATGCTATTCCCGCCATCTCCTCTGCCACATAGTTTTAACGTAGAAACATATCCAGCAATGGCAGACTGTGTCTTCACTCCTAGGCCCCACTCTGGGTGCTGGCCGCAGGCCAAAAGGCATTTGAAACCCCGTCCCCTCCGCTCCATGCTGGCGAGCAGTTACGGAGCTAGGAGCTCAGCTTCAGCATCTGGACGCTAGGTGAAGGCCTTTGGCCATACTACATCCTGCCCTATGACTCCACCCAGGCCGACCCGGTGTATGATGCTAGTCGCGCTGTACGTGTCCTCATCCCTGTCGTCCCCCTGGCTTCAGGTCTTACTCTCGAGCCCTTCCTCGACGACTTCTCCACTAGCGGTCTCCCCAACCCCGCAGCGGTGTGTCACATCCTCACGCGCCCTCATCGCCTTATCAGTGAGGCACAGACCAACCGCCTGCTTCGGGAGTTCAACTCCCTCTATATGCGGGAGACCGAGATGGTCACCTCCTATTGGCAACGGACGGAGGACATCTTTCACGGCATGGAAGACACTGCACCACCCCCTCTATCCGTGTTCCTCACCATCAAGCGCAACGCCACCGACGTGTTCGTCAATTCGTCCATTACACCTAGGTTGTTCTCGTTGTGATGGCTGCCTAGAGCACCCTCATGCCCTGGGCATACGAGCTCTTTCTCTACATCGAGGAGGCTTGTCAGGAGTCTTCCATCTAGCACACGGAGGCCCTTGCCTCTCCTGCCATTGCCTCGGTGGCTGTTGCCGTCCCCGCAGCAGCTACGTCCTCCAATGCCTCATCATACCGCAAGAAGAAACGCAGGGGCAAGAAGGGCATGGGCCCACAGCAGCAGTCGAGCGGATCCAGTGGCGGCAACTTATTCTACCACAACTGTAGCCACCAAGGACACGGATGGTACACGTGTCCGCTCCCGACAGATGGGGTGTGCATCATCGTCACCATGCGTCGCCAACGTGAGCGTAGCCTTGCCACCGTTGCCGTGACTGTCGCTGCTCCTGCTATGTCTACATCGCCCGCTCCCTTTCATCCTCCGACAGCTCATCCACAGCATCACCTGCAGCCGTCAATGCCCACTCTTCTGTCACCGGTGCCTCCCTCCTCCTTCCCGGACTCCAGTGTCGTCACACCGCAGTCGGTATACTCCATCAGGCCCTCCACCCGCGAGCGTCAGTTGGAGCAGTTCATCACACTCCAGCCCGGACTGTCTCGCCCTCATCTCCAAGGAAGTGCGAGTTGCATCGTTGCGGGTCACCCTACCCTGTCATGCATGACAGAGTCTGAGCTGCAGTCATGCCCTGTACCTTCGTCCGTTCCATTCTCTGTCGTCCCCTCCCCACAAGCTCCTCTTCGTGATGATGTCACCTGGTTGGATGACTGGCAGTCCCGGTTCGCACCCCTATCCAACGCGTCCGCGTCCCTCACCCACTGCCATGTGACCGTTAGTAACCTGGCGACACCGGTCCAGGATCTTGCTGAGACCTGGATCATCGAATCTGGGGCCACACATGACATGACGGCCTCGTGTGAGGCCTTCAGTGTCCTTGGCCCCGTTACCAATGTCTTTAGGGTTTGGACCGGTTCTGGTCAGGATTTACCCTTTCGTGGCGTTGGTGTGGTTTGTTTCCGTGGTCCCGTTGGAGATGTCTTTGTGACCAATGTCCTCTTTGTTCCTAGTCTTGAGCTCAGCCGCCTGTTCGTCACTGCCTTTGACCGCATGAGCATGGACGTACTGTACTCGCATGGTGTTGGCAATGTGTCATTGCGTCCATCTGGTCGTGTCGTCTTGCATGCCACCACCCGTGGTAACTTGTGGCACGTGCCTCACCTATCCACATCTCACTCTGTCCCCTCCCCATTGGATGACATAGGCTACGTGTTTGTTACTAGCACACTCTCTCCGTAGCACACACGCTCCTACACTGTCGTCTCCGTCACGTCCAAGGAGCTTCTAAGTTCCCTCCCGGCGCTACATCATTGAGTCCCGGGATGCTCTCTTCTTTTGAGGACCTGTTTCCCCACGACCTCATTCAATCTGGTGCGTCGATGTCCCTCCCGTCACGTGGGGGAGTGGTGGTTCTGTCCTCCTTCCAACCGCTTCCAGGCGTCACATCGTATGCACCCACCGGTCCTCATGGGCCAGCTTCCCTGCCCGTGTCTACTTGTCCTACCGGGCCAGCTGTGTCATCCGCGTCCACTGGTCCTTCTGAGCCGGCCGGCCCGTCTGCGTCCACTAGCCTCTCTGAGATGGCCGATCAATCTGTGTCCTTTGGCCCTTCTGAGGCGGCCGCCCCGTCTGCATCTGCTGGCATCTCTAAGCCGGCCGCTCTGTCCGTGTCCGCAAGCCCCTCCAGGCCAGCTGCCCCGCCCGTGTCCGCCATCCCCTTCAGGCCGGCTACCCCGCCCGTGTCCACCAGCTCCTCCGGGCCGGCTGCCCCGTCCGTGTCTGCTCGTCCCTTTGAGCCGGTCGCCACGTTCTTGTCCGCTGGCCTCTCTGAGCGGGTCGCTCCGTCTGTGTCCACCAGCCCCTCCGAGCCGGCTGCCCCGCCCGTGTTCGCCAGCCCCTCTGGGCCTGCCACCCCTTCCGTTTTGGCCAGCCGCTCCGTGCATGCCACTCTGTCCATGCAGGCACGCTACACACGTTGTCCAGGGGGGAGCCTCCAACCTAGGCTGACAGTGAGCACTCAGGCCACCGCCTCGCGTCCTCTTGCGCCACGATCCCCTGTTGCCCCACGCGACTCTCTGCTCCCAGCCAGATGCACTCCCACAGTCGTGAGTGGGGACCCTGGCACCAAGGCACTTGGCTTGGTCACATTGTCAATCACCACTGACCTACATCCGAGGTCGGCCTTGGACTATGCCTTGCTCCATCAGGAGCACTTACGTGCCATCATAGTTATGCTAACACGCGTGCGACTTGGGGCACGAGACGCCCACGCCCTCACTGTCCACTCCATGGAGCGACCACAAGACCCAGCCACCCTCCGTGAGGCTTGGGCGTCTCCCCAACATGGGAGGCTGCATGCTTTGACAAGCTTGTTGTAATTCGGCAACATCATGTCTACGAGCTTGTTGACCTTCCCCCCGATCAAAAGGCCATCAGCTTCAAGTGGGTTCTCCGGTGAAATTGGAAGCCAGACGGATCCCTGGACAAGTACAAGGCCCGTCTTACGGCCAAGGGATTTGCCCAAGTCCCTGGGGTCGACTATGACCAAATCTTTGCCCCGGTCGGTCGGTTCTCCACTAGTCGGACGTTGTTCAGCCCAGTTGACCAATATAGGTGGGAACTGCATCACATGGATGTATACAACGCCTTTCTTCATGGCTCACTGGAGAGCGAGGAGCTCTACATGGTGTACCCTCCAGGCTTCAACGATGGCTCTAGGAAGGTCTGGAAGCTACGGAAGGCCCTCTATGGCGTGAAGCAATCATCGCGTTATTGGAATCAGGAGATCAGTCATACTCTTCTCAGCGGCGGCCTCCTTCGCAGCATTGCTGACCCCACACTCTTTGTCGGCCCGCAAGGCTAGACGTTTGTCGCTCTCATGGTCTATGGTGATGACCTGCTCATTGCGTCACCAAATGAAGCTGCCATCCAGCAGGTCAAGGACGTGTTGCATGCCGCCTACCAGATGAAGGACCTTGGCTGAGCACGAATCTTTCTAGGCATGGAGCTTGAGCATGGTCCCTCCATTGGTCTCCTGCATGTCCATCAAGTCGTGTCCAGGCGCTTGGCTCACGACCTACCCCTCGTGCTGAGAGCATCCTTGCCCATGTCGCCCGATGGTCAGGAGATGCTCAAGAGCTCTGATCCAGTCGTGATGGGGGAGCCAGTAGACCTGACCACGTATCTACGTGCCATCGGGTCACTGATGTTCATGGCGACGATGATGCTTCAAGACATTCAGTTTGCCGTCAACCTCCTTGTCCAGTTCTCTTAGGAGCCACGTCACCTCCACTTCGAGGTTGTGATCCGAGTATTCCGCTATGTTGTTTTGACCCCACGGCAAGGCCTCATGTTCCGTCGACAACCTTCCGTTGTTGTTATGGGCTTCACTGAAAGTGACTGGACCGGCAGCCCGGACGGTAAGAGTCGTACTGGCTAGATCTTTCTTGTTGGCGGTAGGGTTGTGTCCTGGTGCAGCGGCAAGAAAGGCTACATTGCATGCAACACTGCTGAGGTTTAGTATGTGGCTCTTGGTTCTGGCGCATGTGAGAGCGTGCGGTTGGATCGCCTGTTGTCCGAGTTGCGTTAGTCAGTCCCTTCCATTACGTTGTACTGTGAAAATAAGAGTGCCATGGCCATTGCTGCGTGCATCGCACTTGCACAAAGCACATCAATGTCAAGTATCACTATGTGCGTTCATTTTTGCATGACAGCAACATCAACATTGTGTGGATTGAGACACCACGACAGTTGGCTCACTTCTTGACAAAGGTACTGGAGCGTGACTCGTTCAATAAGGCTATAAGTGTGGTTGGTGTGCGTCTGTGAGGTCTTCTCTCTCCCTCTCTCTACCCCTGTCCGCTTGGTCTCTGTTTTCTTTGCCCATCTATGTATATTGCATCTGTGAATCATGGGGGAGTGTTGGTTTTCATGCATCTCTCTTTGTACTATGTTGTGACCTCCCGGCTTGTGTACATCGGCGTGCAGATGACTCACGGTGAGACGCGACTCTCCTAGTGTCTTCTGGTGGAGCCGAAGCACGCTGAGGCCTACACACATTTTTCTAGAGCCTCCTCCCTCCAACGTGCTCAGCTCCATCGGCAGACCTCATCGGCAGTCGTGCCGCCGGTAGTCACTGTCGCTGCATATGCTGTCTGCATGCGTCCAGTGCTCGGTCTGACTGCGCTGTTGCATTTGCAGCGCCATGTTATGCTTAGGGTCCAAGTTTCATATTATTCGGGCACTGTTGGGACCGGGGACTAGCGTAGACATTTCCTGGGTTTAGGCCGCGATAACTCATTGCTGTTATTTTTCTAGGTGATTCTGACCACATGGTTGCGTTTGCAACGTACTGGTCCAGCTTTCAGGCAAAACGGACGACGCCCGGGTTTTGGGCTGTCGGCTCTATGGCAGGGCTCATCGAGAAAACCCCACCTGCCACAAAATAGGTCATTTTTCTGATTGGCTGAGAAACTGAGTAACAAGATCTACAGAGTCGGGGAGGCTAGAACTTGGAGGAGTCTCCCATTGTTGTTAATTCTCAGTAACTAATCAGTCATTTCTAGTTCTGTCTAACTTTCTAGTGCTAACTCCTCAGCGTGTGTCTCTCACTCACAAACTATCAGAGCTAGCATGAAGGGGGCAGCAGTGAAAAGCAACTTGCCTGGGGCCAAGCCTACATTGACGCTCCTACACTAAGACTCGGCGTTTGAGATTGATCACATATCGAAATTATGGAAATCTTGAAATCTTGAAATCTCGTATTAATCTTGCACTTCGAGATGAGATCGAGATTGTCTTGAAAGACTTCGAGACGAGATCGAGATTTGGGACACCTCAAAATTTTCGAGATGAGATTTATCTCGTCTCTTTTGTGGTAGGTGAAGTTTCTATCGACCTGTACAGTTTGCAGTGACCACTCGGCCGTGTCCATGCTCGTGCAGATCCCTGATGCGGACCCAAGTGGTACCAGTACGTCGTCTGGTGGTGGACTACCAGCTTGGAGCTGACCGACGACTGCCCCAGAGTTCAGGACATTGTCTGGGACCTCCTGCAGTTTTTCTGCAGCACGTAGGAGTTTATCATTGGACTGGCCATGGGCCCAATTTGCGTGTTTTTGCATTGTGTGTCCACCGTTTGATGCCGGTTGCATGCACATGACTAGTCGTAGCGTCTGGCTTGTGATTTTGCACGTCTAGGTTCAGACGGCGTAGCGTTCTGACATGTCTGTGCTGAGTTACTGCCAAAACAATGGTTTTGGCTGGTTTTAGGACAGATCTTGTGCTGTCGCGTGCAACACCCACCGTGCCCCACGGCAGGTACTTATGCCATGGACCTATCATTTGTCATTTCTCTTTGCAAATTCTATTGAAGCATTCCGACACTTTGCCCTGTGTCTCCTAGCCAGACCCTTGCATTTGTGTGTACGACTTGGGACTGTCGTCACCGTTTGACCAGGCACTAATGCCTAGTCAACGGTATCATAGCGGTGAGACAGTTCTTGCCGCGCTGCACAGCACAGCAGCAGTAGTGAGCATCACCGCTGCAGCCGATCTACTGGGACCTGTCGACGTCACCCGACTGCCGGCGACATCACCCACCTTAAGCACGTGAGAGTGCACTAGCAGCAGCTGCTAGCAGCAGCACGTGACAACTGCAGCAGGTGGCAGCCGCTAGCAGCTGCTGGCTTTGGCACTAGCAGCAGTAGCAGCAGACCGCGACCGCGGTAGGTGGCGGTAGGGAGCAGCAGCAGCAGCAGCAGCGCGCAACAATAGCAGTGAGCAGCAGCAGCAGCGCGCAGCAGGAGCGACACGCAATAGTGTCGCAAAACGGCAGCAAGCAACANTGAGAGTGCACTAGCAGCAGCTGCTAGCAGCAGCACGTGACAACTGCAGCAGGTGGCAGCCGCTAGCAGCTGCTGGCTTTGGCACTAGCAGCAGTAGCAGCAGACCGCGACCGCGGTAGGTGGCGGTAGGGAGCAGCAGCAGCAGCAGCAGCGCGCAACAATAGCAGTGAGCAGCAGCAGCAGCGCGCAGCAGGAGCGACACGCAATAGTGTCGCAAAACGGCAGCAAGCAACAACCGCAGCAGGCGGTGGAAGGCAGCAGTAGCAGGGGGTGGCGGGCGGCAGCAGCTATAGCAACTGGCAGCACAATAGCAGTGATCACAAGTAGCAGCACGTAGCAATAGTAGAGTGCAGCATCGGTAGCGCACAACACCAGCAGCGGGTAGCAGGAGCAGTGCGCAACAGCGCCTCAACATAGTAGTAGCACGTAGCTACTGCCACAGCTGTGCAAGCGGTTGTGCGGCTGCTGTTGCAGGCATAGGCACAGCAACAGTAGCACCCGAGCGGAAGCTACTTCGGAGCTTCTATACACCTTCTACGCGGCTGCTGCGGAGAAACCGCCCGAGAGTCGTGAGGGTTGTCAACAAAAAAAGGGGGTGCTGATGTCAGCATTTTCCTTGCTAACGTCATAAGATCCGTGCTGACGTTAGCAAACCCCTGCTGACGTCAGCACTTGCCTTCGTCAAATGTTGCGGTCGGAAGGTAAAATATTTCTAGTGTTTCAAATCCACGAGAACCGCTGATGGTTCTGAAATCCGACGGATTTGACGTCCCCGTCCATACTGAGCGCTGACATGGCTCCGACAAGTGACAAGGGCAAAGGACCATCAGACCTGTCTTTCTCCTCCTCAGGGGTTATGAGCCCACGCTCGTAGGCCATTACAGATCTGCAGAGTCATCAGGATGATATACGTCTTCAGCAGCATCAGCAGACCAACGCCATCCGTGTGCTCACTCATCTTCTTTGTGGTCAGTCCACGGCCCCACAACAGACATCTGGGGGAGTCAGTGGTGCCATTCCTTCTGCAGAGGAGTCAGCATCTACGCCGAGGAGAGCAGCAGGACAGGACCCGCCAGTTCTCGATCCTTTGGATGAGGACCCTTAGATGCCAGGTATGGAGGATGACACCCACGAGAGGGAGATCCGTGTGCTTCAGGAGCGTCTCCATCAGCTTCAGACACGTTTCGGTTCCCTGTTCTCGGAGATCCGATCCTCACCTGATCCCTACCTGTGGTTCATCACCTTGCGTCTTTCCTCGTCCCGGTGTCTTCCCCATCCCTCGTCCTTCCTAGCCTATAGTTTCTCTTCCCACGGAGCAGCAACCCAAGGACTTCGAGACACCACCCCCACGCTATGTTAGTGAGGACGGATTTGACTGCTGGGAGACTCTCTTCCAGGTCTGGGCCACTTCAGAGGAGATCTGGCCCTACTATTACAGCCCGTACCAGGTTACGGACCACGCTTAGGTGCCGAAAGGGGCTCGGGCGATGCGTGGACTCCTTTACGCCATGCAGCACGAGACTGTCATGGACATTCGCCCTTTCCTCGGAGAGGCCGGCACAGGCGCGTGTGCTGATCCATGTTGGGGCTGGGACCTGGCATTGTTCTGCTTGCTGCAAAGACGCACGCCACCTGCGTGGCTCTTATTCGCGCCTTTCACTCCCTTTGTTAGGGACCTGCCGAGCCCGCAGCCAATTACTGGCGGCATGCCATGCGCATCTACATGCACCTTAGGACATCAGGAGGAACACAGATGTGGGCGCTTCCCACGCTCATGATCGGAGTTCGTCGTGAGCATGCAAATATCTTCTCAGGGAACAACGATGACGTGCTTGAGCCCTTCTCCATCTCTCTTCAGCTTCTTCCTTGGGTGCATAAGCTTTTCCTCTAGGTGACTTCTGTCCTCAAGGCAGCCTTGGCCAATCAGGAGAGTCCCCTTGTTGCAGCGATCATCGAGTCGCCGCCGACGCCTCTCTTGCAGTCCACTTCTCCATCCTCTGGTACACCCTCCTCTTCCCCCTCCACCCCGGCTATCCCAACTCAGATGCAGGGTGTGGCAACCGTGGCACAGGGGAAGAGGGTCAAGAAGAAACGTGGTTCGGGCCAACAGCAGTCCCAGCAGAAGCGGTCATCGGGCGGTAGCAGTGG
The DNA here is from genome assembly GCA_023375785.1 of Penium margaritaceum. NCBI lineage: Eukaryota > Viridiplantae > Streptophyta > Zygnematophyceae > Desmidiales > Peniaceae > Penium > Penium margaritaceum. The sequence continues at coordinate 49,507 of SZWC01000154.1, read as the reverse complement.
ACGTAATGTCCACTGCTACAATTGTGGAGGTGCTCATCGCTACACCGAGTGCCAGCAGCCGCTCGACTGGGTGCAGATCACTTGCGTTCTTAAGGCTACATACGCGCAACAGGCTGTGTCGAGTAGCACAACCTCTGGTCATACAGGAACCATGACTGCAGCAGTTCCTAATTCCCCATCGGCGAGCAGTGGCGACCCAGACCCGCGTGAACGCACCATCACCGAGCTCCTTCACCTTCTAGCGCTTTACTTTCAAGGAGTTGCGAGTATGTTATCACAGCCGGGTGGTTCATAGACTGTTTGTTCATCTGTTCTCGTCGCTCGTGATGACTCGTGTGGGGGGGGAAACAGCTGGCATGTGATGATGATGGGCCTAACAGTACCGATTGGATTCATGAGTCTCACCTCTGTGCCCTTCGTCGTTCCTCCTCGCCTGTTGCTCAGCGCCTGTCTGAGGCCGAGTGTTCCATTGCCCGTTGTACAGTGACGTCCTCCGGTCGTGATCCCGATGGCACTTGGATCATCGATTCTAGTGCCACTCATCACATGACCTGTTGTTGTAGTGACTTCGTTGTCCTCGGTCCTGTTGTGTCTGTTAGCTCCATTTGCACAGGCTCTGGTCAGTCCTAGCCAGTCCAGGATGTTGGGGTTGTGTGCTTCGATGGTCCGTCTAGCCTTTTGTATATTTCCGAGGTGCTTTTTGTGCCTGGCCTTGAGCTCAGCTTGCTTTCTGTGTGTGCTTGTACACTAATGGGACTCTCTCTGGAGCACATTGCAGACTCTTTGACTGTGACATATATTCATATTTGCACTGTTGTTCTTGGTGCCTCTATTGTGGATGATCTATATTGTGTTTCTTGGATTTCTCCTTCTTCTTGCTCCCCCTCTCCTGTTGTGTTAATCTTCCATTGTACATATTTCTCCTCTTGTTGTGGCTGTGAGTGCGCAGGGCATGCTGGTACATCGAGTGGAGGCGACGCACCATGAAAACACGTAATCCCCATCCTTCCTCACCGGTGGTTGCCTCCATCCTGACCGCATGACCCGTCTCCATTCTCATCCAGGCCTGATGCATTTGTTGCGTCCTTTGGCATTCATGGCAAATCAACTTTAGTCTAGTCATAACCGCTCATAGCTTTCTTTAGCGTGAGATACCTATGTCAGACCTGCAACTTTGACTTTGGTTAGACATAGAATATGTCACTTCGTAGGTGACGCACGGCGTGCCCCACTTGGGGTGCGTGGATTTTGCTCGCGCCCTTTTCAGAGCTGTCGAGGGCTTTTGCCCTCGAGCGAGCTCGATCGCCAGTGAGCTTCGCTCGCTGGCGTGACGGGTGCGGTCGACTAGCGATCGCACCCCTAGGACTAGGGTAAGTTGTTACTCAGGGACTTGTAATTTTTCAGCTACCTGCAGCCATGGAGTTTTGGACCTAGCGTAGCCTACAGTCCATCTTTTGAAGAACCGATTGTTCCTATGTCTTCCTAGCAAGATTCTCATGGTATCAGAGCCTTGGTCGACAACTGCGAGTGGTGTATCTAGGCGGCGCCGAGCAAAAAGAGTGGCGGCCGAGTTGAGTGCGGAAGTAGATCCGCGCGGCTGCCGTGAAAGCAGGCCGCGCGAGGCACAAGGAACGCCGAGACGTCACCCTTAGGCCGCGCCCTGCTGGTGGAGGCGGCGTAAGAAGGGTTTGCTCACGTGGGAGTGAGAAGTGGCAAGGGGAGAAGTGCCCAAGTGCCACCTACACCTCTCATGAGGTGACAGCGGGATCTCTCACCCCTACAGGTGTCTGTGCAGGTCCCAGGTGGCCTGGAAACAGTCCCTAGGCCAAGACAGGAGGTTCCTATCGAGCGTTTGGCTCACGGCAGAAAACTGGACCCAAAGTGGGCCCGGCGAATTGTTGTCAAAATTTTCTTTGGCAGCATAGGGCAGTTCACAACCCTTGGACAGTGTCCTTAGGTCCCAAGCACACAGCTAGGAGCCATGAGTAAAGCGGGATCTGCAGGAGGAGGGACTGGTGTGAACGTTGGTGCTAGCACCGGTGGTGGTGCCGGTGCCAGCGCCACCTCGACCGGCATGACATGGGACGAACTGAGCAAGGTTCTGTCCTACAAAGACCTAACACCCCCGCCGCTAGGTGTGCGTGACTTTCTCCCTTGGAAGGATGTCTTCCTTTCATGGGCAGTGGAGCATGGCTTTGAGGATTATTACCTAGCTCCACCGCCCGACGATGCCGACGCGCGGGTGCTTCTCATAGCATTTAATGCTCTGATTAACGCGCTACCAGAGGACCAACAGGATGCCCTTCGACAGTTTCGCTTCAGTGACAAAGGGGAAGACCCCGTGAACCCGCGTAGTGGCGATCCTCAATCTCATGATGCATGGACGCATCTAGCCACTCAAAAGGAGGAGCAAGGGATGGCCCTAGTAACCTCCCTGCGTGAGAAACTCCGCAGCCTCCGTCCGAAACCGGGTGCCCCCGTAACTGAGTATTGGGACGATGCCATGGATCTTCGCAGGCGCCTTCTCGGCCTTGGTGCCTCCTGCTCCATCCTCAAGTGGCTGGACCCTGTCCTCCTGCACCTTGGCGAGCCGTACAAGGACTTCCGGCGCGGTTTGCTTCGGAGGTTGAAAGCCGCTGACATCGAGAGCACCGACCTGGCGGAGGTGTTTGAGGAGCTGCGCAACTATGAGGACATCATACGATGCGAGGCAGGGGAAGATGAGGGTGTAGAAGCGAGCGCATTTGTGCACCAGGGCGGAGGTTCCACTCATCACTCGCAACAACATGGGAGTGGAGGAGGCGGGGGAGGAAGGGGAGGTGCGGGAGGCCGAGGCGGGCAATGCGGCAGAAGGGGAGGCCGCAGCCAAGCAGCAGGAAACCGCACATGCAACTACTGCGGACAGCCCGGTCACTACTGGAGGGCCTGCCTCTGCGCAGCAGGCACGCCCAGCGGTTGGCCAGACATCGACTTCGTTCGCACCACTGAGTCAGCACCTCTCCCCTCCAGCATGGGTTACTCAGGCTGTGGCTGGACCACGAGCGCCGGCACCCTTTGGGGCGGCAAGTTTTGGTCCACAGCAGTTTCAGTCACCCATGTATCCAGCTTTCTCTGCTCCACATCCGCAGCAGTATCAGGGGCCTGCCCTCATGCCCCCGTACGTGAGTGCACCAGCTCCTGTTCCAGCATGGGCACAGAGGGTGTACACTGAGACGAACGAGCCACAGCAGCCCTTTCCCCTTCCACCCGGATCAGGGTGGAGCGCGCCCATGGAGCTACACCCACCTGAGCCGACTGCCAGCCCACAGCCAGCAGGTCAGAGGTTGGGTCACACGCACATCACTACATCGCATGCGTTGCCTATGCATGAGTGGCTGTTTGATACTGCAGCTTCGCATCATATGTTGCCGCACCGCCAGCTGTTTATCACATTGCATGCCACACGCGATGTTGAAGGTGTGAAGACTGGGTCTGGGGAAGTGTTGCCTGTGGAAGGTGTGGGAATGTCGGCTCTTCAAGCACCAGGCGGGGCTCTGTGGCTGACTGGCATCCTGTATGTGCCACGGCTGAGGTGAACTTGTTGTCGGGGGGGCAACTAGACCAACAAGCCAATGTGTCCGCACTTACCCAAAACCAGCGCTGCATGCTGTTTTATGTGTCTGGTGCCTTGCTGGCTGATGGACCATTGCACACTGACATGCTGTACAAACTGACCCTCTTCCCCTTCGTTCAATCACCAATGAACCATCCCCAAGTGCACGTTATTACAAACACTGATGCAACACACACTGAACTCATCCATCGTCGTCTTGCACACATCAACACTGAAACAGTCGCCGACTTACTGAAGCACGTCCCAGCACATGGCATTCTCCCCAGCGACTGTCCTCACGGTCTCAAAGCAGACACGTGCCTTGAGTGTCATGAAGGGAAGGCTCATCGGCAAACTTTCCCCAAGTCAGACAGTGTAACAACCAAACCTCTGGCACTGGTACATGCGGACCTGACAGGACCGATGCCAGT
>SZWC01000154.1:23935-45381 GCA_023375785.1 Penium margaritaceum | reverse complement strand
GACTTACTGAAGCACGTCCCAGCACATGGCATTCTCCCCAGCGACTGTCCTCACGGTCTCAAAGCAGACACGTGCCTTGAGTGTCATGAAGGGAAGGCTCATCGGCAAACTTTCCCCAAGTCAGACAGTGTAACAACCAAACCTCTGGCACTGGTACATGCAGACCTGACAGGACCGATGCCAGTGCCATCAGTCCAGTATGGGTCACAGTATGTCTTGACTTTAACAGATGACTACAGCCGCTTTCGTTGGGCTTTTCTGCTAAAAAATAAAGCAGATGCACAGCGTGCAATCGCTGAATGGATTTCTTTGGCTGAGAGACAGACTGGCTGTTCATTACTCAAGCTAGGAACAGACAGAGGAGGAGAGTTCCTTGGCACATTGACAGCATAACTGAAATTGAGAGGAGTCGAACACCAAAGTACTGCCCCATACACGCCACAACAGAATGGGGTGGCTGAATGTTGGTACAGAACCCTTGGTGATGCGTTACGCACACTGCTTACCGATCCCGGTCTGTCATTTGGGTTTTGGGAAGAGGCCAAAAAATATATCACCTGGGTATGGAATCGAGTGCCACAAGGGCCACTGCCCAAGTCTGTCACTCCCTGGGAACGCTGGTTCAAAGAAAAGGCTGACCTGAGGCCGGCCAGGGTGTGGGGTACAATGGCCTGTGTGTGGTTTGCACCACCACAACGAGAGAACAAACTGAGTCCACGTGGTCGGTGGTGTGTGTTTGTCGGGGTCTCCCATGCCTCCAAGGCATGTCGTTTTTTGGACCCTGCAAACCATTGCTCTGTCGAGATTCGGGACGCCTCCTTCTTGGAACACATGCCCTATAAGTCATTCCACACACTGTGTCATGCACCCACTCTCGCCTCTCGAGAGCAATACCCTGAGTACGTGAGTGTACCCGTGTTCATGCCTACTCAACTACAAGAGTCAGGTCGGAGGACTCAATCGAAGAGGGACAAGGACATGGCTCAGCCTGTTCCAAGAGATCTGCTCACGCCCTCAGACTTGGCTAGCTCAAACTCCAGTGACACTCAGGTACCACCAGGCCTCACGCCGCTGACCCCCTCGTGGAGGCACAGAGTAAGGAAACACCACCACCCGTACCTCCACGGCGATCTCTGTGTGATGTGTCCAGAGTCGACTACAAACAATTCTACCACACTGTCAGCACGACAACGACTGATCACACTGCTACAGAACCGCAGACCATGACTGAAGCCAGGGGGCATCCGGATACTGCAGAGTGGGAAAAGGCAATGGCTGCAGAACTAAACGCACTGCTTGAGCATAAAGTGTTTGAGTTGGTTCCCTTGCCACCTGGTCGAAAGACCATTGATGTAAAATGGGTGTTCAAGTCGAAGAGAAACCTCAAAGGCCTCATTGAGAAGTATGAAGCCAGACTGGTGGCAAAAGGCTTTCATCAAATCCCAGGACAGGACTTCACAGACACAAATGCCCCTGTGGGCAAGTACGGGACCAGCCGCGCATTGCTTGCAGTGGCTGCACGTGAGGACTGGGAAATTCACCAAATGGATGTCAAAAATACCTTTTTGAATGGGCCACTGGAAGAGGAACTGTATGTCCAGCAGCCAGAGGGCTTTGAGGACGGTACTGACCGGGTATGGCTCTTGCTCAAGGCTCTCTATGGCTTGAAGCAAGCGCCTCGGTGCTGGAACAAAGAGATCCGACGCACCTTGGAGAGTAGTGGATTCACACAGTCTCTGTGACCCCTCACTATTCTTACAATGGTCGGAAGGTCTACCTGTTGCACTGTTAGTCTACGTGGATGATTTGCTGATCTTGTCTCCCTCCCTCACACTCATCGCACAAGCCAAAGCACTGCTCACGGATCACTACAGAATGACAGATCTGGGTGAGGCACAGAACTTACTTGGCATGACCATCACACGTGATCGCACAGCACGGATACTGACACTTCATCAAGGTCGCTTCATTGCTCACCTCACTGCACACTTCCAACACCTGGTCCAGCACCTTCCACGACAGGCCACTCCCATGAGCCCTGACGTCTACGCACATCTCTTGGATGCACACACCACGGACTATGGCCCTGACACAGACCCCACACTCTACTGACAGATCACCAGCAGCCTCTCATATCTTGCGTCAACTACACGTCGTGACATTGCGTATGCAGTCAATGTGCTCGCTCAGTTCAGCCAGCAACCATGCAGTACACACCAGAAAGCCTTGCTGAAGGTGCTACGTTATGTGTTGGACACTACCGCTTTAGGTCTACTGTTTGCCCCTGCCGCCTATCCTGTTCTTGATGGTTACTGTGACAGTGACTATGCTCGTGATTGTGCAGCTTGCAGTCGGGGCGGTTATGTGTTTTGTGTTTGGGGAACTGCCGTGTCTTGGAAAAGTACAAAACAGTCCTGTGTCACACGCAGCGTGGCTGAGGCTGAATACATGGCATTGGGTGAAGCAACATGTGAGGGGATCTGGCTTGCACGACTACTTGAAGAACTTGGTGTGCACACAACTGCTGTACCCGTACACAGTGACAGCTCAGCTGCACACCGCATTGCAGCAAATGATGGTGTGTTGCATCCACGCACAAATCACATCAGCGTCGAACATCATTTTGTCCGAGAGGCGGTGGATGCTGGGACCGTGGCGGCGTGTCCCATCAGTGGGAAGGCACAGTTGGCAGATTTTCTCACCAAGGCTCTATCATCCTCTTTTCTCCTGCTCCAATTGCAACAACTAGGCAGCATACTTGCTGCACTCCCGTCCAAGGGGGCGTGTTAATCTTCCACTGTACATATTTCTCCTCTTTTTGTGGCTGTGAGTGTGCAGGGCATGCTGGTACAGTGAGTGGAGGCGACGCACCATGAAAATACGCAATCCCCATCCTTCCTCACCGGTGGTCGCCTCCATCCTGACCGCATGATCCGTCTCCATTCTCATCCAGGCCTGATGCATTTTTTGCATCCTTTGGCATTCATGGCAAATCAACTTTAGTCTAGTCATAGCCGCTCATAGCTTTCTTTAGCGTGATACACCTATGTCAGACCTGCAACTTTGACTTTGGTTAGACATAGAATATGTCACTTCGTAGGTGAGGCACGGCGTGCCCCACTTGGGGTGCGCGGATTTTGCTCGCGCCCTTTTCAGAGCTGTCGAGGGCTTTCGCCCTCGAGCGAGCTCGATCGCCAGCGAGCTTCGCTCGCTGGTGTGATGGGTGCGGTCGACTAGCGATCGCACCCCTAGGACTAGGGTAAGTTGTTACTCAGGGACTTGTACTTTTTCAGCTACCTGCCGCCATGGAGTTTTGGACCTAGCGTAGCCTACGGTCCATCTTTTGAAGAACCGATTGTTCCTATGGCTTCCTAGCAAGATTCTCATGTTGTTCGTGTATTTGTCACTGGTGTTCTGTTTGCTGAGCACCAACGACTGTTGCATTGTCGCCTGTGTCATGTGGGCTCCGACACTGTGTCGAAGGTCATTCGGACACAGCACGTACTCGGTCTTGACGCGGCTCCTTTCGAGAAGCCACCCAAGAACGATTCTCTGTTCTGTGCTCAGGGTAAGATGCATCATTGCACCTACCCTATTTCTTGTTCTCGAGCACTTTGCCCCCTCGAGTTGGTCCATTCCGACCATCTTGGTCCTCTTCCTATCGAGTTTTTGTCCGATCGGGGCCGATACGTCCTGACCCTGACTGATGACTTCACCCGGATGTGGTGGGTCTACAGCCTACGCCAAAAGAGTGATGCCACTCTCGCGGTTCGCCTCTGGCTAGTGATGGCTGAGCGTCAGTCCCACCACACGCTGTATATCTTCCATTTGGATCGCAACGGTGAGTTTCTTGGCAAGATGGACAGTTTCTTCGCCGAGCACGGGGAATTTCACATCGTCTCCGCTCCTGCTACTCCTCAGCAGAACGATGTCTGTGAGCGCTAGAACCGCACCATGGAGGATGCGGTTCGCGCTATGCGCTCTGAGTGCGGTCTCCCAGAGTCCTTCACCTTTGAAGGATTTGCCTACATTACGTGGGTCTGGAACCGCAACCTGCACGGTCCCCTTCCGGACCACTTTACACCGTACGACCTCTGGTTTGGCCACCGTGCTGATATGCGTCTCGCTCGTGTCTGGGGATCCGTGGCTTCTATGTGGTACACTGAGGACCAGCAAGGGTCCAAATTCTCCCCACGAGACCGCTTGTGTGCCTTCGTGGACATCTTCCCGCGGTCGAACCCCGCCCGTCGTCGCATCGTTGAATCCTACGATGCGCTCTTCTTTGAGTCTCTCACCTGCCCTGATATGACTTCGATCATGTCGCTGTCCATTACGCACGTTCCTACGTGTGAGGCTTCTTGACAGATGGGGGACTCTCGACCCAAGAGCACCTCTCGTCTCGTTGATGTTTCTGTTCGAGTCCCCTCCACTTCTTGGTCTCCGGCTCTTGATGACCCAGTGATCATCGCTGTCAGCCCAGTGACCTCTCCAGCACAGCTGGCTTCTACCCCTGCTCCCTTGTACCCCAGAGGCACCCATGATTCTGTACTCCTACGTCTGTGCGTGGTCGTACCTCGACTCCTGCTCTTACTACCACACCCACTCACGTGTCTCCCACACACGCATCTCCTCCCATTGCATCACCTGTCCCTTTGCCTCAACCATCACCAGATGTGGTCATGCCTGTCTTTGAGCTTGAGGTGCGCCCCTCAAGCCCAGGGTACTCGCGTGAGCCCGGTGGTTGTCTTCGACCATTGGTCTCCGGAGTCCAGCGGGTGTTAGGCCCCGCACCCAAGCGCTCCACTCGCAGCATCGTGAGTGGTGATCCCGGCACAAAGGCCCCCGACCTGACTGTCCGCACAGATCACAAAGAGGTACATCCAACGTGCCCTGTAGGGCATGATCTGGTCACTCGTGAGTTTCATATCGCTTGTGATGCAGCAGCTGACCTTGTGGTCGTCAGGCCCAGGACTGAGGCGTGTGCACTTGCCACTCAGAGCTCTCCCTCTATGGCACCTGATGCGGGCACACTGAGGGAAGCCCTCTCATCAGAGGATGCAGACGCCTGGTGTGCTACCTGCGAGGATGAGCTTCGTACCATCCGAGAGCATGGAGTGTACGAGCTAGTCGACCTTCAACTTGGGAGGAAGGCTGGTCAGATCAAGTGTGTCTTTCGCAAGAAAGTGAAGCCGGATGGCTCACTGGAATGCCACAAGGCTCACCTAGTCGTCAAGGACTACTATAAGATCGAGGGTATCGATTACACTCACACCTTTGTCCCTGTCATTCGTATGATCTCAGCTCGCGCTTTGTTCGGTGTGGTGGCTCAACATGACTGGGAACTGTACCAGATGGACGTGAAAATTCATTCCTCTATGGCTCTCTGGATGAGGAGATTTACGTGGCTCAGCCACCAGGCTTTGAGTATGGTGATAGGGTCTGGTGCTTGCGCAAGTCCTTGTACGGCCTCAAGCAGTCACCTCGGTGCTGAAACCAGGAGATCACTTGCACCTTGATTCATGCGCGATATGTACAAAGCGAGGCAGATCCCTCTCTCTTTATCCGACGTACACCTGAGCAGTTCACCGCCATCATCGTCCATGTGGATGACCTTCAGATTTTGTCTCCTTCCATGGAGGCCATGAAGGAGGCCAAGGCAGTCCTCCATACTGCCTAAAGGAAGAAGGATCTTGGTCCTGCAGCGGTATTTCTTGGAATGGAGATCGTGCGAGACTGTAATGTCAGACACTTCTATTGCATCAGGCCCGATACGCACGTTTTGTGGGGGAGCGCTTCCATGACCTCCTTGGCATAGTTCCCACGACCTCCACACCTCTCACACCTAACGGGCAGGATGCCCTAATGGTGGATGATCCTACAGAGCTGGGGGAGACAGTGGATGTGACCTTGTACCTTCGCCTCATCGGATCTCTGATGTACCTGGCCACTACCACACGGCCCGACATCGCTTTTGTCGTCAACCTCCTTGCAGCGTTTTTGTAGGCTCCACGTACTAGAGCCCTTCATACGCCTATGCGAGTGGCGCGGTACGTGGTCTCCATACCGTACCTTGGACTCTGCTTTCACCAGTGGTGTTTGGTGGTTCTTAACGGCTACACCGACAGCGACTAGTCCTGGAGTCCAGATGGATGCAGTCGCACCGGTTACGTGTTTGTGCTTGATGGTACCGCTATGTCAATGCGCATCGGGAAGCAGGGCTGCATTGCACGTAGCTCATCGGAGGCAGAGTATGTTGCTCTGGGTGCAGGGGCTACTGAGGCAGTGTGGTTGCAGCGCCTGTTCCTTGAGCTGGGTCAGTCAGGACCTGCCGTTGTGCTTTGCTACGACAACCAGAGTGCTTTTGCCATTCCGGAGAACTCTGGTGTCTTTCACGCTTGCACGAAGCACATTGCGGTTGAGCATCACTTCACGCATGATCTGGTAGAGCGACACGTGATCTATGTCATATGGGTCGACACTAACATGCAATGTGCTTACTTCTTGACAAAGGCACTGGCATGCGGGAAGTTTTTGGTGGGCATTCGTTCTGTTGGGCTTTGCGCCTTGCCTGAGAGTGGTTGAGTGCAGGGTGTGTCTACGTCTATGTCATGACTGTTTCTGTACTCGTTGTTGCATTTGTTTTCGTGCTGCACGTGTATGGACATGCGTACCATCAGGTCATGGGGGAGTGTTATGATTTGTGATGTTCCTGTCGACCTGTACAGTTTATTCTGACCACTCGGCCATGTGCATGCCCGTGCAGATCCCTGATGTAGACCCAGGTGGTATCGGTGCGTCGTCTGGTGGTGGACTACTAGCTTGGAGCTGACCGACGACCGCCCCAGTTTCGTGGTGCGTATGGACTCAAAAGGACTAATTGAGTCCTTTTGAGTCCAAGGACTCAATTAGTCCTTTTGAGTGCTAACTAACTCTCATCCCCAGAGTTCTGGACACTGTTTGGGACCTCCTATAGTTTTTCTACAGTGCGTAGGAGTTTATCGATGGACTAGCCGTGGGCCCGATTTGCGTGTTTTTGCATTGTGTGTCCACCGTTTGATGTTGGATGCAGTCGTAGCGTCCACCTTGTGATTGTGCAGGTCTAGGTTCAGACGGCATAGTGTTCTGACATGCCTGCGATGCGTTACGGCCAAAACAGTGGTTCTAAACGGAAACAACCTGCCCCTTATCCCTTACGTGAGTGTGTGCAGCATGAGAGTGTGGTCAGAATGCAACTGGCGGAGATCAAAACGGATAAGTGTGGAGGGCGGGGATGTCAGAAATGCGTGAGGAGTGAAAACCTATGGGGTGGAACTCGCTGATCGAGCCCACCCGTCGGCTGGCAAGTTGGAGCTCGCCAGCGCTTACCAAACCGTGAGGGCACAATGCCACCTGCAACCTGCAAGTGCACACATACCCGCAACAAGTTTTGTCCCAACCTACGCCTGTCAAAACTAACACACGGTCACATGTAGGACAAGTATAGGCCACCAAGACATGCCAGACCAAGAATGTATGAGGATGAAAATAGAGTGTTTTGCAACAGAGCTGGGGGCACTTGAGCCATGAGAGAGGTGACGACCAACGGATCCGGCAGAAGTGTCACCGGTGGCTGATTGCAGCTGCTCGGCACCTGCTAGACTTGCGTTTGCTGCCCCAGTCTTTTGTACCCTCCATCTCATCAAGAGTCTCCAAGGCAATGCACGCGAGCCGAGAGGTCATAGTTAGCTATGTACACAACATCACTCCCCCATGACCACACGGCGAACAGGTCCACAGGCACGACAGCACTGATACGAGCAACGATACAAGGTAACGACGAGAAAGCGACAACAGATGCAGTTGAAGGGTAGAGGTCATTCCACAGTGCATGCAGGGTGCAATCCCACAGAACGATCAGTCGCGAGGAACTTCGTACAGCTTATGGCCTTTGTTAGAAAATCAGCATGCTATGAGTCGGTGCCAGCCCACATGACCTGAATCTCACCTCGATCCACCAGATCTTGGATGTAGTGGTACTAAGCGTTGATGTGCTTGGTGCACGCATGGAACACACCGGAGTTCTCGGCAATAGCCTTTGCACTCTCATTGTCACACCGAAGGACGACAGGGGGCATGGACTGACTTAGCTCACGCAACAGACGTAACAGCCATACACTCTTGGTTGCGCCTGCACCCAGAGCTACATACTCAGCCTACGCAGTTCAGTGAGCAATACAACCCTGTTTCCCACTATGCCACGAGACGGCAGTTCCTCCAATGAGGAAGATGTAACCGGTGCGACTGTTGCCATCCGGGCTCCATGCCCAGTCACTGTCCGTGTATTCGTCGAGGACCACAAAGGCCTGCCCTCGGTAATGAAGGCCAACACGGGCGGTGGACACAACATACCGCACACATCGAACGGCAGCCTCAAGGACCCGCATGCACGGTGCTTGTGAAAACTGTGCAAGCAGGTTAACAGTGAAGGCGATGTCCGGGCGTGTCGTCGTGGCCAGGTACATGAGCAAGACAATGACGCGCAAGTGCAAGGTCACATCGACTAGCTCCACCAGCTTTGCTGGATCATCAACCATCAGAGCGTGCTGTCCGTCATGGGTGATCGGGGTTGATGCCTTGCGTACAGTGCTAAGCAGCTCAGCAAAACGCTCCCCCAGTATGAGAGTGTACCGCTCCTGATGGACTAGAGGCGTCCACCGAGCACGATCACGCACGATCTGCATGCCCAAAAACACTGTGGCCTCTCCCACGTCTTTCATTTTATATATCAAATGCAAAACACCCTTGGTTGCTTCGACAGCCTTCAGATCGGGTGAAGCGGACAGGTTGTCATCGACGTAGACCAGGATCGCCATGAGTGGCTCAGGAGCCTGTGAGAGGAAGAGCCATAGGTCCGCCGTACTCTGGACATAGCCAGCTCTTAGGAGTGTGCTGGTGATTTCTTTGTTGCAACACCGAGCTGACTGCTTCAGGCCATACAGGGCCTTCCACAGCCGGTACATATGCCCACTCCCGTCCTCAAAGCCTTGGGGTTGGACGATGTAAATCTCCTCGTCCAGCTTCCCATGTAAGAACGCGTTGTTAACGTCCATCTAGTGGAGCTCCCACTTGTGCTGGGCCACCTATGACAACATACCCAAGGCCGTGGTCATGTATCCAACTGGTACGAAAATCTCAGTGAATTCGTTTCCTTTGACCTTAGAGAATCCCTTTGCAACGATTCTTGCCTTGTACCACTTGACTGAGTTGTCCGGCTTAAACTTCTTCCGCAAGACCCACTTGGCCTGAACAGCCTTGCATCCACGTTGCAGGTCTACAAGCCTGTAAACCCCATGTTGAATGAGGGTAGCCAGCTCAGCCTCACACGCTTCGTGCCAGATTGCCGCATCGGGCCTAGCCAAAGCCTGGTGCAACGTGCAAGGGTCTGGCGTCACACCCATCACACTAGGGTCTGGGGCCGTAGTGACTCCACTATGTGTGGCCAAGTCATAGGCCACGGACAGGGGACCAATAGTGACGGTGGACCGTGCGGAGTCGGTCGCAAGTCGGTGCTCGTGGGCAACAAGCATGAGACCTGTAGCACAACCCGGGTGAACTTCAATGAGGCCCTACGCGCTGAGGCCTAAGGCCTTCATGCCAAGGTCCCCACTATGCACACTCCGAGAAGGATGCGGGTGAAGCCGCCCGCCCTCACCACGTCCGTAGTGCTCTGGTGGGGGTACCACTGGAGCATGCAGTGGACACGCATCAGATGACGGCAAGACTGGCATTGTGTCAGGTGGCGATGATGCATCGACATGGGATACATTGGATGGGGATGACACAGGCACCTCGACCGGCGACGCAAACTGCACAGGTGATGTTGAGGACGCAAGCGATACCGGTGACTCTGCTGGTGATGCAGGGGTGGATGACGCGGGCAACAGTGCTGACACAACAGGTGACGTAGGCAGAATGGGCGACGCAGACAAGACGGGCGACGCAGCCAACGCAGGCGGTGTAGACGCCACAGGCGGGATAGATGTCGTAGGTGGGATAGATGACTCTGGAGAGCCAGCCAGTGTCTGGGATGGACCAGGAGCGCCCAGAGTGACCGGGACAGCATCATCAATCAGCCCATCCCCCCTTGCTCGAGGGACCGTATCCCACCCAGGGGAATACAACTGTAGGGTGCCACCGGCGGGCGGGTCTCGGAAGCAGAGACGATCAAGGAACAGGGCGTTCCGAGACTCTATAATGCGTCGTCGACTAGGGTCCCATAATAGCCAGGCCTTGGAGCGTGTGGCCACGCCAACGAACGCACAGGCGTGGCCTCGGGGAGAGAATTTGGACCCCTGGTGTTCTGGTGTGAACCAGAAGCAAGCAAGAGACCCCCACACACGTGCAAGCTGAAGATCGACACGACGTCCGTACCACAGTTGGTATGGGGTTTGCATGTTTGGGAGGGGGCCGTGAGGGATTTGGTTCCACACCCATGTCATGTAGGCCATGCCCTCGAAGGCGAATGCTTCCGACATGCCGATATCCACCCGCATGGAGCAAACCGCATCCTCCATGGTGCGGTTCCAGCGCTACGACACGCCATTTTGCTGGGACATGGCAGGGGTGGAGAGGTTGTGAAACACTCCCACTTTGGCGAAATACCGGTCAAGGTCCCCCATGAATTCACTGTCCAGATCAGGGCCAAAGTTCTGGAGGGTATGGCCGGACTGACGCTCAGCCATAACAAGCCACGTACGCACAGCAAGGGCAGCATCGCTTTTTAGGCGCAGGCTGAAAACCCACCGCATGCGGGTGAAATCATCCGTGATTGTCAGGACATAGCGCCCTCTGTCATCCTGGAACTCCACAAAGAGGGATCCAAGAAGATCCGAGTGAACCAACTCAAGGGGCTTGAGGGCCTTAGAGTCAGACAGAGGGTATGCGGCACGGTGCATCTTGCCTTGGGCACACTGTAGGCAATCGGTTTTGGGCGGTGCCTCAAAGGATGTTGTGTCAAGACCTAGTGCAGGATAAGTTCGAATCAGACGATCGACCACATCCAGGTGGACATGGCACAAGCCGTCTATGTAGTAGACGTTGGTGCTGAAGCGAAAGCGTGCCGGTTACGAACACGCATGCGGTAGGGGATGTGGGTATGGGGACAGACTCGGGGCAGTCAGAGACATGGTACAAATCTCCAACTGCCTTGCCACGGAATACTACTTCAGTAGTAGTGCACACAGAGATAGTGGCATCCTCACCGGTGAATGTGACGCTGAAATCCATCCACATGCAGGCACGTCCAGACAGCAAATTGAGTTCAAGATCAGACACATACAGCATATTTGAGACGTAGAACGGCCCTGACAGCCCATGGAATTGCACCACACCATCACCCTGAACAGGAACCTCATGTCCAGCAACTGTGCGCATAGACCTCACAGAGCCAATAGGACCAAGCACCACAAAATCACGTCGACGACATGTCATGTGATGGGTGGCACCCGAATCTAAGATCCAAGTGGCATCCGTCACACGCTCCGGCGAAGTGATAGAACAACTCCTGACAGTACAAGTAGTGTACACAGATTACTCATCAGATGACTGTAGAACTCTGCGGGTGACACATACATGTGACTCATCAAGCCACGACAGGTCGTCGAGACCCGAGTCAACAGTGAACAGGTCAACATCATCACACTCGATGAACGACTCCACAGACTCAACAGCGCATTGTGCCCCACCGTCACCATCCCGACTGTACGTCACGGACGCAACAGACTCAACAGTGGGACCTCTTGTCGTAGTCAATGCACTCGCACCTCCCTGAGTGGTGAGCCAAAGAAGTTGGTGGAGCTTGGCAATGTCGATGGCCTACATCGCGAGCTGATGCTCCAAGGGTGACAGGTCCCTGGTGTCCTCTGCTGGTGATGGAGATTGCATGCCATTCGTCGCTGTGGAGTGTGCAGAGGCGGGCTCACGCTGCTTGAATGCCTACTACAGACCTTGTACTATCTTTGTCCAGTTTTTGGGGAGCTTGCACTCCGTGTAGCGATGCACTCCCCAGCAGTAGTAACATTACCACTGTCTCTCCCGGGTGGACGTTGGAGTCTCCTTGCCATCCTTGTTATCCTTGCCATCCCTCCTGTTGTTTCTCCCTTTCTTCCCTTGAGCAGCAGCGGCTGTGCCAACGCTGCTGTCGTCGACTGCGACGACTAATGAGAGGAAGGGGGAACAGTCCACGTTGCATGGATTGCAGCGACAGCTGCGGCTGACGCACCATGGCAGTCATCATTTGCAGCTCCAACACCTACCACATGTAGGAAGTACTCAATGGCCCATGACAGCAGCAGGCTTCTGTCGGCCATCTCCTCGAGGCTCTTGAGGCTAAAGTTTTCAAAGGCCTTCACGTACTCGCGTCCAACATTGATCCTGACATTGTTGAACTCCATGATTTTTCCAGGCCCATGCTTCCCCAGGGTCCTGTACAGTCGCATCGCCCGCCGCCAATAGTTGGCCGGTGTCTCGTGTGCACTTTGGCGTAGGGAGTTGAAGTCCGAGAGCTGCTGTGATGTTATTGCCATAGTCGCGCCTTCAAAGAGGGTAGTTGGCAGCTGCCATACGTCACACGGGTCAGCCACAACACCGGTGCGTGGGTCACCAAAGTAGGGTTCGAAGTCGAGGGTGTACTCCTCTGGGACTGCCTTGATGAGACCGTAGGCGGCACGGCGGCAGTCAACGTCTGCTAGGGTTCAGTGGCCTGATAATAGCCCGTGTAGTACAGGTACATCCCCTCGCTGATTGCCCACATGCAAAACTGCTGCTCCTAGGTGTTGTAGCTATCCTCCTGCCGGTAGGCGGGTGGGTCGGTCTCGAACCACTTGGGGGGCTTCGCCGTCGGTAGAGCCGCGAGGGGAGCTTGCTCGGGCGGTGGGGATAGGGGATCTTCCCTCAGCCCCAAGCTCATGCGGAGTAACAAGTCCTCCAAGGAAGCTGGATCTGGGACAGACCTGCGGGTGTCGCGTGGACCTGCTTCGCCGATCGGTGCTCCCTTGCGCGCTGAGCGAGTGAGACGTCGTTTTTCCAACTATGCAAGGCATAGGCGCAGTATCCCTTCCTCGTCACTAGCATCTGAATCTGACTCTGGCAAGTTGTCTGATGGCTGAGCATCAAACACTCCTAAAGTTGTATTGACGTCGGCTGCAACTACACTCCCGACTGTCATCTTTCCCTTGCGCAATGCATCGCGGAGCAACCTCTTCTCACGCTCCTGCTCCCGCAGCTGCTGTTGGTGGTGCTGATGCTGTTGCTACTGCTGTTGAAGCTGCTGCTGCGGCTGGACTGCGTCCCGAAATAACTTGAACAGATCCACCATCTGTTTGGCCGTCTTTTCAGCCTGCTGAGCCTGTTGCCCGCGCAACTCGTGCAGGCCATGTGCAAGTGAGCTTGGACTAGATGGGGGTTTGTCCCGCGTCGTGCTTGTTGTGGCGTCAGCCACGCCGGAGGCGGCAACGCCAGCGTCCATGGTGGATCTGGCACTGCCGACTCTGGCAGGTGTGTCCTTTGGCATTGTGAGCGGTGGCTGCTATCTCTGCCGTTGGGTGGATGATGCTGCCGATAAAAAAAATCGACAGCATTTACCCCGCCCCAGTTGGCGTGGGATCTGTGTCGGGGCCTTTTTCAGCCCGAGAACCGTCGATGGACCCTCCTCCATGCTGCCGAAAATTTTCGGCACCGTTTCCCCTGCCCCAGTGAGCGTGGGAAATCTGGGAGGGGTCTTTTGCGTGTACCTGAACCACCCCCAGCCAACCCAGGAGCAGAGGGGATCCCAACCAGCAGGGGGAGAGGAATACCAAGAGAGGACAACCGATGACCGAATGGTGCTCTTGACAGCTGCTACGGCTGATGCTGGTGCTACACTCGCAGCTCTCAACGACAGTGGCCTCAAGCCACCTGGGGGTCGGCTGCTACACATGATACTACTGCCAATGCCGAAGCTTCCGCGGCCGCCACACACTGACGGGTCCTCCCAGGGCCCGTCGTGTCTTGTTGCTGCTGCAATTCACTGCCGCAGCCACGCTGCATGTGAACCGAGGGGCGCCCGGCGTGACGGTCACACGCAGAGCCCTTGGGAAGAACCTCCCAACCCTCGACCCCTTGGTGTGTGGGCCAATCCTTGAGATGTCGCACGACCCTCTCCTAGCAGCAAGACCGCTGCTAGTGACCGAGGTTCCCGCCGTGCGACTCTCCCGGCGGCATTTCCACCAAGCTTCGCTGCAGAAGACTTGTAGGATCAAATGGACGTGTGCAAGGTGATGCTTGGAGAACAAGGAGAGTTGGGCAAGAAATGAATCCTTAGAATTGATAGATCAGTACAATGCGATGTACAGAGTCTCTGGGTAAGATTGGCATGCCTAGAACAACCCCTAGGCTTCCTTATGTACCAGCCCTTATGAGCCAGCCGAAAGCTACTCAGCGTTCCGAGGCCCTCTATCGAGGTGCACTCATGCAAATAACACATGCATCATGTAGTACGTGCCACGAGCTTTCCAACGCACCAAAGAATGCCTCAATCCATGAAGAAACGGCTGAGTTATGGCCGTTTGAGTGCTCCACGTGTGACGGCCGCTGGCAGCACCGCCAATGGGGGTCACGGCCGCCCGAAATGCCCTTGCTTGCGAATGCAGCTCCAGCCGCCATCCCGAAGCGCCCATGGACCCCAATAAACCTTGCCTCATTGGCTAAGCGTCCATCCAGGGGCGCTTTGGCTGCAGTGGGCGAGAAAGTCGCTCCGCCGTGCTCGGGGTCGAACCGGTACGTCTCCTGTTTTCTGGAGGTGCGCCTCCCACCTTTGCACGGCCGTATCTTTCTCGTCCCTGCACCGAATGACCCNAGAGTCTCTGGGTAAGATTGGCATGCCTAGAACAACCCTAGGCTTCCTTATGTACCAGCCCCTATGAGCCAGCCGAAAGCTACTCAGCACCTCGAAGCCCTCTATCGAGGCGCAATCATGCAAATAACACATGCATTATGTACTACGCGTCACGAGCTTTCCAACGCACCAAAGAACGCCTCAATCCGTGAAGAAACGGCCAAGTTATGGCCGTTTGAGTGCTCCACGCGTGACGGCCGCTGGCAGCACCGCCAGCGGTGGTCACGGCCGCCCGAAGCGCCCTTGCTTGTGAATGCAGCTCCAGCCGCCATCCCAAAGCGCCCATGGACCCCAATGAACCTTGCCTCATTGGCTAAGCGTCCATCCAGGGGCGTTTTGGCTGCAGTGGGCGAGAAAGTCGCTCCGCCGTGCTCGGGGTCGAACCGGTACGTCTCCTGTTTTCTGGAGGTGCGCCTCCCACCTTTGCACGGCCGTATCTTTCTCGTCCCTGCACCGAATGACCCAGTTTTTTGGGTCTATTTCGTACGGTTTTTCACGTAGACTACAATGGGAGTATCAAAACATGCATCTGACTTCAGTATGATGACGTAATCACCGCCTCGACCGGCGGCTCCCATAACATCACCCCCCTCTGAGGGCGCACCGTCCCGGTGCGCTCCTCGTACGCTCGGAGGACCGTGTTGACAGCGCTGCCCCTGTGGAAATTGGCTTCGGGGATCCAGCAGTTGTGCTCAGGCCCATAGCCGAGCCATTGCACCAGGTATTGCCACCAGTTACCGCGCCGACGGTGCCCGAGAATCTTCTCCACCACATACTCCTCTTCACCCTCCACCAAGACCGGTGGAGGAGGAGCCTGTCCCCGCGCCGCGAGCTGTGCATCCAGCTCCTTGTAGGCCTTGAGAAAAGAAGCGTGGAACACGGGATGGATCCCATAGTGTTCTGGCAGCTCCAACTCGTAGCTCACCGCGGACCGCTTCTCCTTGACCGGAAAAGGGCCCACCCACCGAGGCTTGAGCTTGTCGCTGCCCACCCCCGCCAGCTGTAGGTTCCGCGAGCTCAACAGCACCTGTTGTCCCACCGAGAACTCCTCGGCTATCCGGTGCTTGTCCGCTTGCCGCTTCATCTACTGCTGTGCCTTGTGTAGCGCCTCACGTACACCGCGCCACACCTCTGTGAAGTCACTTGTAAACGGCTGCACCGCGGGTAGGTCCGACCCCGTTGCCATGTCTGAGGGATATACAGGCTGCACCCCATACACTACCTCAAAGGGAGACCACCCCATAGAGGCATGTACTGCTGAGTTGTAGGCAAACTCAGCCACCGGAAGCTTGCATTCCCATCCCTCGCCATCCGGCTCCAAGATCCCCCGCAGTAGCTGCTCCATGGTCTGATGGGTGCGCTCAGTTTGGCCATCCGTTTGGGGATGGTAGGGCGATGAAAGAGCGACATGGGTGCCCAGTTTCTTGAAGAGTTCCTCCCAAAACCGGGAGGTGAAGCGCAGGTCGCGGTCCGAGACCATGCACTTCGGCACCCCGTGAAGTTTGATGACATGTTGCAATAGGGGTTGAGCCGTTTCTGCTGCCGTGACCTTCTCCGCACATGGGATAAAGTGTGCCATCTTGCTGAACCGGTCCACCACCACCAGCACCATGGTGTTGCCCGTTGTACCCCGTGGAAGGCCCCCCACAAAGTCCAATGATATGTCCATCCACGGGTGTTCCGACACCTGTAGCGGCTGTAGCTCTCCTGGCACCCGTGCCCTTCGTGACTTGATTCTTTGGCACGTGTCACAGCTGCTCACGTACTCCTTACAATCTGCTCCCATCGTCGCCCACTAATATTGGCGCGCAAGCGTCTTGAAGGTCTTGTCGTCGTCAAAATGACCACTATAGTGCGAGTCGTGCGCCTCCTCCAGCAACGCCTGTCGCAAAGACGCACTCCGCGGCACCACAATCTGGTTCCCCTTCTCACGCCGCCAATACTGGCCGTTCCACTTGCACCCCTTCACCGTACTTTTGGCAAAGTCCTTGTCCTCCACATACCCGTGTGCAAACAGGCTGCAGATGATTGGAGATCCCGCCAGCACTGTGATCGCATGCACGCCCAAGTCCGGGCGACGCGAAAGTGGGTCCGTTGGGTTGATCCTTCCTGGTTTGTACTAGATCTCGTAGTCGAAGCCACCCTCCAGCAGCTCCATCCACCATGCTTGACGACTCAGGTTCGGCTGCGACTTGAGGTACTTGAGTACGTAGTGGTCCGTGTGCACCACACACCGCCGCGCCACAAGGTAGCACCTCCATTGCTTGAAGGCCTGGACCACCGCGAGCATCTCCTTCTCGTGGATCGGGTAGTTTAGCTTAGCCCCTTTCAACTTCTTGGAGTAGTATGCAATGGGATGCAACCCCTTCCCTTGGTCCTGCATCAGCACCCCGTCGATTGCATAGTCGCTTGCATCCGTCGGCAACACGTACTCCTTGCTCGTGTCCGGATGCACCAACACCGGGGCTTGACACATGGCAGCCTTCATTGCACCGAAGGCTTGCCCCTCCTTTGCACCCCACTCCCTTTGGCGTCCCTTCTTGAGCAAGTCTGTCAAGGGTACTCCCATTGCCGCGTGCCCCTGGATAAACCTCCGGTAGTAGTTCATAAAACCCAGAAAAACCTAGATTTCACACACGCACGCCGGCTCAGGCCACTCCTTCACTGCTTCCACCTTTTTTGGTTCCATACGGATTCCCCTCCCGCTGACAATGTGCCCGAGGAACTCCACCTCCTGCTTGGCGAATTCACACTTGCTGAGCTTGGCAAACAGCTGCTCCTTTCTCAGCACTCCCATCACTGTCCGCATGTGCTCTTGGTGCTCCTCCATCGTCCGCGAGTAGACAAGGATGTCGTCGAGGAAGACGACCACAAACTGGTCCAAGTAGGGATGGAATACCCATTTCATCAGCGCCATGAACGTAGCTAGAGCATTCGTTAGCCCAAAAGGCATCACGAGATACTCGAAGTGTCTATAGCGCGTCCGAAACGCAGTTTTTTCCACATCCTCCTCCGCGATGTGGATTTGGTGATACCCCAACCTCAGGTCCAGTTTACTGAAGACGCGTGCACCTCGTAGCTGGTCGAACAGCTCCTCGGCCCGCGGCAACGGGTAGCGGTTCTTCATCGTGATGTTGTTGAGCGCCCGATAGTCCACGCACATCCGCAGCTCTCCTGATTTCTTCTTGACGAACAGCACCGGCGCCGCGTACGGAGACACCGACGGCCGAATGAAGCTTTGGTCCACCAACTCCCCCAACTGCTTCTTGAGCTCCGCAAGCTCCGCGTCGCTCATGTGGTTGTAAGACCGCACCGTTGGTGACGACCCTGGCACCACCTCGATTTTGTGGTCAATGTCGCGTTGTGGCGGCAGCCCCTTCGGCAATTCCTCCAGAAAAACGTCCCCGAACTCCTTGAGCACCTCCCCAACACCGGGAGGCAACTCTGGAGGTCCTACGCCTTTTCCAGCTGTCCCTTCGCTGCTTCGACCGCTGCAATCTGCTGCTCTGCTGCTTGTTGTGGACGCACCCATGCCAAGTAAACCTGGCCACCCTTGCGCTCGCACCGCTTGAGCTGCTGCAAGTTGATGACGCGCAGCTGCTTCCCCGCTTCCACCACTTCCGACTCCTTCCCATCACCCCACCACAAAGGCAAAGTGATATTTTTCCCGTCTGCCTTCACGACCACCCGGTTGCACTTCCAATCCACCTCCGGATTCCAGGCGTGCAACCAATCCCGGCCGATCAAACAGTCGTAATCATTCATAGGGCAAGTGTGGAACTCCATGTCACACACCAACTCACCCATACGGACTTCGTGCTTGATGAGAGGCCTGCCGCACTCCACCACTCCGGACACCTGCCGTGCCTTGGCCGACGTCCCCGGCTGCCGTGCGAGCTCCAACCTCATCGCCAACCTGTCGTTGAAGAAGCTATGACTCGCGCCGCCGTCTAGGAGCCCGCGTAGCTTCCTTCGACCCTTGAAACTCCCTTCCGGAATCTCAAGAACCAGCTCCAGGATGATCCCTGGAAACTGTCAGGTCTCACCTTCATTCCGCAACAACACTTGAGGCAGCTCCTTAATCGGCAAAAGCCTTTCAGGGCTGGTGCTGTCCCTTGCGGACGAAAGACTTGCAGCAGTAGGTCGTCCCCTCCTCACTGCTGCTGCCCGTTTCCCTGCTGTGCCTTGCGCTTGGGGCAATCCCGCTTGCGATGACCCTCCTCACCACAAGCCCAACACCTGCCTCTCGGTCCCTGCTGTCCGCCCGCGCCCCGCTGTCCGGCTTGGATTGCATCCACCTCCATGGGCAGAGCCTGACCCGGCTGCTCCACCCGTGGTTGTGTCGCATAGCTGGTCTGGCGTACATTGTAGCTTACCGCGTCGATGCGCTCCACTGCCGAGACCAACTCCGCAAAGGTCCGCAACCCGAGCACCGCGAGTTCACGTTGGACGTGCGGCTTCAGGCCGTCGTGGTAGCGGTCGTACGCCTCTGCGTCCGAGAGGTTGTCAATCTGTGCCGCCAAGGCCATGAAGCGTGTGGTGTAGTCCTGGACTGATCCTCCTTGCTTGACGTGCTTGATCTTGTCACGCGCGACTCGGCTGCAGTTGGAACGCGCCTGGAGCATCGTCTCGAATTGCTCCCACATTTCTGGCTTCTCCGTCAACGCCCGCGCACCAATCTGCACTTCACGCCCAAGCGGTAAACTTAGCAGTGGCTGAAGCCGCATCCCGGCCCCCAGCCCATCCGGCAACCCAGCGGCGTTCCGCCGGCACAATGCCGACCACCACTGCAGTGCCATCCCCCGGAGTAGCGAAGGTGCATACTCCAGTCTCGTGGCATCTTCTCCCACGGGAACGCCCAACGCCGTAAAATATGAGATTACCGTGAAGAGCCACTCCCTCGCACTGCCCTTGCCGGTGTAGAACTCCGGCTCCTTTGGCTTGGGCCGCCGAAAGGTAGGTGCAGATGCCAATGCGACACACTGCTCCCTTGGCCGACGTACCTAGCCTCAACCTCCGCGCGCAGCTGCTGGTTCTCTTGACGCAACTTGTCAAGAGCATGCCGGATCTCCTCCATGAGGTAGGCCTGGTCGTATGCCGCAGCCATGGTTCCGGTTGTGACAAAAAACATTCTGGCCAAATGCAGTTGTGGCAGATCTGCTGCCTCCCTTGGGACCGCGCAAAGCCGAGCGAACGTCCACGCGCTCTGATACCAAATGTGAACCGAGGGGCGCCCGGCGTGACGGTCACATGCCGAGCCCTTGGGAAGAACCTCCCAACCCTCGACCCCTTGGTGTGTGGGCCAACCCTTGAGATGCCGCACGACCCTCTCCTAGCAGCAAGACCGCTGCTAGTGATCGAGGTTCCCGCCGTGCGACTCTCCCGGCGGCGTTTGCACCAAGGTGCGCTGCGGAAGACTTGTAGGATCGAATGGACGTATGCAAGGTGATGCTTGGAGAACAAGGAGAGTTGGGCAAGGAATAAATCCTTAGACTTGATAGATCAGTACAATGCAATGTACAAAGTCTCTGGGTAAGATTGGCATGCCTAGAACAACCCCTAGGCTTCCTTATGTACCAGCCCTTATGAGCCAGCCGAAATTTACTCAGCGCTCCGAGGCCCTCTATCAAGGCGCACTTATGCATCATGTAGTACGTGCCACGAGCTTTCCAACGCACAAAAGAACGCCTCAATCCGTGAAGAAACGGCTGAGTTATGGCCGTTTGAGTGCTCCACGCGTGACGGCCGCTGGCAGCACCGCCAGCGGGGGTCACGGCCGCCCGAAGCGCCCTTGCTTGCGAATGCAGCTCCAGCCGCCATCCCGAAGCGCCCATGGACCCCAATGAACCTTGCCTCATTGGCTAAGCATCCATCCAGGGGCGCTTCGGCTGCAGTGGGCGAGAAAGTCGCTCCGCCGTGCTTGGGGTCGAACCGGTACGTCTCCTGCTTTCTGGAGGTGCGCCTCCCACCTTTGCACGGCCGTATCTTTCTCGTCCCTGCACCGAATGACCCGGTTCTTGGGTCGATTTCGTACGGTTTTTCACGCAAAATACAATGGGAGTATCAAAACATGCATCTGACTTCAGCATGATGACGTAATCACCGCCTCGACCGGCGGCTCCCATAACACTGCAAGTGCTGCCCGTTGCTGCAAATGTTGGCTGCTGCCGCCGCCCGCCGCGTAGCTGCCGTAACTATGGCAAACAAGCAGCCATTGCTATGTCTGCTACACGTTGCTACAGGCACTGGCTGCTGCTCCCGCCTGCTGTTGCACACCGCCGACGTGGCAGCCGCTGCTTTGAGCAACTGCCAACACTGTTGCAGCTGAGCAGCTACCACTGTAGCTCCTGCTCGCTGCTGCAGCCGCCTGCTACAGTAGACACCCACTGTTGCATGCAACGAGGTAGCTGACGTGGCGGCTGGCGTCTGCCACTGTAGTGGCTGGTTGCCGCTGCCGCCGCCGCTCATTGTTGTGCCTCACTGTCGCTGCAGCTTCTGCTCCGCACAACCGCCTCTGCAGCTTCTGTTCCTCGTG
>SZWC01000153.1:525494-556690 GCA_023375785.1 Penium margaritaceum | reverse complement strand
ATCCTGGCCCCATGCATATCTTGTTTGCTGTGGAAGCTTCCAAGAAAGAAAGTCCGTAGCTTCTTGGACGCTACATGGTTGGTCTGTCACCTTGACACTAGGATGCTTATGTGTCAAGCCCACAGTGCAAGTCTATTGGTGACGTGGCTGGTTCAGGCCAGTTCCCAGGAATGTGCTTTTGAGTTCTAGGACTGGACAGACAGCTATAAAAGGACTTGTCTTGCATGCTGATCAATCAACCCTTGCTTGATGCTCTCTTGCGTATTGACAACTTGAGCTCTTCTTGAGATGTAATGCTAAGGCGTTAGTACTCTTGAAGGTGAAGTGTATGCCTGATTAAGTTTGGGGTGCATGACACATGTCAACAAAGGAAGAAGGCATAAAAACCTTTGTGAGCTTTTTGGTTTCGCGGCTTCTCTGCCAGAGGTGGTTAGCTCAGTAGCTAACAGATAGGACACTCTGACCGTGGCTGAATCATGCGATGATGCATAGAAGTTAAAGTCACTTGGTTAACTTTGTGGTCATGGTCAGTTGTACAGGCCAACTTTGTCAAGGCATTGAGCACAATAGCCACGCTGAGCCACCAATATCTTACCTTGCTTATGCCAACAAGTTCATGCCTAGCACATGTGCACTGTGATTGGGCACTCTGACCGTGGCTGACTCGGGTTACGAATCGTAGAAGCTAAAGTCACTTGGTTATCTTTGTGGTCATGGTCGGTGGCACATGCGACCTTTGTCAAGGCATTGTTCACAATAGCCACACTGAGCCACCAGTGTTCTACCTTGTTTATACCCGCAAGGTCACACCTAGTACACCTGCACTGTGATTGGGCACTCTGACTGTGGCTGACTCGTGTTAAGATCAATAGAAGTTAAAGTCACTTGGTAAACTTTGTGGTCATGGTCAGGTGCACAGGCCAACTTTGTCAAGGCATTGCCCACAATAGCCACACCAAGCCACCGGTTCTTTACCTTGTCTATACCTGCAAGGTCATGCATAGTACACGTGCACTATGACTGGGCCCTCTGACCGTGGTTGACTCATGTTATGATTCTTAGAAGTTAAAGTCACTTTGTTTGCTCTGACCATGCTGCCAGAAATTCTGTCCTGGCATTCCCAAAGCATGATGCCCCTCCCGTCATCTCCAAACAGGAAGAAGAACTAGGGACGATGGATCCCACGCCCACCTCCACGCAGCCATTCCCTGAGCGAGGACAAGCTGCTCCGACGGATGATCGACCGCAGCTCCCCATGGGGCCGCTACCCAAGCCTTCAGCAGACTCTGCCAGATGGCTACTCCTCCCCACGATGGACAACCGCCTCAGTGATTTCACTCAGGTACCAATCACCTCAACCCCTTCAGAGCCTCTTCTGGTCTTGGACCACCCACCTGAACCGACAACCCAGCAACCCATGATCCCAGATGACCTTGAAGAAGCGAAGCGCAACGGGAAGATGCTGGTGTGCGACAAGGACACGGCTCTCTGTGAAGATGTTGACTCAGACGAGTCCAACGGAGGACCCATGAGTGATATTGGCTGGCTGCGCCTCGATGACGAGCCACCCCCGCGTCAGCCCAAGCCTCTCATGATCACGCCAGGTGGTTCCCGGAACTTTAATCTTCAGGTATATGATTATTGAGATCCTGACCCTGATCTTGGAGCCGGTTTGGTGGGAGATGAAGAACCGCCACCATCCACAACCCCATATTCCCAACGATGGGACCATATGCTCCATGAACGTCTGACGGAGGAACAAAGGTAGGAAGTCAAGGAGCTTCTCACTTACCATGAAGAAGTATTTGCAGACAAATCAACGGAGATCGGAGCGGTCGACACAGTCCATCTCATCAACACAGGAAACGTGCCTCCACACAAACAAAAGGCTCGTCGCCTGCTCCAAGACCATAAAGACATTATCAACGAAGGCCTTTGTGAACTCAAGGAGCAAGGTGTCATCGTCAAGGTGGAAAGCCCATGGCGTTCCAATCTGGTGATTGTGGGAAAACCGGACGGCACTAAACGCTTCTGTGTCGACTTCCGTGATCTCAACAAGGTCACTGTGGAGGACGCTTACCCCATGCCCCTCATCGTAGAAATCCAAGAACGACAGCGTGGGAAGAGTTGGTTTGCTAGGCTTGACGTTGATTCTGCCTTCCATACTATCCTTATGGATCAATACTCTATGCTGAAGATAGCCTTCATCACCCCAGAAGGGCTCTATGCTTTCAATCGCATGCCCTTTGGGTTGCAGAACGCGAGTGCCACGTTTCAGCGCGTAATGGATCAAGTGTTGTGTGATGTTCCCAACGCCTGCTGCTACGTAGATGATGTCATGGTTGCAGCATTCAGTTTACAAGAACTCATGGTTTCACTGGACGCCGTGTTTTTCGCCCTTCGATCTACGAATCTTCGGTTGAAGGCCGCCAAGTGTGTCATCGGGGCAGATAGCATGGAGTTCCTGGGATTTATCACCAGCGCAGAAGGCATATCCACAAACCCTGCCAAAATCTTGGCAAACCGTGTGTGGAAGCACCCTATTACATTATCCCAGGTCAAGATGTTTCTGGGATTTGTCAGTTTCTACCGCAAATTCGTCCGTGACCATGCGAAGGTTTTCCGTCCTTTGCAACGCCTCACTCATCAAGATGAACCTTTTGAGTGGAAGGATGCCTGTCAGCTTGCATGGGTCGAGATCAAACATCGCCTCATTACGGCCCCGATGTTGGAGTTCCCGGACTTCAACTTACCATTCGTCATCACCACGGACTTTTCACATCAAGGTATTGGAGCCATCTTGTCCCAACGAGGAGGCGACGGCATGATGCGGGTGGTGTGCTATGGGAGCCGCGCGCTCAACGACGCCGAAGCTAAGTATCCTCCCGTGAAAGGAGAATACTTAGCAGTCTTGTGGGCTATCCAGTTCTACAGAGACTACGTGAAAAATGGGAAACCATTCACTATCCTCAGGGACCACCAGGCCCTCCAATGGCTGCTCACGACGCAGAACCATGAAGGTATTATTGGAAAATGGGCCATGCTTCTGCAAGGATACAACCTCACCATCAAATATCAACCGGCATTTGCAAATTGCAATGCAGATGCGCTTAGCCAATTGCCACGTGAATGATGGAAGGACCACGCCGCACATGACACAACGTCATACGGAGATGGACCACCTTCAGATGCACCTTCTCCTGGTGGAAAATTCCTTGTCCAGGGTCATGCGCGCGATCTCACGGACAAGGAGTACCGCTGGGCATACCCTCTCGACGGCTTTCCCCAACACGACCCGGACATTGGCCACATCAATGTGCGGCGTCGAGCTGATTTCTTCAAAGATGCACCAGGATGGACGCACAAGGAATACGGAGATTGGCTCCGTAGTGTGCGGCACGATCCTACCCCAGTGCCCGATGCGCGTTCCCAACCTGTTGCGACGCCGACGCCACGTAGTGAGGCCAACCAATCGGTGGCGAATGCCATCCGGCGATTCTTCGACCGGACATACCTCGCGCTGCCTTGGCTGGAGGTGCTTACTCATCTACCAGGGCAAATTACACAGGTGGAGACTTTATTTGAAGAGATTAACACTGTGCTGGCACTATCGGGGTGGAAGGTGAGGTGTTCGCTCAAGTCGCCGGGTCACCGCATTATGAGGGATCACGTCAACACCACTCGACGAATCATTCATGATAGCCTTGATGCGGGAGCCCTCGCATGGCGACTAATGACACTATGTCGGCGACCGCTTCCGGAGTTCATTTGCACGGTGGTCTCGTGATCCGTCTGGATTGCCGGCGTCAAATGCATTGCCATCGTGGACACCAGAGTGACACACACCACCATTGCCATGCGCGTCATCTGGCGGCTCAATTGGTCGAACCTCGTTCGGCCCGTTGACCTTTGCTTTGGGACCGCGGGAGGATAAATCACCTGATCGGAAGGACAGATTGACTTATTTCCCTTTCAGGTTGGAAATATTCACCGGAGCCTGCCAGTGCAAGTGTGTGAAACGTCCGCATACAACGTCCTCCTTGCAAATGATTGGTTGACACCATGCGACGTGATTATTTTACTCGGAGGGAAATGCATGACGCTGCACGATGATGACGGGGTACCATCATATGTACCGCTTTAATTTGAAGCAAAGGAAGTGCCACATCAGCAGGTCGATTGATTGTTCACGGAGCAGGAGCCTCCCGCGAACCGCACGGCACATGCGGGCGATCAATCCACCGGAGCACGCCTCACGATAATCATTGCAGACGCACCATCATCGTCCACAGACTGCAGTGACTCTCCGGAAGATCATGCACCGTATTCAACGGAGATGAACGCCCGTACCCCACGAAGCATGCTGGCCTTGACGGAAACATTGGAGGACATCGTCCTTTTACAGGAGCGTGTCCACACCCGATCGCGGGAGATTAGTGGTGGGCGTTCCACGCGTCAACATGACCCGGAGCCTGACATGCCTCTTGCCCTCCGACGTCCAAGGCGGCACGCACCACCCGCCCGGCCGCCTCGGATTGCTCGAGCGGTATCTCGCGGCTCTCGACGGCAGTCCTCAAGTTATCGCTCCCACATCTCAAGCCATCTACGACTCCGATAGTCAACGACAGAGACAACCACAGCTCTGAATCCTCTGAGTAACGACACTCGTCATGCAACCACTACACGAGAACAACAACAGAACGGCACCACTAGCACCACGCCAGACATGGCTCGGACCGGCTGGGTACAGTACAAGTATGGACTCGCTGACCGCGCGGCAGACGCCGCTGCAACGTCTGGGTTCGAAGCCAGCGCATTAGCAGCATTTATCACCATGGCAGAGGCAGACGACATGCTCCATGCCCTGCGCATGGATAGTCCATGCCCAGCGCCACCACCCTCACCAGACATGCCTGATCCTCACAGCAACGAGGCGCTGTGGGAGACGTTTGCCTCCAGCATAACTTGGAACTGAGCTTGGGCTGGGAGACTGGAAAGACTTTGGGAGCAGCACCGGACGTTGGTAACGGTGAATGAGGAACATGTGCGCAGCTCTGCCACCAACCTGGCCAACGTGCAGAATGCTCTTGCTGCGTGCGAGGCCGCCCGCACTGACCAACAGCAACATCTCCAAGACCAAGAAGCCCCAGCAGCGGCCATCCAGACGAGACTCCAGGAAGTACGGCGCCTGCAAGATGCATGGAATGAGGCTTCGGACAGATACGACAACCCATCTGCAGCGGAAGGACAGTACCTCATGGACCAACGGGCAGAACTGGGCCGAACCCTCCGGGCGACACGTGTAGAGATAGCCCGATTGACCCCAGGATTGCAGCAGCTCGACGCGCAGGTGCCAGACCTGCAGCAGCTGCGAACCGAGCGTGAGGCAGAGTGGGCAGCCGACTGTGCTCGGCTACAAGATATGTTGTAACAGCGAGCGAGCGTCCTGGCTCTCCGTGAGGATGTCGCCCAGCAGTACCATACTCTCTGCACATTGGTTGATCGAGTCTCCTCGAAGCTTATCGAGGAGCGCGAACAGCACTTATAGCAACAGTTTATTTGTGACGTGGCCCAGGTTTTCCTCAGCAATGCCGTGCATAGCTGCGGGATGAGTGGGAGGAGTATTTGGAAGAGTTGCGGCATTTCTATCCGCTGGATTTCTCCACTGCCGCCGGACCAGCAGCCTTCCACACATCCAGCACCGACCCAGTCCAACCTCCTTCCCTTCCTGGCACAGAGACTCCACTTGCAGTACCAAGACTTCCTCTGCTTCCTCTACCCCCTCGACTTCTCTTTTCACTGGGGTCCACGAGCCTTCCGCTGCTTTCTCGATTGGGCGATGCAGCATCGTCAGCAGGGCTCTCTCACTGCAAACCTGTATCCTTTCGTTCAACGCGGGATTGTACTGCGAGCAACATACCGACATGTGGAAGCAGACAGACTGGATCATGCGGGCCTTGTGGCCATTTTTCCAGTACGCACTACTAACCCTCGTGTAGGGATGGCCCTTCGGGTGCTCATACGCTGACTCCACCATCAACGGATTGGCTCACCTCCTCCGACGTCTG
This sequence comes from Penium margaritaceum, assembly GCA_023375785.1. Lineage (NCBI taxonomy): Eukaryota > Viridiplantae > Streptophyta > Zygnematophyceae > Desmidiales > Peniaceae > Penium > Penium margaritaceum. The sequence goes on along the minus strand of SZWC01000153.1, from coordinate 550,622 downwards.
AACCTGAAACCAACGACAAAGATTTGCCCCGCAACCGTGAGGAGCTTCCCTCAGCTGACCATCCACTGTTGACTACGGCCCCACCTCCGGTGCTCGCCCCCCCTCCTTTGACAACCCCTCCGGAATGTCGTGTCGCGAATCCTGCCTACCCTCGACCCGCGACCCCCGGGGTTGCCACGGCCACGGGTCCCATGACTGCCTCGGCTCTTGCGGATAACCTGCTGGTTTCTCCCTCTTCCCTCCTGCCTTCTCCCCCTTCCCTCCGGAATGAAACTCTCATCGCGCTCCCGGTCTTTTGTCCTCTCCCCCGCCCACCCTCTCATCATCCATTACCTTCTGCTCCGTCGACATCGGCACTCCCGGCAGGTGCATTGCCGGAGGATCATCCGCCGTCCCAAGGCAACCTAATGGGTGACGTAGCAGCTTCCTCTCATCTCCCGGAACCGCCCGTGGTGCCAGAGGCAGCATCCGTTCCGGTGAAAAATCCATCCCCTATCACCGATTCCGTGCATGCGGCGGTCATCTCTGACGATGACCACCAGCCGCTGGCTGATGCGGCACCCACAGCACCTCAACATTCGGCACGGCGTACTTCGAGCCGCATCCGGCGTCCCGCCGTCACGGCCTCAACAAGCACGGCGGTTCCGGCCATCACACGCAGCTCCTCCAGGCGAACGCGGGCGGAGACTGCTACTCTGATAGAGGGAGAAGTCCACCAACAGGCCGAGTCCGCAGGTGGACAAGCACCCCCCATCCCCAGAAACCTTCGCGGAAATTCAGTGCCGCCTTCTTGCCTTGGCACCCAAGGGTGACCTGGAGGACTGGCAGCAAGAACCTCCTGCCAAAACATGCGAGTGGTCTGATTGGGCACGGGCTCAAGTCCTCTCCGGAGGACGTACCATGGTGGAGATTTACCCAGACGTGTATATCCGCTCCGATGCGAAGGCTACACATGACAAGTATGTGTGGCTAGAGGGGTGGCTCTGGAGGCGTGAGGACGGTGCGTACCCATTGCGTTGGTGTACCCCGGTGGTACTGCGAGACAGACTCATCATGCAAGAACACAACAGGATGTACGCACGTTCCGCCACCATCTATGAGAATCGCGTCCCACCTGTCTACTGGGTGGGACTAAAGAAGCAGATCGGGGAGGTCGTTGCGACTTTTGGGACTTTCCTCTGCCAATACCCTCGCCAACGGATGCACCAGCCCCGTTTTGTGTGTGCCCGCGTAAGTGCACCAATGGATAGGGTTGGTATTGACTTTCATGGTCCCCTCCACACCACGCAACACAAAAACGTGCACTGGATTCTCGGCATTGACCATATGACAAAGTGAGTCATGGCTCGGCCAGTTCCCAAAGGCCAGGGTCATGGCTCACCCTTCCCACGGAAGCAACGGTGATGCTTGACAACTTCAGCAACTTCAGCAAGGCCAAGACAACTGGAGAAGTCCCAAGACAGCTGAAGCAGGTCCAAGACAACTTGAGCAAGCCCAAGACAACAAGAGCAAGCTTAAGACAACTTGGGCAAGGCCAAGACAACTGGAGCAAGCCCAAGACAATTGGAGCAAGTCCAAGACAATTGGAGCAAGTCCAAGACAACTACAGCAAGCCGAACAATTGGAGCAAGCTCAAGACAACTGGAGCAAGCCCAAGACAACTGGAGCAAGTCCAAGACAACTGGAGCAAGCCCCAAAAAACTGGAGAAAGGCCAAGACAACTGGAGTGATCTCAAGACAACTGGAGCAAGCCAAAGACAACTACAGCAAGCCTTAGACAACTGGAGCAGCTTGAGTGAACTGGAGCAAGTCCAAGATAACTCGAGCAACGCCAAGACAAATGGAGGAAGGCTAAGACAACTCAGGCAAGTCCAAAATAACTAAGGCAAGCTGAGACAACAGGGGCAAACCCAAAACAACTGGAGAAAGCCTAAGATAATTGGAGCAAGGCAAAGACAACTGAAGCATGCCCAAAACACCTAGAGCAAGCCCAGAACAAGTGGAGCAAGGCCAAGACAACTACAGGAAGTCCAAGACTACTGGAGCTAGTCCAATACACCAGGAGAAAGCCCAAGACAACTGGAGTAAGTCCTATACATCTGGAGCACGGCTAAGACAACTGGAGCAGGCCAAAGGTAACTGGAGCAAGCTAAAGACGACTGGAGCAAAGCCGGGACAACGGGAGCAAGCCCAGGACAACTGGAGCAAGCCCGGTAAAAGTGGAGCAAGGCCAATATAACTGGAGCAAGCCCAAGACAACTGGAGCAAGCCCAAGACAAGTGGACCAAGCCCAGGACAACCAGAGCAAGGCCAAGACAACTGGAGCAAGGCTGAGACTACAGGAGCAAGCCTAATACAACTGGAGGAAGGCCAAGACAACTTGAGCAAGCCCAATACAACTGGAGAAAGCCCAAGACAACCGGAGAAACACCCTTCAAAAACTGGAGGAAGGCCAAGGGAACTGGAGCAAGCCCAAGACACCTGGATCACGCCCAAAACAACTGGAGCAAGGCCAAGCCAACTGGAGCACGCCCACGAAAACAGGAGCAGGCCCAAGACAACTATAGCAAGGACAAGACAACTTTTGCAAGGCCAAGACAACTGGAGCAAGGCCAAGACAAGTGGAGCAAGGCCAATAGAGCTCGAGCAAGCCCAAGACAACTGGAGCAACGCCAAGACAACAGGAGAAAGCCGAAGACAATTGGAACATGCCAAAGACAACTGGAGCAAGCCCAAGACAACTGGAGCAAGGCAAAAACAACTCGGGCAAGCCCAAGACAACTAGAGCAAGCCCAGACAACTGGGGAAAGCCCAAGACAACTGGAGAAAACCTAAGACAATTGGCGCAAGGACAAGACAACTGGAGAAATCCCAAGACAACAAAAGAAAGCCAAAAACAGCTGGAGCAAGCCCAGGAAAACTGGAGCAAGGCCAAGAGATTTGGAGCAAGCCCAATACACCTGGAGCAAGCCCAGAACAATCTAGAGCAAGGCCAAGACAACTGGGGGAAGGCCAAGACAGCAAGAGCAAGTCTAATACACCTGGAGCAAGCCCAAGACAATAGGAGAAAGTCCAAGACAGTTGGAGGAAGGCCACGAAAACTTGAGCAAGTCAAAGGCAACTGGAGTAAGCCAACGATAACTGGAGCAAGGCTAGGACAACTAGAGCAAGCCCAATACAACTAGAGCAAGCCTGATACAACTGGAGCAAGGCCAATACAACTGGAGCAAGCCCAATACAACTGGGGCAAGCCCAATAGAACTGGAGCAAGCCCAAGACAATTGGACCAAGCCCAAGAAAACTGGAGCAAGGCCAAGACAACTGGAGTAAGGCCAAGACAACTGGAGTAAGCCCAATACAACTGACGCAAGTCCAAGACATTTGGAGCATGCCCAAGACAAATGGGGCAAGCCGAAGACAACTGGAGCAAGCCCAAGACATGTGGAGCAAGCCCAAGACAACCGACGCAAGCTTGGGAAAACTGGAGCAAGGCCAAGAGAACTGGAGCAAGCCCAAGACATGTGGAGCAAGCCCAAGACAACCGACGCAAGCTTGGGAAAACTGGAGCAAGGCCGAGAGAACTGGAGCAAGCCCAAGACACCTGGAGCAAGCCCAAAAAAACTGGAGCAAGGCGAGGACAACAGGAGTAAGCCCAAGAAAACTATAGCAGGCCCAGGACAATTGGAGCAAGGCGAAGACAACAAGAGGAATGCCAAGACAACCAGAGCAAGGCCAGGACAACTAGAGCAAGGCCAATACATCTCAAGCCAGCCAAGACAACTCGAGCAAGGCGAAGACAACTGGAGAAAGTCCAAGACAACTGGACCAGGTCAAAGACAACTTGAGCAAGCCCAATACAACTGGAGCAAGCCTAAGAAAACTGGGGCAAGGCCAAGACAACTGGAGCAAGCCCAAGAAAACTGGAGCAATCCCAAGACAACTGGCGCAAGGCCAAGACAATTGCAGCAAGCCGAACAATTGGAACAGGCTCAATACAACTAGAACAAGGCCAAGACAAGTGGAGGAAGGCCAGGACAATTGGAGCAAGCCCAAGACAACTGGAGAAATGCCAAGACAACTGGAGCGAGCCCAAGACAACTGGAGCAGGCCCAAGACAGCCGGAGCAAGCCCAAGTCAACTGGAGTTAGCCCACGACAACTGGAGCAAAGCCAAGACAACTGGAGCAAGGCCAATACAACTGGAGAAAGGCCAAGACAACTCGGACAAGCCCAAGACAACTAGAGGAAGCCCCAGACAACTGGGGCAAGCCGACGACAACTGGAGAAAGCCTACACCATTTGGAGCAAGGCCAAGACAACTGGAGAAACCCAAGAGAACTGCAGGAAGGCTGAGACAACTGGAGCTAATCCAAGACACTAGGAGCAAGCCCAAGACAACTGGAGCATGTCATAGACAGCTGGAGCATGGTTAAGACAACTGGAGCAGGCCAAAGGTAACTGGAGCAAGCTAAAGATAACTGGATCAATGCCAGGACAACCGGAGCAAGCCCAGGAAAACTGGAGCAAGCCCGATACAACTGGAGCAAGGCCAAGATAACTGGAGCAAGTACAAGACAACTGGAGCAAGCCCAAGACAAGTGGACCAAGCCCAAGACAACAGGAGCAAGGCCAAGACAACTGGGGCAAGGCCAAGACAACAGGAGCAAGCCTAAGAAAACTGGAGGAAGGCCAAGACAACTAGAGCAAGCCCAATAAAACTGGAGAAAGCCCAAGACAACTGGAGCAAAATCATTCAAAAACTGGAGCAAGGCCAAACGAACTGGAGCAAGCCCAATACACTTAGAGCACTCCCAAAACAACTAGAGCAAGGCCAAGACAACTGGAGCACGCCCACCAAAACAGGAGCAGGCCCAAGACCACTGGAGCAAGGCCAATACAACTTCCGTAAGGCCAAGACAACTGGAGCAAGGCCACTCTGACCGTGGCTGACTTGTGTTCTGATCAATAGGTGTGAAAGTCACTTGGTTAACTTTGTGGTCATGGTCAGTGGCACAGGACAACTTTGTTGAGGCATTGCGCACAATAGCCACACCGAGCCACCAGTATTCTACCTTGTTTGCACATGCAAGATCATGCCTAGTATGCCTGCACTGTGATTGGACACTCTGACCGTGGCTGACTCGTGTTATGGTTAGTAGAAGTAAAAGTCACTTGGTTAACTTTGTGGTCATGGTCAGTGGCACATGTTAACTTTGTCAATGTATTGCGCACAATAGCCACACCAAGCCACCGATTGTTTACCTTGTTTATGCTTGCAAGGTCATGCATAGTACACGTGCACCGTGATTGGGCACTCTGACCGTGGCTGGCTCGTGTTACGGTCAGTAGAAGTTAAAGTCACTTGGTTGCCTTTGTGGTCATGGTCAGTTGTACAGGCCAGCTTTGTGAAGGCATTGCGCAAAAGAGCCACACTGAGCCTCCAATATCTTACCTTGAGTATACCTGGAAGTTCATGCCCCCCACGCGTGCACTGTGATTGGGCACTCTGACCGTGGCTGACTCGTGTTATGATTCGTAGAAGTTAATGTCACTTTGTTAACTTTGTGGTCATGGTCAGTGGCATATGCCAACTTTTGTCAAGTTATCGCGCACAATAGCCGCACTGAGCCACCAGTATTTTACCTTGCTCATACCTGCAAGTTTATGCCTAGTACACGTGCACTGTGATTGGGCACTCTGACCGTGGCTGACTCATGTGATGATGCATATAAGTTAAATTCACTTGGTTCACTTTGTGGTCATGGTCAGATGTACAGGCCAATTGTGTCAAGGCATTGCGCACAAAAGCCACACTGAGATACAAATATCTTACCTTGCTTATACCAACGCGTTCTGGCCTAGCACACGTGCAAAGTGGTTGGGCACTCTGACCGTGGCTGATTTGTGTTACGATCGGTAGAAGCTAAAGTCACTTGGTCATCTTTGTGGTCATGGTCAGTTGCACAGGCCAGCTTTTTCAAGGCATTGCGCACAATAGCCACACCGAGCCACCAGTATTCTACCTTGTTTGCACCTGCAAGATCATGCCTAGTACACTTGCACTGCGATTGGACACTCTGACCGCGGCTGACTCGTGTTATGATCAATATAAGTGAAAGTGACTTGGTTACTATGTGGTCATGGTCAGTTGCACATGCCAACTTTGTCAAGGCATTGCGCACAATAGCCACACCGAGCCACCAGTATTCTACTTTGTTTGCACCTGCACAATCATGCCTCCTACACCTGCACCGTGGTTGGACACTCTGACCATGGCTGACTCGTGTTATGATCAATAGAAGTAAACGTCACTTGGTTAACTTTGTGCCATGGTCAGTTGCACATGCCAACTTTGTCAAGGCATTGCGCACAATAGCCCACACCGAGCCATCAGTAGTCTACCTTGTTTGCACATGCAAGATCATGCCTAGTACACCTGCACTGTGATTGGACACTCTGACCGTGGCTGACTCGTGTTATGACCAATATAAGTGAAAGTGTCTTGGTTAACTTTGTGGTCATGGTCAGTTGTACGGGCCAACTTTTTCAAGGCATTGCATACAATAGCCACACCGAGCCACCAGTATTCTACTTTGTGTGCACCTGCAAGATCATGCCTAGTACACCTGTACTATCATTGGACACTCTGACAATGGCTGACCCATGTTATGATCAATATAAGTAAAGGTCACCTGGTTAACTTTGTGGTTCACTTAGTGGTTGCCAGGACCACAAAGTTAACCAAAAAACATGTGGTCGTGGTCAGTTGCACATGCCAACTTTGTCAAGACATTGCCCACAATAGCCACACCAAGCCACAGGTTATTTACCTTGTTTATACCTGCAAGGTCCTGCATAGTACACATGATTGGGCACTCGGACCGTGGTTGACTCGTGTTATGATTTATAGAAGTTAAAGTCACTTGGTTCACTTTCTGGTCATGGTCAGTGGCACATGCCAACTTTGTCAAGGCATCGCGCACAATAGCTGCACTGAGCCACCAGTGTTCTATCTTGCTTATACCCGCAAGTTTATGCCTAGCACACGTGCACTGTGAATGGGCACTCTGACCGTGGCTGAATCATGTGATGATTCATAGAAGTTAAAGTCACTTGGTGAACTTTCTGGTCATGGTCAGTTGCACATGCAAACTGTGTAAAGGCATTGCGCACAATAGCCACACCCAGCCACCGATGTTTTACCTTGTTTATACCTGCAAGGTCATGAATAGAACACGTGCATTGTGATTGGGCACTCTGACCGTGGCTGACTCGTGTTATGATTCATAAAAGGTAAAGTCAGTTGGTTAACTTTTTGGTCATGGTCAGTGGCACATGCCAACTTTGTCAAGGCATCACACAAAATAGCCACAGTGATCCACCAGTATTTTACTTTGCTTATACCAGAAAGTTAATGCCTAGCACACGTGCACTGTGATTGGGCACTCTGACCGTGGCTGACTCGTGTGATGATTCATAGAAGTTAAAGTCACTTGGTTCACTTTGTGGTCATGGTCAGTTGCACAGGCCAACTTTGCTGGTGTGTCAATGGCTGGACCCCCGAGGGCTGAGCCCTGGGACCCTCTTGGGCTGCACCCCTAAAAGATTGCATCTCTTGCGGTGGATGCAGAGGCATCACGGGGTGCTGCGGCTCGTGCCTGGTCTGCTGCATGCCTGCCGCGGGCATCGCGGTCCCTGCTTGTGTGGCACCTGCCAATACCTGTGATGGGTCCATCTGCTGCTGTGGTGCACCCATTGCCGGGTGCGACACCGTCATCCTCATCGGTGGTGTCCCCGAGTGTGACTGAGGCTGGCTCATCTGCGGCTGCGTTGGTCCCGCCGCGGGGGCCGTGGCGTCATTCCCACCTGCACTGCTCCCACATACTGCAGCGGCTGGTAAATAGGTGGCTGTGTCATTCCTGCCGCCGGGATGAAGACTGCAGCTCCCATCGGCATCGATCTGGCGGACAGGGGCACCTGGTGCACCTGCTGCTGATTCATCAGCTGGGCGGAACCCTGGGCCAGAGAGGGTACCGACGGTCCCACCTGCGTGGTTCCCAGGTTCTGCTGCGGCGGGTGCATCGGCATCTGCTGTAGGCCCAGCACCGGGGTTTGTGCATGTCCATCCACTTGCACCGTCCCTGCGAACTGTGGTGGCCGCCTGTCATGTGCAGAGGCCGTGCTCCCCACTGGTGTGGTGTCAACCCGCGGCTGCTGTTGGGCCACTGGCGGCTTGTAAGCCGGACAGTGCCAACGGCACTGATCACGGCTTGATGCTTCCCTGAGTGTGTAATCTGACGGTGGATTTGGAATCTACGGGGAAAACCGTGCAAGATCGACCCAATAACGGGATCAATCGACCAAAAATTGAGGAAGGTATGCCCCGCCAAAGATTGGACCGGCAGAGGGGACAACAGGTGATAGGAATTCATCCCCAAGGACCAAGGCTCGACCCTCGGAAGGCCCACCAAGGCCAAAGCACGCCTTGGGGTCCAGATTAGCAATGAATCAAGGATCATAGAGGGCCAAGGGCACTTCGGAATGGCGCCCCGATGTGTAATTACCAGAAGGGCGCTTCGGGCGGCCGTCACCACCGCTAGTGGTGATGCCAGCGGCAGATTGCAGTGGTTCACGGAAACGGTCATATCTCGGCCGTTCCTCCACTGAATGATGCAATTCTTGGTGCGTTGGAAAGCTGGGAAGATGAGCTATGTGATGCCGAGGCAATAGGTTCATCCCAGGCCCAAACGGAGCCGCACAAGGCTCGGCGACCTCGGGTCACCTAGGATGTGTCATCTTGTACATATAGTCTTGTATGTTGACACTTAAACATCAAGTACAGTTTACTCCCACTGTATCACACGTGTTTTCGTGCCCCTACAAGATGATCCTATGCTTCCGCACCCCGGGAAGGTATGAACCAACCTCCCCTTCGTCGTCGTTGCACCTATGGTGTATCTCATGCGCCTATGGTGTATAGCATGTGCCTATGGTGTATCGCATGCGCATATGGTGTATCTCATGCGCCTATGGGATATCTCATGCACCTATGTATATGTCATGTGCCTATGGTGTATCTCATGCACCTATGGTGTACCTCATGTGCCTATGGTGTTTCTCATGTACCTATGGTGTATCTCATGCGCCTATGGTGGATCTCATGTTCCTATGGTGTATCTCACGCACATATGGTGTATCGCATGCGCCTATGGTGCATCTCATGTGCCTATGGTGTATCTCATGTGCCTATGGTGTATCTCATGTGCCTATGGTGTATCTCATATACCTATTGTGTATCTCATGTACATATGGTGTATCTCATGAGCCTATGGTGTATCTCATGGACCTATGGTGTATCTCATGCGCCTATGGTGTATCTCATGCGCATATGGTGTATCTTATGCACCTATGGTGTATCTCATGCGCCTATGGTGTATGTCATGTGCCTATGGTGTATGTCATGTGCCTATGGTGTATCTCATGTGTCTATTCTGTATCTCATATGCATATGGTGTATCTCATGCGCCTATGGTGTATCTCATGTGCCTATGGTGTATCTCATGCACCTATGGTGTATATCATGTGCCTATGGTGTATCGCATGCGCCTGTGGTGTATCTCATGTACCTATGGTGTATGTCATGCGCGTACCGTGTATCTCATGCGCCTATGGTGTATGTCATATGCCTATGGTGTATCTAATGTGGCTATGGTGTATCCCATGTGCATATGGTGTATCTCATGTGCCTATGGTGTATCTCATACGCCTATGGTGTATCTCATGTGCCTATGGTATATCCCATCACGTACAGTGTATCTCATGCACCTATGGTGTACCTCATGTGCCTATGGTGTATCTCATGTGCATATGGTGTATCTCACGTGCCTATGGTGTTTCTCGTGTGCCTATTGTGTATCTCATGTGCCTATGGTGTATCTCATGCACCTATGGTTTGTCTCATGCGCCTATGGTGTATCTCATGTGCCGATAGGGCATCGCATGCGCCTATGGTGTATCTCATGTGCCTATGGTGTATCTCATGTGCCTATGGTGTATCACATGCGCCTATGGTATATCTCATGTGCCTATGATGTATCTCATGTGCCTATGGTGTATCTCATCCGCCTATGGTGTATCTCATGTGCATATGGTGTATCGCATGTGCCCATGGTGTATCTCATGTGCCTATGATGTATCTCATGTGCCTATAGTGTATCTCATGTGCCTATGGTATATCTCATGTGTTTATGGTGCATCTCATGCGCCTATGGTGTATCTTATGTACATATGGTGTATCTCATGTATGTATGGTATGTCTCATGTGCCTATGGTGTATCTCATGTGCATATGCTATATCTCATGTGCCTATGATACATCGCATGTGCCTATGGTGTATCGCATGTGCCTATGGTGTATCTCATGTACCTATGGTGTATCTCATGCGCCTATGGTGTATTCCATGCGCCGATGGTGTATCTGATGTGCCTATGGTATATCGCATGTTCCTATGGCGTATCTCATGTGCCTATGGTGTATCGCATGTGCTTATGGTGTATCTCATACACATATGGTGTATCTCATGTGCCTATGGTGTATCTCATGTGCCTATGGTGTATCTTATGCGCCTTTGGTATATCGCATGCGCCTATGGTATATCTCATGTGCTTATGGTGTATCTCATGTGCCTACGGTGTATCGGATGCGCCTATGGTGTATCTCATGTGCCCATGGTATATTTCATGTTCCTATGGTATTTCTCATTTGCCCATGGTGTATCTCACGTGCCTATGGTGTATCTCATGCACCTATGGTGTATCGCATGCGCATATGGTGTATCGCATGCACCTATGGTGTATCTCATGCGCCCATGGTGTATCTCATGCGCCTATGGTGTATCTCATGTACCTATGGTACATCTCATGTGCATATGGTATATCTCATGTGCCTTTGGTGTAATACATGTGCCTATGGTGTAGCTCATGTGCCTATGGTGTATCTCATGTGCCCATGGTGTATCTCATGTGCATATGATGTATCTCATACGCATATGGTGTATCTCATGCGCCTATGGTGTATCTCATGCGCCTATGGTGTATCTTGTGCGCATATGGTGTATCTCACATGCCTATGGAATATCTCATGTGCCTATGGTGTATCTCATGTACATATGGTGTATCGCATGTGCCTATGATATATCGCATGCACCTACGGTGTATCTCATTTGCCTATGGTGTATCTCATGTGCCTATGGTGTGTCTCATGCGCCTATGGTGTATCTCATGTACCTATGATGTATCTCATGCACATATGGTGTATCTCATGTGCCAATGGTGTATCTCATGTGCATATGGTGTATCTCATGTGCCTATGGTGTATCTCATACGCCAATGGTGTATCTCATGTATCTACGGTGTATCTCATGTACCTATAGTGTATCTCATGCACATATGGTATATCTCATATGCCTATGGTTTATCGCATGCGCGTATGGTGTATCTCATGTGTCTATGGTGTATCCCATGTGCCTATGCTGTATCTCATGTGCCTATGGTATATCCCATGCGCATATGGTGTATCTTATGCGCCTATGGTGTATCTCATGTGACTATGGTGTATTTCATATGCCTATGCTGTATCTCATGCGCATATGGTGCATCCCATGTGCCTATGGTGTATCTCATATGCCTATGGTGTATCTCATGCACCCGTGGTGTATCTCATGCACCTATGGTGTATCTCATGCACCTATGGTGTATCTCATGCGCCTATAGTGTATCTCACGTGCTTATGGTGTATCCCATGTGACTTTGGTGTATCTCATGTACCTATGGTGTATCTCATGCGCCTATGGTGTATCTCATGTGCCTATGTTGTATCGCATGTGCCTATGGTGTATCTCATGCGCTTATGGTATATCGCGTGCACCTGTGGTGCATCTCATGCGCCTATGGTGTATCTCATGCGCCTATTGTATATCATGTGCCTATGGTGTATCTCATGCACCTATGGTATATCTCATATGCCTGTTGAGTATCTCATGCACCTATTGTGTATCTCATGTACCTATGGTGTATCGCATGCACCTATGGTATATATTATGCGCATATGGTTTATCACATGTGCCTATGGTTTATCTCATGCGCATATGGTGTATCGCATGCACCTATGGTGTATCTCATGTGCATATGGTGTATCGCATGTGCCTATGGTGTATCTCATATTCCTATGGTGTATCTCATGCGCCTATGGTGTATCACACGTGCCTATGGTATAGCTCACATGCCTATGATGTATCTCATGTACCTATGGTGTATGTCATGTGCCTATGGTGTATCTCATGCGTATATGGTGTATCTCATGTGCCTATGGTGTATCTCATGTGCCTATGGTGTATCGCATGCGCCTATGGTGTATCCCATGTACCTTTGGAGTATCTCATGTGCCTATGGTGTATCTCATGTACCTATGGTGTATCTCATGTGCCTATGGTATATCTCATGCACATATGGTGTATCTCATGTGCCTATAGTATATCGCATGCGCCTATGGTGTCACTCATGCACCTATGGTCTATCACATGCGCCTATGGTGTATCTCATACGCCTACGGTGTATCTTATGTGCATATGGTGTCTCTCATGCGCATATGGTGTACCTCATGTGCCTTTGGTATATCTCATACGCCTATGGTGTATCTCATGTGCCTATGGTGTATCTCATGTGCCTATGGTGTATCTCAAGCGCCTATGGTGTATCTCATGTGCCTATGGTGTATCGCATGTGCCTATGGTGTATCGCATGTGCCTATGGTGCATCTCATGTGCCTATGGTGTGTCTTGCGCCTATGGTATATCTCATGCGCACATGGTGTATCTCATGCGCCTTTGGTGTATCTCATGTGACTATGGTGTATCTCATATGCCTATGGTGTATCTCATGCACATATGGTGTATCTCATGTGCATATGGTGTATCTCATGTGCATATGGTGTATCTCATGTGCCGATGGTATATCCCATGTACCTATGATGTATCTCATGTGCCTATGGTGTATCTCATGTGCCTATGGTATATCCCATGTATCTATGGTGTATCTCATGTGCCTATGGTGTATCTTATGTACATATGGTGTATCTCATGTATCTATGGTGTATCTCATGTGCCTATGGTGTATCTCATGTGCATATGTTATATCTCATGTGCGTATGGTGTATCGCATGCACCTATGGTGTATCTCATGTGCCTATGGTGTATCTCATGTGCCTATGGTGTATCCCATATGCCTATGGTGTATCGCATGTGCCTATGGCATATCTCATGTGCCTATGTTGTATCTCATGCGCCTATGGTGTATGTCATGTGCCTATGGTATATCTCATGTGCGTATGGTGTATCTCATTTGCCTATGGTGTATCTCATATGCCTTTGGTTTATCTCTTGCGCCAATGGTGTACCTTATGTGCCTACGGTGTATCTCATGTACCAATGGTGTATCTCATGCGCATATGGTATATCGCATGTGCCTATCGTGTATCTCATGTGCCTATGGTGTATCTAATGCACCTATGGTGTATCTCATGCGCCTATGGTGTATCGCATGCGCCTATGGTGCATCTCATGTACCTATGGTGTATCTCATGTGCCTATTGTGTATCGCATGTGCCTATGGTGTATCTCATGCGCCTATGGTGTATCTCATACGCCTATGGTGTATCTCATGCGCCTCTGGTGTATCTCATGTGCCTATGGGGTATCGCATACACCCATGTTGTATCTCATGTGTCTATGGCATATCTCATGCGCCTATGGTGTATCTTATGCACCTAAGATGTATCTCACGTACCTATGGTGAACCTCATGTGCCTATGGTGTATCGCATGCACCTATGGTGTATCTCATGTGCATATGGTGCATCTTATGTGCCTATGGTTTATCTCATGTGCCTATGGTGTATCTCATCTGCCTATGGTGTATCTCATGCGCCCATGGTGTATCTCATGCGCCTGTGGTGTACCTCATGCGCCTATAGTGTATCTTATGTGCCTATGGTGTATCTCGTGTGCTGATGGTATATCTCATGTGCCTATGGTGTATCTCATGTGCCTATGGTGTATATAATGTGCGTATGGTGTATCCCATGTGCTATGGTATATCTCATGTGCCTATGGTACATCTCATGTGCCTATGGTGTATCTCATACGCCCATGGTATATCTCATGCGCCTATGGTGTATCTCATGCACCTATGGTGTATCGCATGTGCCTATGGTGTATCTCATGTGCCTATGGTGTATCTCATGCGCCTATGGTGTATCTCATGTGCCTATGGTATATCTCATGTATGTATGGTGTATCTCATGTGCCTATGGTGTATCACATGCGCCTATGGTGTATCTCATGTACCTATGGTGTATCTCATGCGCCTATGGTGTATCTCATGCGCCTATGGTATATCTCATGTGCATATGGTGTATCTCATGTTGATATGGTATATCGCATGTACCCATGGTTCACCGCACATGCCCATGGTGTATCTCATGCGCCTATGGTGTATCTGATGCAAGCTATGGTGTATGTCATGCTCCTTTGGTATATCTCATGCGCCTATGGTGTATCTCTTGCGCATATGGTGTATCGCATGTACCTATGGTGTATCGCATGCGCCTATGGTGTATCGCATGTGCCTATGGTGTATCTCATGTGCCTATGGTGTATCTCATGTACCTATGGTGTATCTCATGTGCCTATAGTGTATCTCATGCGCCTAGGGTGTATCTCATGTGCCTATGGTGTACCACATGTGCATATGGTATATCTCATGCACATCTGATGTATCTCATGGGCCTATGGTGTATCTCATGCACCTATGGTGTATCTAATACGCCTATGGTGTATCTCATGTGCCTATGGTGTGTCTTACGTGCCTATGGTGTATCGGATGTACCCATTGTGTATCTCATATATCTATGGTGTATCTCATCTACCTATGGCGTATCTCATGCACAAATGGTGTATCTCATACGCAAACGGTGTATATCATGTGCCTATGGTGTATATCATGCGCCTATGGTGTATCTCATGCGCCTATGGTGTATCTCATGCGCCAATGGTGTATCTCATGCACCTATGGTGTATGTCATGTGCCTCTGGTGTATCTCATGCGCCTATGGTATATCTCATGTGCCTATGGTGTATCTCATATGCCTATGGTGTATCTCATGTGCCTATGGTGTATCTCATATGCCTATGGTTTATCTCATGTACCTATGGTATATCTCATGTACCCATGGTGTATCTCATGCGCATATGGTCTATCTCATGTGCATATGGTTTATCTCATGTGCCTATGGTGTACCTAATGCGCATATGGTATATCTCATGTACCTATGGTGTATCTCATGCACCTATGGTCTATCTCATGTGCATATGGTGTATCTCACGTGCCTATGGTGTATCTCATGTACCTATGGTTTATCTCATGTGCCTATGGTGTATCTCATGCGCCTATGATGTATCTCATGTGGCTATGGTGTATCGCATGTGCCTATGGTGCATCTCATGTGCCTATGGTGTATCTCATGTGCCTATGGTGTATCTCATGTGCCTATGGTGTATCTCATGCACCTATGGTGTATCTCATGCGCCTATGGTATATCTCATGCGCCCATGGTGTATCGCATGTACCTATGGTGTTTCTCATCCGCATATGGTGTATCTCATGTGCCTATGGTGTATCTCATACATCTATGGTGTATCTCATGTGCATATGGTGTATCTCATGTGCCTATGGTGTATTGCATGCGCATATGGTGTATCTCATGCGCTTATGGTGTATCTCATGCGCCTATGGTGTATCTCATGTGCCTATGGTGCATGTGATACGCATATGGTGTATGTCATGCGCCTATGGTGTATCTCATGCGCCTGTGGTGTATCTCATGTACCAATGGTGTATCTCATGCACCTATGGTGTATCTCATGCGCCTACGGTGTATCTCATGTGCCTATGGTGTATCCCATATGCCTATGGTGTATCTCATGTACCCATGGTGTATCGCATGTGCCTATGGTGTATCTCATGCGCCTATGGTGTATCTGATGTGTGCTTTAGTGTATGTCTTGCGCCTTTGGTGTATCTCATGTGCCTATGGTGTATCTCATGCGCCTATGGTGTATCTCATGCGCTTATGGTGTATCTCATATACATATGGTGTATCGCATGTCCTATGGTGTATCGCATGTGCCTATGGTGTATCTCATGTGCCTATGGTGTATCTCATGCGCCTATGGTGTATCTCATGTGCCTATGGTGTATCTCATGCGCCTGTGGCGTATCTCATGTACCCATGGTGTATCGCATGTGCCTATGCCGTATCTCATGCGCCCATGGTATATCTGATGTGTGATATGGTATATGTCATGTGCCTATGGTGTATCTCATGTGCCTATGGTGTATCTCATGCCCCTATGGTGTATCTCATGCGCCTTTGGTGTATCGCATGTACCTATGTTGCATCTCATGTGTCTATGGTGTATCTCATGCGCCTATGGTGTACTTCATGCACCTATGGTGTATCTCATGTACCTATGGTGTATCTCATGTACCTATGGTGTATCACATGCGCGTATGGTGTATCTAATGTGCATATGGTGTATCTCATGTGCCTATGGTGTATCTCATGTGCCTATGGTGTATCTCATGCGCTTATGGTGTATCCTATGCACCTATGGTAAATCTCATGTACCTATGGTGTATCTCATGTGCCTATGGTGTATCTCATGTGCCTATGATGTATGTAATGTGCCTATGGTCTATCTCATACGCCTATGGTGTATCTCATGTGCATATGGTGTATATAATGCGCATATGGTGTATCTCATGCGCTTATGGTGTATCTCATGCACCTATGGTGTATCGCATGTGCCTATGGTGTATGTGATACGCCTATGGTGTATCTCATGCGCCTATGGTGGATCTCATGTGCCTGTGGTGTATCTCATGTACCGATGGTGTATCTCACGCGCCTATGGAGTGTCTCATGCGCCTACGATGTATCTCATTTGCCTATGGTGTATCTCATACGTCTATGGTGTATCTCATCTACCCATGGTGTATCGCATGTGCCTATGGTGTATCTCATGTGCCTATGGTGTATGTGATGCATGCTATGGTGTATGTAATGCGCCTATGGTGTATCTTATGCGCCTATGGTGTATCTCATGCGCCTATGGTGTATCTCATGCACCTATGGTGTATCGCATGCGCCTATGGTGTATCGCATGTGCCTATGGTGTATCTCATGTGCCTATGGTGTATATCATGTGCCTATGGTGTATCTCATGCACCTATGGTGTATCTCATCTGCCTATGGTGTACCACATGTGCGTGTGGTGTATCACATGCACATATGATGTATCTTATGAGCCTATGGTGTATCGCATGCACCTATGGTGTATCTCATGCGCGTGTGGTGTATCGCATGTGCCTATGGTGTGTCTCAAGTACCTATGGTGTATCTCATGTACCTATGGTGCATCTCTTATATCTATGCTGTATCTCATGTGTCATGGCGTTTCTCTTGTGCATATGGTGTATCTCATGCACCTATGGTGTATCTCATGCGCCTATGGTGTATCTCATGTGCCTATGGTTTATCGCATGTGCCAATGGTGTATCTGATGCGCCTATGGTGTATGTCATGTGCCTATGGTGTATCTCATGCGCCTATGGTATATCCCATGTGCCTATGGTGTACCTCATATGCCTATGGTGTATCTAATGCGCCTTTGGTGTATCTCATGTACCTATGGTGTATCTCATGCACCTATGGTGTATCTCCTGTACATATGATGTATCTCATGCGCATATGGTGTATCTCATGTGCCTATGGTGTATCTCATACGCCTATGGTGTACGTAATGCGCAAATGGTGTATCGCATGTGCATATGGTGTATCTCATGCATATATGGTGTATCTTATGTACCTATGGTGTATCTCATGCGCCTATGGTGTATCTCATGTATCCATGGTATATCGCATGTGCCTATGGTGCATCACATGCGCCTATGGTGTATCTGGTGTATGCTATGGTGAATCGCATGCACCTATGTTGTATCTCATGCGCCTATGGTGTATCGCATGCGCCTAGGGTGTATCTCATGCGCCTATGGTGTATCGCATGCGCCTATGGTGTATCCCATGTGCCTATGGTGTATCTCATGTGCCTATGGTGTATCTCATATGCATATAGTGGTTCTCATGTGCCTATGGTGTATCTAATGCGCCTATGGTGTATCGCATGTGCCTATAGTGTACCACATGTTCCTATGGTGTATCTCATGCACCTATGATGTATCGCATGCGCCTATGGTATATGTCATGCGCCTATGGTGTATCTCATGTGCCTATGGTGTATCTCATGCACCTATGGTGTATCTCATGTGTATATGGTGTATCTCATGCGCCTATGGTGTATCTCTTGCACCTATGGTGTATCTCATGTACCTATGGTGTGTCTCATGCGCCTATGGTGTATGTCATGTGCCTATGGTGTATCTCATGTGCCTATGGTGTATCTCACGTGCCTATGGTATACCTCATATGCCTATGGTATATCTCATGCGCCTATGGTGTATCTCAGGTGCCTATGGTGTATCTCATGGACCTATGGTGTATCTCATGTACCTATGGTGTATCTCATATGTATATGGTGTATGTCATGTTCCTGTGGTGTATCTCATACGCCTATGGTGTACCTAATGCGCATATGGTGTATCTCATGTACCTATGGTGTATTTCATGCGCCTATGGTGTATCGCATGCACCTATGGTGTATCTCATGCACCTATGGTGTATCTCATGCGCCTATGGTGTATCTCATGTATCCATGGTGTATCGCATGTGCCTATGGTGTATCGCATGTGCCTATGGTGTATCTGATGTGTGCTATGTCGTATCTCATGCGCCTATGGTGTATCTCATGCACCTATGGTGTATCTCATGCGCCTAGGGTGTGTATCATGCGCTTATGCTGTATATCATGCGCCCATGGTGTATCCCATGTGCCCATGGTGTATCTCATGTGCCTATGGAGTATTTCATGCGCCTATGGTGTATCTCATGTGCCTATGGTGTACCACATGTGCCTATGGTGTATCGCATGCACATACGATGTATCTCATGCGCCTATGGTGTATCGCATGCACCTATGGTGTATCCCATGCTCCTATGGTGTATCTCATGTACCTATGGTGTGTCTCAAGTACCTACGGTGTATCTCATGTACCTATGGTGAATCTCACATATCTATGGTGTATCTCATGTGCCTATGGCGTATCTCTTGTGCATATGGTGTATCTCATGCGCCTATGGTGTATCTCATGCGCCTATGGTGTATCTCATGTACCTATGGTGTATCTCATGTGCCAATGGTGTATCTCATGTACCTATGGTGTATGTCATGTGCCTATGGTGTATCTCATGCAACTATGGTGTATCTCATGTGCCTATGGTGTACCTCATATGCCTTTGGTGTATCTAACATGCCTATGGTGTATCGCATGTGCCTATGGTGTATCTCATGCACCTATGGTGTATCTCTTGTACCTATGATGTATCTTATGCGCATATGGTGTATCTCGTGTGCCTATGGTGTATCTCATACTCCTATGGTGTACCTAATGCGCAAATGGTGTATCTCATGTGCCTATGGTGTATCTCATGCATCTTTGGTGTATCTCATGTGCCTATGGTGTATCTCATGCGCCTATGGTGTATCTCATGTATCCATGGTGTATCGCATGTGCCTATGATGCATCACATGCGCCTATGGTGTGTCTGATGTGTGCTATGGTGTATCTCATGAACCTATGGTGTATCTCATGCACCTATGGTGTATCTCATGCGCCTATGGTGTATCTCATGCGCCTATGGTGTATCTCATGCGCCTATGGTGTATCCCATGTGCCTATGGTGTATCTCATGTGCATATGGTGTATCTCATATGCCTATGGTGTATCTCATGCGCCTATGGTGTATCTCATGTGCCTATAGTGTACCACATGTGCCTATTGTGTATCTCATGCACATATGATGTATCGCATGCACCTATGGTGTATCCCATGCGCCTATGGTGTATCTCATGTGCCTATGGTGTATCTCATGTGCCTATGGTGTATCTCATGCGCCTATGGTGTATCTCATGCGCCTATGGTATATCTCATGCGGCTCTGGTGTATCGCATTTACCTATGGTGTTTCTCATCCACATATGGTGTATCTCATGTGGCTATGGTGTACCTCATACGCCTATGGTGTATCTCATGTGCATATGGTGTATCTCATGCGCATATGGTGTATCTCATGCGCTTATGGTGTATCTCATGTACCTATACTATATCGCATGTGCCTATGGTGTATGTGAAACGCCTATAGTGTATCTCATGCGCCTATGGTGTATCTCATGCGCGTGTGGTGTATCTCATGTACCGATGGTGTATCTCATGCGCCTTTGGAGTATCTCATGTGCCTACGGTGTATCTCATTTGCCTATGGTGTATCTCATACGGCTTTGGTGTATCTCATGTACCCATGGTGTATTGCATGTGCCTATGGTGTATCTCATGCACCTATGGTGTATCTGATGCGTGCTATGGTGTACGTCATGCGCCTATGGTGTATATCAAGCGCATATGGTGTATCTCATGCTCCTATGGTATATCTCATATACCTATGGTGTATCGCATGCGCCTACGGTGTATCGCATGTGCCTATGATGTATCGCATGTGCCTCTGGTGTATCTCATGTGCCTATGGTGTATATCATGTACCTATGGTGTATCTCATGCGCCTATGGTGTATCTCATGTACCCATTGTGTATCGCATGTGCCTATGGTGTATGTCATGCGCCCATGGTGTATCTGATGTATGCTATGGTGTATGTCATGCACCTATGGTGTATCTTATGTGCCTATGGTGTATCTCATGCACCTATGGTGTATCTCATGCACCTATGGTTTATCTCATCTGCCTATGGTGTACCACATGTGCCTATGGTGTATCGCATGCACATATGATGTATGTCATGCGCCTATGGTGTATCGCATGCACCTATGGTATATCTCATGTGCCTATGGTGTATCTCATGTGCCTATCGTGTGTCTCACGTACCTACGGTGTATCTCATGTACCTATGGTGCATCTCACATATGTATGGTGTATCTCATGTGCCTATGGCGTATCTCTTGTGCATATGGTGTATCTCATGCGTCTATGGTGTGTCTCATGCGCCTATGGTGTATCTCATGTGCCTATGGTGTATCTCATGTGCCAATGGTGTATCTCATGCGCCTATGGTGTATGTCATGTGCCTATGGTGTATCTCATGCGCCTATGGTGTATCTCATGTGCCTATGGTGTACCTCATATGCCTATGGTGTATCTAATGCGTCTATGGTGTATCTCATGTATCATGGTGTATCTCATGCACCTATGGTGTATCTCCTGTACATATGATGTATCTCATGCGCATATGGTGTATCTCATGTGCCTATGGTGTATCTCATATGCCTATGGTGTACGTAATGCGCAAATGGTGTATCTCATGTTCCTATGGTGTATCTCATGCATCTATGGTGTATCTCATGTGCCTATGGTGTATCTCATGCGCCTATGGTGTATCTCGTGTATCCATGGTGTATCGCATGTGCCTATGGTACATCACATTTGCCTATGGTGTATCTGATGTATGCTATGGTGTATCTCATGCACCTATGTTGTATCTCATGCGCCTATGGTGTATCGCATGCGCCTAGGGTGTATCTCATGCGCCTATGGTGTATCTCATGCGCCTATGGTGTATCCCATGTGCCTATGGTGCATCTCATGTGCATATGGTGTATCTCATATGCATATGGTGTATCTCATGTGCCTATGGTGTATCTCATGCGCCTATGGTATATCGCATGTGCCTATAGTGTACCACATGTGCCTATTGTCAGGAACCCGACCCCCAGTTGGAGGCAGTTCCAACGTGCCCCGACGGGTCCTCCGTGCTCACGGCTATGTTTTGTGCAGCTTCTGAGTCTGAGCATGAGCTTTCTGGTCGCCTCACGCTATGTTTGTGGCAGTTGAAGGCATTTGCGAGACAGTCTTTTTTGCGAAGGGAAGAACGCGATTTTGCATTAGTGTTTGTGTTGAATATGTTTGCCCCTTGTTCAGTCTTGTACGCCGGATCAGGAATACTCTGCCCCTTGTGGAGGTATGACCCCTGGATTTGTTGTAGGGTGACTCAACTATGCTCTGTCTCATGTGAGATATGATCTGTGAGTACACCATGTAGGTGAGTGGTTAACTTGGCCATTTTGTTGATTTGGCCAAGTGAGAGGTCATGAGATCGATCCTGGCTCCATGCACATCTTGGTTGTTTTAGAAGCTTCCAAGAAAGAAAGTCCATTACTTCTGGGAAGCAACACGGCTGATCAGTCACCTTGGCACAAGGATGCTTATGTATCAAGCCCACAGCGCAAGTCTCTTGGTGATGTGGCAGGGTCAAGCCACTTATAGGAATGTGCTTTTGAGTTCTAGGATTGGACAGGCAGCTATAAAAGGACTTGTCTTGCATGCTGATCAATCAACCCTTGCTTGATGCTCTCTTGCGTATTGACAACTTGAGCTCTTCTTGAGATGTAATGCTAAGGCGTTAGTACTCTTGAAGGTGAAGTGTATGCCTGATTAAGTTTGGGGTGCACGACACATACCTGCAAAGGAAGAAGGTGTAAAAACCTTTGTGAGCTTTTTTGGTTTCGCGGCTTCTCTGCCGGAGGTGGTTAGCTCAGTAGCTAACAAAGGGTTATGGGCCCACTCCTCTGGTTAGAGAAGTTTCACGCACGCAACCGCCAAAGTCACAAGCAGTGAGAGCGCCTTCGCTCTCACCCATCCTCTCTGTTTGCAGGTCAATCATCAGCCGGAGGGGAATGCAACTTATCTGCACTTTCTGCCTTGGGAGCTGACATCAGCCTACATCAGCCTACATCAGCCTACATCTGCTTGCATCGGCCAACGTGAACAGGGCCAGCAGTTGCCTCTTCTCACTAACAGCCTACAACGGCCTCAAACACAGGTGCATCGGCATCAACAACAGGTGCAGCAGCTATAGCAGTTGTAGGTGTAGGGATGGCAGGGANTCTGCCTTGGGAGCTGACATCAGCCTACATCAGCCTACATCAGCCTACATCTGCTTGCATCGGCCAACGTGAACAGGGCCAGCAGTTGCCTCTTCTCACCAACAGCCTACAACGGCCTCAAACACAGGTGCATCGGCATCAACAACAGGTGCAGCAGCTGTAGCAGTTGTAGGTGTAGGGATGGCAGGGATAGGGGAACCAGGGAATCATTCTCCCATCCTCAAGTTTGATGGAGAGGGGTTTGCTCTTTGGAAGTGGCAGTTTGAGATCATCATAGATGATAGAAACTTGCTAGGATATTTTGACGGAAGTATCCCAGCACCAAAGGAGGAGGGTGCTGACCTTGTGGTTTCATCGACTTGCTCCAAGTTTTTTTGGCATTGCTCAAGTTGTCTTGGCCTTGCTCCAATTGTCTTGGGCTTGCTACAGTTGTTGTAGGCTTGTTCCAGTTGTCTTGGCCTTGCTCCAGCTGTCTTGGGCTTGCTCCTGTTGTCTTGGCCTTGCTCCTATTGTGTTGGGCTCGCTCCAGTTGTCTTAGACTTGCCCCATGTATCTTTGGCTTGCTCTAGTTGTCTTGGGCTTGCTCTAGTTGTCTTGGCCTTGATCCAGTTGTCTTGGCCTTGCTCCAGGTGTATTCGGCTTGCTCCAGCATAGCTGGAGGAAGCACAAGACAACTGGAGCAAGGCCAAGACAACTGGAGTAAGCCTAAGACAACTAAAGCAAGCCGAAGATACCTGGGGCAAGCCCAAGACAACTGGCGCAAGCCCAAGACAACAGGAGCAAGGCCAAGACAACAAGAGCAAGTCCAAGACAGCTGGAGCAAGACCAAGACAACTGGAACAAGCCTAGAACAAATGGAGCAAGCCCAAGACAACCGGAGAAAAGCCAAGACAACTGGAGCAAGGCCAAAAAGAGTTGGAGCAAGAAGAACACAACTGGAGCACGCCAAAGACAACTGGAGCAAGGCCAAGACAACAGGATCAAAGCCCATACAACTGGAGCAAGCCCAAGACAATAGGAGCAGGCCCAAGATAACTGAAGGTAATCCAAGACAACTGGAGCAAGGCCAGGACAACAGGAGCATGGTTAAGAGGACTTGAGCAAGGCCAAGATAACTAGAGCAATGCCAAGCCAACTGGAGCAAGCCCAAGACAACAAGAGCAATGCAAAGACAACTGGAGTAATCCCAAGACCAATGGAGCAAGCCCAAGCCCATTATGGTAAGCCCAGAACACCTGGAGCAAGCCCAAAACAACTGGAGTAAGGCTGAGACAATTGGAGCAATGCAAAGATAACTGGAGCAAGGCCAAGAGAACTGGACCAAGGCCAAGACAACTGGAGCAAGCTTCAGACAACTGGAGCATGCCAACGACAACTGAAGCAAGGCCAAGACAACTGGAGCAGAGCCAAGAGAGCTGAATCAAGCCCAAGACTACTGGAGCAAGCCCAAGACAACTGAAGCAAGTCCAAGCCAACTGGAGCAAGCCCAACAAAACTGGAGCAAGGCCAAGACAACTGGAGCAATGCCAAGACAGCTAGAGCAAGCACAAGACAACTGGAATAATGCCAAGACAACGGGGATAAGCCCAAGACAGCTGCAGCAATCCCAAGACAACTGGAGCAAGCCCAATACAGCCGCAGCAAGGCTAAGACAGCTGGAGCAAGCCGAAGAGAACTGAAGCAAGCCGAAGACAAGCGGAGTAAGCCCCTGACAGATGGGCAAAGCTCAAGACAACTGGAGCAAGCCTATGACAACTAGGGCAATGCCAAGAAAGCTGGAGTAACTCCAAGAAGCCTGGCGCAAGTCCAAGAAAACTGCAGCAAGCCCAAGAAAATTGGAGCAAGCCCAAGACAACTGGGACACGCCCAAGACAACTGGAGCAAGACGAAGACAACTGGGGCAAGGCCAAGACAACTGGAGCAAGCCCAAGACAACTGGAGCAAGCC
>SZWC01000153.1:493804-516066 GCA_023375785.1 Penium margaritaceum | reverse complement strand
TCTGGCACAACTCTGGCACAACTCTGGCACAACTCTGGCACAACTCTGGCACAACTCTGGCACAACTCTGGCACAACTCTGGCACAACTCTGGCACAACTGTGGCACAACTCTGGTACAACTCTGGCACAACTCTGGCTCAACTCTGGCACAACTATGGCACACATTTTGCAAAACTCTGGCACAACTCTGGCACAACTGTGGCACAACTCTGGTACAACTCTGGCACAACTCTGGCACAACTCTGGCACAACTATGGCACACCTTTGGCAAAACTCTGGCACAACTCTGGCACAACCAGTTTGCACCACTCCGCAGCCGGTTCGCACCACTCGGCAACCAGTTCGCACCACTCCGCAACCAGTCCGCACCACTCCGCAACCAGTTCGCACCACTCCGCAACCAGTTCGCACCAATCAGCAACCAGTTTGCACTACTCCGCAACCAGTTCGCACCACTCTGCAACCAGTTCGCACCACTCCGCAGCCAGTTCGCACCACTCCGCAGCCTGTTCGCACCACTCCGCGAACAGTTCGCACCACTCCGCGAACAGTTCGCACCACTCCACAACTAATTCGCACTACTTCGCAACCAGTTTATACCAATCCGGAACCAGTTTGCACAACTCCGCAACCAGTTCGAACCACTCCGCAACCAGTTTGCACCACTCCGCAACCAGTTTGCACAACTCCGCAACCAGTTCGCACCACTCCGCAACCAGTTCGCACCAATCTGCAACCAGTTCGCACCACTTCGCAACCAGTTCGCACCACTCCTCAACCAGTTCGTACCACTCCGCAACCAGTTTGCACCACTCCGCAACCAGTTCGCACCACTCCGCAACCCGTTCGCACCACTCCGCAACCAGTTCGCACCACTCTGCAACCAGTTTGCATCACTCCGCAACCAGTTCGCACCACTCCGCAACCAGTCCGCACCACGCTGCAACCAGTTGGCACCACTCCGCAACCAGTTCGCACCACTCTGCAACCAGTTTGCATCACTCCGCAACCAGTTCGCACCACTCCGCAACCAGTCCGCACCACGCTGCAACCAGTTGGCACCACTCCGCAACCAGTTCGCACCACTCTGCAACCAGTTTGCATCACTCCGCAACCAGTTCGCACCACTCCGCAACCAGTCCGCACCACGCTGCAACCAGTTGGCACCACTCCGCAACCAGTTCGCACCACTCTGCAACCAGTTTGCATCACTCCGCAACCAGTTCGCACCACTCCGCAACCAGTCCGCACCACGCTGCAACCAGTTGGCACCACTCCGCAACCAGTTCGCACCACTCTGCAACCAGTTTGCATCACTCCGCAACCAGTTCGCACCACTCCGCAACCAGTCCGCACCACGCTGCAACCAGTTGGCACCACTCCGCAACCAGTTCGCACCACTCTGCAACCAGTTTGCATCACTCCGCAACCAGTTCGCACCACTCCGCAACCAGTCCGCACCACGCTGCAACCAGTTGGCACCACTCCGCAACCAGTTCGCACCACTCTGCAACCAGTTTGCATCACTCCGCAACCAGTTCGCACCACTCCGCAACCAGTCCGCACCACGCTGCAACCAGTTGGCACCACTCCGCAACCAGTTCGCACCACTCTGCAACCAGTTTGCATCACTCCGCAACCAGTTCGCACCACTCCGCAACCAGTCCGCACCACGCTGCAACCAGTTGGCACCACTCCGCAACCAGTTCGCACCACTCTGCAACCAGTTTGCATCACTCCGCAACCAGTTCGCACCACTCCGCAACCAGTCCGCACCACGCTGCAACCAGTTGGCACCACTCCGCAACCAGTTCGCACCACTCTGCAACCAGTTTGCATCACTCCGCAACCAGTTCGCACCACTCCGCAACCAGTCCGCACCACGCTGCAACCAGTTGGCACCACTCCGCAGCCAGTTGGCACCACTCTGCAAGCAGTTGGCACCACTCTGGAACCAGTTCCCACCACTAATCAACCAGTTCTCACCACTCCGCAACCAGTTTGCACCACTCCGCAACCAGTTCGCACCACTATGCAACCATTTTGCACCACTCCGCAACCAGTTCGCACCCCTCGGCAACCACTTCGCCCCACTCCGCAACCGGTTCGTACCAAACCGCAACCAGTTCGCACCACTCCGGAACCAGCTCGCACCTCTCCGCAACCAAGACGCTCTAGTGCGGAAGTATGAAGCTCTAGTGCCAAAGTGTGATGCTCTAGTGCCAATGTGTGACGTTGTAGTGCCAAAGTGTGACGCTCTAGTGCCAAAGTTCGAAGCTCTAGTGCCAGAGTGTGACGCTCTTGTGCCAAAGTGTGAAGCTCTAGTACCAAAGTGTGAAGTTCTGGTACCAAAGTGTGACGCTCCAGTGCCAAAGTGTGAAGCTCTAGTCCCAAAGTGTGACGCTCTTGTGCCAAAGGGTGACGCTCTAGTGCCAAAGTGTGACGATCTAGTGCCAAATTGTGATGCTCCAGTGCCAAAGTGTGACGCTCTTGTGCCAAGTTGTGAAGCTCTAGTGCCAAAGTGTGAAGCTCTAGTGCCAAAGTGTGACGCTCCAGTGCCAATGTGTGACGCTCTAGTGCCTAATTTCAAAACAATAGTGCCAAAGTGTGATGCTCTAGTGCCAATGTGTGACCCTCTAGTGCCGAAATTGTCAGAAGACTGCAAGTGCTGCCGTAGAGTGGACGCGGTCGCAGAGACGAGCGTTTCAATGGTGGACAGAAGCACGAGCAGAAGCAAAGCGAAAATGACGATAGAAGGACGAAGCGGAAGCGAATAGCGATGCAAGGTGATGAGGAGAGGCCTGGGCGCAGCACCGAAGGTGCGAGCACTGAGATCTTGTTGGGAAAGGAGTGGACGCAGTACTTTGTGGGAAGGGCAGAAGCTTCCTTGAAGGTGGAGGCGTTGCTGACGTATGAGTGACGATTGACAGAAGGAGAGGGCGCAGTGGAGGAGCATGGGCGCTGAGCTGAGATTGAGGGCAAAGGGACTGGAGGCGGCCCAAAGGGCGAGCCTGAAGGAGAATCCAATGGATTGATTATAGAATGAAGTACAAGCAAAACAAATAGGAAAGGTCTAACCTAGCTCGCTTCGTCGAGCGGGCATGGAGGTGGCGGCTCGGGCAAGTGCGAGAGCAGGGAGCGCCTCGAGATCACGATTCGGCTTTGCTAGCCGTACGCATAGGGCAGTGGTGAGTGCAGGCACGATCTTCGCAGGTGCGTTTTGCCTGGGCCGTTGTGGTATGCGGCCGTTGGTTTTGGTCTTGGCGAGGCTCGCACAGTTTGTTGGTCGTGGGACCATTTGGGTGTTGATCCTGTGACTCCGGAGATGAACCTGCATTGTCATTCTTTATATTCCCAATGGCTGCACCCCTTGAGGCGATCTCCGAGATAATGTCCGACACCCCCCTTAGATCGGGATAGGGGTGCAAGCCTTAAATGGTAGGCCTGTGAGTCCTGCTTCTGTAGGGGTGCAGCACAGAGAAAGCTTGGGAGGTTTTGGAGGCGGTGGACGTCGCAGCACCAGGTTGTAGAGGGAAGAGAGAAAACCTGGGCGATGCAGTAGTTTTTAAGTCCTGTCGGTGAGTGTAGTAGCTGAGGGATCTTCAGTGAGGGGGAAGGAACAGTTTGTCAGTAGTGTGGAGGGAAGTTCAGTTGAGTTACAGTAAGGTAGTGTGGGCTTGCAGTAGGAAGTGGACTGATTCCGATCACTTACCCATACAGTTCTTGGACTCGGGCCATACTTGGATCTGCGCAAGTTATAGGCGGTGACGACTGTGCGAAGGCAGGCAGTCCAGATCTGTGAGGTCATGTGATGCATTTTCATGAAACAGTCTGCCTCCTGCAGTAGGCGATTGACGAGGAACTTGCCGTGGGCGGGAGTCACGGTTAGCAGTGTTCCGTGGGTCATGTATTAGCTTGTGAGAAAGGTGTGAAGAGGTGCGTGAGTGGTGTTGGAGAGGATGAGGCGAGGTGGTTGGTCAAAGTGTTTGGTCTGTTGCTTCAGCCAGTCCCTAAGCACAGGGACAGACCCGGTCAGTGTGCAAAGGGAGAGGATAGTGCAGTGCTGTGAGTTTTGATTAACGGTGCACACCGGATCAGATCCGCGGATCCCAAGATGGATCCGGCACCGATAGTACGGATCGCAGCATGGATCCGGATCCGTGGATCTGAGTCCAGATCCGCGGATCCACTTGGATCCGCGGATCCGTTTGGATCCACTCGGATCCACAGTAGGTAGACATAGCAAATTTCATGACAACAAAGAAACGCAACAGAAAACTTGCACATTTTTCTTTTTGCACGATGTCATTCCTGGTGGGAGGGATGGGGTTCATTTCCCTTGGGGGGGGGGGGTCATTTCCATTAGTGTATTTCCTATTGTCAGTTTAGCATCCTCTGAATGCTGTATACATGGACAGATGACACAGCACATGTCCTGCTACTGAGTAAATACTGTGGTCATTGCACAGTGATGCTCATTAAACTTGCACAATGTGACTCCCAAACACACTAAGAAGAACACACAATGTACAACGTTGGCACACATTTCCAGATGCTTGCATTTCATTGCACAATGTGACACCCAAACACACAAAGAACACACAATGTACACATATTCCACTTCATTCATGTTGCACTTCACCTAGTTCTTGTCTAATGTGAACAGTGAATGTGTCATTCATGGGAGGAAGTCAGCGTACATGGGATTGCAAAGTCACAAACATTGGAGCACACCAGGAAAGCAACAGAGAAAAGAAAAATGGTACTTTTGGGAGTTTCAGTCTGGACAGATCAATGACAAATCCTATGCTACTTCCATCACGTCGTCATCCTCATTCCCCTCCCCTCCACCTTCTCCCTCCTCCTCTTCCTCCTCCTCCTCCTCATTCACAAAGATGCTCAAGCCCTCCAGCTCCTCCANTTTGGGCAGCTTTGCCCACTGCTCCACCTCTTCCTCCAGAGTCGACAGTTGGACTGCCGCTGCAGGAGGAGGCTCTGGAACCTCAAACATGTCAGCAGCAGGATCGGCGAGTGCCGCCTCAAGCAGTGCCTCATCCTCCTCTCTCTGCCTCTCTGGACGTGGACGCAGCTGCCGGCTGGCTGATGCAGCTCCAGCCGCTGCAGCTGGAGATGCCGCTGTTGCATTGGATGAGGAAGCTACAGCACCAGTGTCCTGACTCAAGAGGGCTGGTTGAGGGCCTCCCTGACTGTTGGATGTTGCTGCTGCTGCTGCTGCTTCTGCTCTCTGTGCTTCAACCTTCTCGTGATACGGCTGCAGCAAGCGCACAATCAGCAGCTGCAGCTCAGCAGCGGAGTTGATGCCCATCAAACGGTGTGTGCGCTCGTGAAAGCGCAGGTGGAAGCGAGGGTCGGTTGCAGTGGCTAGCGCATGACGCTCTGAAAGTAGGCGCGCGTACTTCTTCAGCTTTGCATCTGCGTCAACGAGGCCTTGATGAATGTCAAGGAGCAGCTGCTCCTTTGCGTTCAGCCGTCCCGCCGCACCCCTCCTTTTTCTCTTCTCCTTTGCTGCAAGTGCCTTCACCTGCCAACCATTCAACTTGTCCAATATGCTCTCGAAGAAAGGAATGACCAGATTGAGAGTTGGGTACTTCGACCCACTGACGTCGTCCGTGTAAGCCTTGAAAGGCTTCAGGATGAGCGTCAGCAGGGCGATGAGGTTCCACTCATCAGTGGTTGGCTTGAGCACCTCGCCGTCCATGCCATACCCGTCCAGCCAGCCACGAAGCACAGGCTTGAGATGCAGTACCCTGGACATCATGTCCAAGGTGCTGTTCAAGCGGGTTTTGGTGTCCAAGTGCAGTGTCTGGAAGGACACACCAGCTGCTATGGCAGAGTTCATGAGAGAGTGCTCGCGGGGCGTGGAGCGGGTGGCAAACACAGCAATGTTTCTGGCCTTGGCAATGATGACGTTCACAGCCGGAATCTTCAGCAGGTCATGCACGGCAAGGTTCATGATGTGCCCAAGACAGCAGATGTGGCCTGCTTTCTCAAGGGTGCACTCAGATGGGATGATGTAGTTGTCAATCATGCTGTTGTTGGTGCTTTCGTTGTCCACCGTCAAGCAAAACACTCTGTCCCACAGTCCCCGTGCCTTGAGAGCGGCAGAAAATACCTCAAAGAGATTCACAGCTGTGGGACTGTCGGGCACTGCAGGAAAAGACAGAGCCATGGTCTTGATGCGCCAGTCATCCATCCAGTGTGCAGTCACCCCCAGGTACTTCATGCGATTTTCCCCCTTCCACCCATCCGTTGTGAAACTGATGGCCGATGTTACCTCTGTCAGGAGCTTCTTGATGCGGGTCCGGAAGGCGGCGGCGGCGATGACAATCTGCCGTGAGATTGTCATCCGGCCTGGCAGCATTGCAGTAGGGTTGGCATGCCAGAAGGCTTGCTGAAGTCAGTAGGACGCCATGGCGAGGAAGGACACATTCTTGTCAATCACATGCTTCCAGACACAGGTCTGGAATTACTTCTTGTCGAAGACAGCGCCCACAGCTGCGACCCCGCGTGTGATGGTGGTGTTTTCGGCGTTGACAGGGGCTATCTCTGCTGCGACGTTCGCTGCTGCCGCGGTTGCGTTCCTCAGCTCGCGTAGTGCTTGCTCCTCCTTCAGCTGCTTTCACCTCTTGTTATGCTTCAGCCGCATGTGCTTCCACATGTTGGATGTACAGCCTTGCTTGCAGGAGAAAGGCTTGCCACACTCATTGCAAGCGGCTTGCGGGTCGTCGGGCGGCGAGTCTTCCACCTTGGTGAAAGCAGTCCAAATGACTGAGGGCTCATTGCGCTTGCGTTTTCCGCCTGCCTGAGCCACGTTCTGGTCATCGCTATCTGCGTCATCCTCGTCATCGTCGTCCTCTCCTGCACGGTGGTCAGCCAGCGGAGCGGTGGAGAGTGCCTCAGCCATGGCGAAGTTGCCAAAAATGGCTAAGGCATGCAGCAGTACGACTACCAGAGGGTTGTCGGTAGAGAGGTAGGCGGACGGTCCCTCTGGTGAGAGGGACACACTCGACGTCGGAACAACGACGACGTCCAACGTCACTATGCGGATGACACCGCGAGCTGCTCACCAGCGGCTGTCGCGGTGTTCCAGATGGCGAGGCAGGACCGGTCCGTCGACCTCCGATGGGCCGGTTCGCTATCCGCTTAGCCCGGGTTTGCAAACAGGAAATGAAGCAAACCGCGGCTGTTTGCATTGCCTTCACGGGGTTTGCAAGCGTTGCAAATTGCAACGCTTGCAAACTCCGCTTCAACTTGCAATGGATTGTAATCGAATAAGTTTCACTTTGCAGGATTACATCGCACCATGCACAGCATCACACGCATGGATCATCGTTGGTTCCAACGATGGACTACGTGGACTGAGGAACACTGGCAGTATGACTTGGCCATGCCGCCATTGGCTACGTTGTAAAGTCAGCATTGTGGCAAAATGCGTGCCATCTGGACATGTAGGAGATGGTCGGCAGAGATATGGATAGGATTACGTGGCCTGGGGACCATGCCGTGATTTGTCACTAACATTCACGCATGTGGACTAGTCAGCATGGTGACCTCATGCGTGGATTGCCGATGAGTCGCCCGGCCAAAGACGATCTCGACCCCCGATGAATTTCTGCGCCCCCCTCCCCCCGGCGAAGGATCCACGGATCCACAGATCGGATCCCGCCATGGATCCGGATCCGCGGATCCGGATCCGATCCGATACTAACGGTTTGGATCCGTGGATCCATGGATTCTGTGTGCACCCTTAGTATTGATCGTGAATGAAGAGAAATTGGCTGTGACGGACAGTGCAGTATGTTGACGGAGGCTGGATGAGGGCAATGTGTAGGGAGTCAAAGCTGCACAGAGAGGGGTGAGAGGAGAGAGGAGGAGAGGAGGACGTGGTGCACATCTCAAGACCATACTCCTCTGATCCAATCTCAGTCACACGCTCGACTACTCCTAACATGACAGCATTGTTAGGAGCA
This sequence comes from Penium margaritaceum, assembly GCA_023375785.1. NCBI lineage: Eukaryota > Viridiplantae > Streptophyta > Zygnematophyceae > Desmidiales > Peniaceae > Penium > Penium margaritaceum. The sequence continues at coordinate 508,074 of SZWC01000153.1, read as the reverse complement.
GGGTTAACAGCAGCAGGGATGGCAGGAGGAGATGAGGTTTCCACGTTGTTGGCTGGGGTTGAACGCCAGCTTGAGCTTCCCATCCGGTTGTAGTAGCGTTGACGACGCTCCTCCGCCCAGTTGGGTTGTTCACCATAGGACTTGCCAGGGTTCTGATCCAGCCACTCGTCGATAGCGCGATGATCACAGACATGAGGCGGGTGGTTGCGACGACCACACTTAGTTCCTTTGAATGGACTGTGGCGGATGGTGTAGGAGTAGGCGGGGAAGCGGTTGAACATGCGGCTGTCAGTGGTGGCTACCATGGTTTCAAAAGAGTTGGTGGCAATGGTAGTCTCACATGCTTGCTTAGCGACGTAGTCCTGTTCTGCTGCCATGAGCTTGGGGCTGATGACAGCGATGGTCAGTTGGTCAACAGGCAGCTGCAGCAATATTTGGCGGATGATATCATACTGACCAGGGAGGCCGGAGATGATGCCGGTGCAGACGACAGCAGGAGGAAGATCAATTTTCATTTCTTTGAGATCACGAGCAATGGTGGTGATGACTGCAATGTAACTACCCATGTTGGTGTGGGCGGCGAAGGGCACGGAGAAGAGTGACATGACATTGATTCCGCAAGCGGTGGAGGTGTTGTTGCTGAAGCGATCTTCAAGAGCTCTCCACACTTCGTGAGTCTTGCCGCCGAGAGTGCGGATGTCTTCATGCAGCTCAGGAGAGGAGGTGGTCATGATGGTCATGAGGGCGGTGCTGTTGGCGACTTCCCAGGAGGCATGGCTGATGGTGGTAGTAGGGGCAATGGGAGCAGAGGAGAAAGAGGCATTTGAAGGAGTAGGGTGAGACACAAAACCATCGGAGGGGTCTCCACCGGGAGTGGTTGATGCAGTTGCAGTTGAGGAGGAGGAAGTGTCGTCAGGTGGTTCTATCCCAGTGTCCGTGTTGGTGATCAGATGACTGAGGGTGACTCCCTCAACCTTCTGTGTTCCGAAAAAGAGTGACACTGAGTAGCTCCATAGCTTGTAGTTGCTGGTCCCATCCGGCTTTACAGTGACCTTGGGAAGACCAGTCAGAGTGAGGGAAGATGCCATGATGGAGTTGATGGTGAGGCGGCGGAAAGAGGTGGACAAATGGCGATGCGAGATATCTTTTCTCAAGACGATGTCAAGGTGCTTGATGATGCTTTTGCTGCGGCGATGAGATTGAGCAGAGGACTTTTGATCAAAGTGAAGAGCAAAACCAAGATGTCAGTGGTGATGAGTTTTGACGGCGGAAATGCTGCTGTGGAGGAAGATGGGACTGGGTGCAGGGCCAGAACCTCGTGCAGTGGCAGCGGAGATGATGGGAATTGCTAGCTGATGGAGTGGGCACAGGGGCAAAACCTCGTACGCGCAATTACCAAGAGGAAGTGGAGTGGTGCTGCCACGACACCTTAGTCAGCAGAAGCGCTTCCACCGCAGTTCTTCTGACGACCACAGTTCTTCGAGGCAGAGAAGTCCGATAGGAGAGGGTGCGGCCGACGGCGGCGAGCACGAAGGTGCCAGGGGTGTTGCTTGAGCTCTGGTACCATGTCAGAAGATTGCAAGTGCTGCCGTAGAGTGGACGCGGTCGCAGAGATGAGCGTTTCAATGGTGGAAAGAAGCACGAGCAGAAGCAAAGCGGAGATGATGATAGAAGGACGAAGCGGAAGCGAATAGCGATGCGAGGTGATGAGGAGAGGCCTGGGCGCAGCACCGAAGGTGCGAGCACTGAGATCTTGTTGGGAAAGGAGTGGACGCAGCACTTTGTGGGAAGGGTGGAAGCTTTCTTGAAGGTGCGGGCGTTGCTAACGTATGAGTGACGATTGACAGAAGGAGAGGACGCAGTGTAGGAGCACGGGCGCTGAGCTGAGATTGAGGGCAAAGGGACTGGAGGCGGCCAAAAGCGCAAGCCTGAAGGAGAATCCAATGGATTGATTATAGAATGAAGTACAAGCAATACAAATAGGAAAGGTCTAACCTATCGCGCTTTGTCGAGCGGGCATGGAGGTGGCCGCTCGGGCAAGTGCGAGAGCAGGGAGCGCCTCGAGACCACGATTCGGCTTTGCTAGCCGTACGCATAGGGGAGTGGTGAGTGCAGGCACGATCTTCGCAGGTGTGTTTCGCTTGGGCCGTTGTGGTATGCGGCCGTTGGTTTTGGTCTTGGCGAGGCTCGCACAGTTTGTCGGTCGTGGGACCGTTCGGGTGTTGATCCTGTGACTCCGGAGATGAAACTGCATTGTCACTCTTTATTTTCCCAGTGGCTGCACCCCTTGAGGCGATCTCCGAGATAATGTCCGACAAAAATTTGACGCTGAAGTTCCAAAGTGTGACGCTATAGTGCCAAAGTGTGAAGCTCTAGTGCCAAAGTGTAACGCTCTGGTGCCAAAGTGTGAAGCTCTAGTGCCAAAGTATTACGCTCTAGTGCCAAAGTGTGAAGCTCTTGTGCCAAAGTGTGATGCTCAAGTGCCAAAGTGTGACGCTCAAGTGCCAAAGTGTGATGCTCTTGTGCCAAAGTGGGATGCTCTAGTGCCAAAGTGTGACGCTCTAGTACCAAAGTATGAAGCTCTATGGCCAAATTGTGGTGCTATAGTGCCAAACTGTGACAATCTAGTGCTAACATATGACGTTATAGTGCCGAAGTCTGAAGGTCTAGTGCCAAAGTGTGATGCTCTAGTGCCAAACGTGTGACGCTGTAGTGCCAAAGTGTGACGCTCTAATGCCAACGTTTGGAGCTCTAGTGCCAAAATGTGATGCTCTAGTGCCAAAGTGTGACGCTGTAGTTCCAAAGTGTGACGCTCTAGTGCCAAAATGTGGAGCTCTAGTGCCAAAGTGTGATGCTCTAGTGCCAAACTGTGACGCTCTAGTGCCAAAGTGTGACGCTGTAGCCCCAAAGACAAACACTCTAGTGCCAAAGGTTGAAGCTCTAGTCCTAACGTGTGCACTCTAATGCCAAGGTGTGACACTCTTGTGCCAACGTGTGGCACTCTAGTGCCAATGTGTGAATCTCTAGTGCCAAAGTGTGATGCTCTAGTGCCAAAGCATGACATTCTAGTACCAAAGTGTGACGCTCTAGTGCCAAAGTTGACCCTCTAGTTCCAAAGTGCAACACTCTATTGCGAAAGTGTGAAGCTCTAGTGCCAAAATATGACACTCTAGTGCCACAATTCGAGACTCTAGTGCCAAGGTGTGACGCTCTAGTGCCAAAGTGTGACACTATAGTGCCAAAGTGTGACGCTCTAGTTCCAAGTAGTGACGCTCTAGTGCCAAAGTGTGAAGCTCTAGTGCCAAAGTATGACGCTCTAGTGCCAATGTGTGACGCTCTAGTGTCAAAGTGTGCCGCTCTAGTGCCAAGGTGTGAATCTCTAGTGCCAAAGTGTGATGCTCAAGTGCCAAAGTGTGATGCTCTAGTACCAAAGTGTGACGCTTGAGTGCCAAAGTGTGAAGCTCTAGTGCCAAAGTGTGACGCTCTAGTGCCAAATTGCGACACTCTAGTGCAAAAGTGTAACGCTCTAGTGCCAAAGTGTGATGCTATAGTGCCAAAGTGTGACGCTCTAGTGCCAAAGGGTGACGCTCTAGTACCAAAGTGCGAGGCTCTAGTGCCAAAGTTTGAAACTCTAGTGCCAAAGTGTGACGCTCTAGTGCCAAAGTGTGATGCTCTAGTGCCAACGTTTGACGCTCTAGTGCCAAAGAATGATACTCTAGTACCAAAGTGTGAAGCTCTAGTGCCAAAGTGTGGATCTCTAGTGCAAAAGTGTGACGCTCCAGTGCCAAAGTGTGACGCTCTAGTATCAAAGTGTGACGCTCTAGTGCCGAAGTGTGACACTCTAGTTCCAAAGTGTGACACTCTATTTCCAAAGTGTGATGCTCTAGTGCCAAAGTGTGACACTCTAGTGCCAACGTGTGACGCTCTAGTGCCAAAGTGTGACGCTCTAGTTCCAAAGTGTGACACTCTAGTGCCAAAGTGTGAAGCTCTAGTGCCAAAGTGTGACGCTCTAGTGCCAAAGTGTGACACTCTAGTGCCAACGTGTGACGCTCTAGTGCCAAAGTGTGACACTCTAGTGCCAACGTGTGACGCTCTAGTGCCAAAGTGTGACACTCTAGTGCCAACGTGTGACGCTCTAGTGCCAAAGTGTGACACTCTAGTGCCAACGTGTGACGCTCTAGTGCCAAAGTGTGACACTCTAGTGCCAACGTGTGACGCTCTAGTGCCAAAGTGTGACACTCTAGTGCCAACGTGTGACGCTCTAGTGCCAAAGTGTGACACTCTAGTGCCAACGTGTGACGCTCTAGTGCCAAAGTGTGACACTCTAGTGCCAACGTGTGACGCTCTAGTGCCAAAGTGTGACACTCTAGTGCCAACGTGTGACGCTCTAGTGCCAAAGTGTGACACTCTAGTGCCAACGTGTGACGCTCTAGTGCCAAAGTGTGACACTCTAGTGCCAACGTGTGACGCTCTAGTGCCAAAGTGTGACGCTATAGTGCCAAAGTGTGACGTCCTACTGCCAAAGTGTGGAGCTCTAGTGCCAAATGATGCTCTAGTGCCAAAGTGTGACGCTCTAGTGCCAAAGTGTGACGCTCTAGTGCCAAAGTGTGACGCTCTAGTGCCAAAGTGTGACGCTCTAGCGCCAAAGTTTGAAACTCTAGTGCCCAAGTGTGACGCTCTAGTACCAAAGAGTAACGCTCTAGTGCCAAAGTGTGACTCTCCTGTGCCATTCGTGATGCTCTAGTGCCAAAGTGTGAAGACCTAGTGCCCAAGTGCGACACTCTAGTGCCCAAGTATGAAGATCTAGTGCCACAGTGTGACGCTCTAGTGCCAAAGTGTGAAGGGCTAGTGCCAAAGTGTGACGCTCTATTGCCAAAGTGTGACGCTCTAGTGCCAAAGTCCGACGCTCTAGTGCCAAAGTGTGATGCTCTAGTGCCAATGTGTGACGCCATGGTGCCAAAGTGTGACGCTCTAGTTCCAATGGTTGAAGCTCTAGTACCAAAGTGTTACACTCCAGTGCCAAAGTGTGACGCTCTTGCGCCTAAGTGTGGATCTAAAGTGCCAAAGTCTGACGCTCTAGTGCCAAAGTGTGACGCTCTAGTACCAAAGTGTGATGCTATAGTGCCAAAGTGTGAAACTCTAGTGCCAAAGTGTGAGGCTCTACTGCCAAAGTGTGACACTCAATTGCCAAAGTGAGACACTCTAGTGCCAAAGTGCGACTCTCCTGTGCCAAAGTGTGACGCTCTAGTGCCAAAGTGTGAAACTCTAGTGCCAAAGTTTGACAATCTAGTGCCAAAGTGTGAATTTCTAGTGCCACAGTGTGATGCTATAGTGCCAAAGTGTGAAGCTCTAGTGCCAGAGTGTGACGCACTAGTGCCAAAGTGTGACGCTGTAGTGCCGGAGTGTGACACTTTAGTGCCAAAGTGTGATACTCAAGTGCCAAAGTGTGACGCTCTAGGCCCAAGTTGTGATGCTCTTGTGCCAAACGGTGACGCTCTAGTGCCAAAGTGTGACGCGCTAGTGCCAAAGTGTGATGCTCTAGTGCCAATGTGTGACGCTCTAGTGCCAAAGTGTGAAGCTCTAGTGCCAAAGTGTCAAGCTCTTGTGTCAAAGTGTGACGCTCTAGTGCCAAAGTGTGACGCTCTAGTGCCAATGTTTGAAACTCTAGTGCCAACGTGTGATGCTCTAGTCCCAATGTGTGACGCTCTAGTGCCAAAGTGTGAAGCTCTAGTGTCAAAGTGTGACGCTCTAGTGCCAAAGTTTGAAACTCTAGTGCCAACGTGTGATGCTCTAGTCCCAATGTGTGACGCTCTAGTGCCAAAGTGTGACGCTCTAGTTCCAAAGTGTGATGCTCTAGTGCCAAAGTGTGAAGCTCCAGTGCCAACATATGACGCTCTAGTGCCAAAGTGTGACGCTCTAGTGCCAAAGTGTGAAGCTCTAGCGCCAAAGTATGACGCTATAGTGCCAAAGTGTGAAGCTCTTGTGCCAAAGTGTGAGGCTCAAGTGCCAACGTGTGACACTCTAGTGCCAAAATGTGACGCTCTAGTGCCAAAGTGGGACGTTCTAGTGCCAAAGTGTGAGGCTCTAGTACCAAAGTATGAAGCTCTAGGGCCAAATTGTGATGCTCTAGTGCCAAACTGTGACAATCTAGTGCCAAAGTGTGACGTTCTAATGCCAAAGCGTGAGTGTCTAGTGCCTAAGTGTGATGCTCTAGTGCCAAACGTGTGTCTTTAGTGCCAAAGTGTGATGCTCTAGTGCCAAAGTGTGACGATCTAATGCCAACGTTTGGAGCTCTAGTGCCAAAATGCGATGCTATAGTGCTAAAGTGTGACGTTCTAGTGCCAAAGTGTGACGCTCTAGTGCCAAACGTGTGACACTCTAGTGCCAAAGTGTAACGCTCCAGTGCCAAAGTGTGTCGCTCTAGTGCCAACATTTGGAGCTCTAGTTCCAAGGTGTGACGCTCTACTGCCAAAGTGTGACGCTGTGGTGCCAAAGAGTGATGCAATAGTGCCAAAGCGTGGAGCTCTAGTGCCAAATGATGCTCTAGTGCCCAAGTGTGATGCTCTAGTGCCAAAGTGTGACGCTCTAGTGCCAAAGTGTGACGCTCTAGTGCCAAAGTGTGACGCTCTAGCGCCAAAGCTCGAAACTCTAGTGCCCAAGTGTGAAGCTCTAGTACCAAAGTGTGACGCTCTAGTGAAAACGTGTGACTCTCCTGTGCCATTCGTGATGCTCTAGTGCCAAAGTGTAAAGCTCTAGTGCCCAAGTGTGACGCTCTAGTGCCAAAGTATGAAGGTCAAGTGCCACAGTGTGACGCTCTAGTGCCAAAGTGTGAAGGGCTAGTGCCAAAGTGTGACGCTCTAGTACCAAAGTGTGACGCTCTAGTGCCAAAATGCGACGCTCTAGTGCCAAAGTATGATGATCTACTGCCAAAGTGTGACGCTATGGTGCCAAAGTGTGACGCTATAGTGCCAAAGTTTGAAGCTCTGGTGCCAAAGTGTGACGCTCTAGTGCCAAAGTGTTACACTCTAGTGCCAAAGTGTGACGCTCTTGCGCCTAAGTGTGAATCTCATGTGCCAAAGTGTGACGCTCTAGTGCCAAAGTGTGATTCTCTAGTACCAAAGTGTGATGCTCTAGTGCCAAAGTGTGACGCTCTTGTTCCAAAGTGCGACACTCTATTGCAAAAGTGTGATGCTCTAGTGCCAAAGTGTGACGCTCTAGTGCCAAAGCTCAAAACTCTAGTGCCAAAGTGTCAGGCTCTAGTGCCAAAGTGTGACCTTCTAGTGCTAAAGTGTGACGCTCTAGTGCCAAATCTCGAAGCTCTAGTGCCAAAGTGTGACACTCTAGTGCTAAAGTGTGACGCTCTAGTGCCAAAATGTGACTCTCCTATGCCAAAGTGTGACGTTCTAGTGCCAAAGTGTGAAGCTCTAGTGCCAGAGTGTGACTCTCTAGTGCCAAAGTGTGATGCTGTAGTGCCAGAGTGTGACGCACTAGTGCCAAAGTGTGATGCTCTAGTGCCAAAGTGTGACGCTCTAGTCCCAACGTGTGACGCTCTTGAGCCAAAGGGTGACGCTCTAGTGCCAATGTGTGACTCTCTAGTGCCAAAGTACGATGCTCTAGTGCCAATGTGTGACGCTCTAGTGCCAATGTGTAAAGCTCTAGTGCCAAAGTGTGATGCTCTTGTGTCTGTGATGCATTAGCGCCAAAGTATGACGCTCTAGTGCCAAAGTGTGATGCTCTAGTACCAAAGTGTGAAGCTCTAGTGCCAAAGTATGACGATCTAGTGCCAAAGTAGGAAGCTCTTGTGCCAAAGTGTGACGCTCAAGTGCCAAATTGTGACGCTCTAGTGCCAAATTGTGACGCTCTAGTGCCAAGGTGGGACGCTCTAGTGCCATAGTGTGACGCTCTAGTACCAAAGTATGAAGCTCTAGGGCCAAAGTGTGATGCTATAGTGCCAAACTGTGACGATCTAGTGCAAAAATGTGATGTTCTAGTGCCAAAGTGTGAAGGTCTAGGGCCTAAGTGTGATTCTCTAGTGCCATACGTGTCTCTTTAGTGCCAAAGTGTCATACTCTAGTGCCAAAGTGTGACGCTCTAATGCCAACGTTTGGAGCTCTAATGCCAAAATGTGACGCTCTAGTGCCAAACTGTGACGCTCTAGTGCCAAAGTGTGATGCTGTAGTGCCAAAGTCTGACGTTGTAGAGCCAAAGGTTGAAGCTCTAGTGCCAAAGTGTGCACTCTACTCCCAAGGTGTGACACTCTAGTGCCAATGTGTGACGCTCTAGTGCCAAAGTGTGAATCTCTAGTGCCAAAGTGTGATTCTCTAGTGCCAAAGTATGACGCTCTAGTACCAAAGTGTGACGCTCTAGTGCCAAGGTGTGACGCTCTAGTTCCAAAGTGGGACACTCTATTGCCAAAGTGTGATGCTCTAGTGCCAAAATGTGATGCTCTAGTGCCAAAATTTGAGACTCTAGTGCCAAGTTTGACGCTCTAGTGCCAAAGTGTGACACTATAGGGCCAAAGTGTGACGCTCTAGTTCCAATGAGTGACTCTCTAGTGCCAAAGTGTGAAGCTCTAGTGCCAAAGTATGACGCTCTAGTGCCAATGTGTGACGCTCTAGTGTTAAAATGTGACGCTCTAGTGCCAAAGTGTGGAACTCTAGTGCAAAAGTGTGACGCTCTAGTGCCAAGGTGTGAAGCTTTAGTGCCATAGTGTGATGCTCAAGTGCCAAAGTGTGATGCTCTAGTACCAAAGTGTGACACTCGAGTGCCAAAGTGTGAAGCTCTAGTGCCAGAGTGTGACACTCTAGTGCCAAAGTATGACGCTCTAGTGCAAAAATGTAACGCTCTAGTACCAAAGTGTGACGCTCTAGTGCCAAAGTGTGACGCTCAGGTACCAAAGTGCGAGGCTCTAGTGCCAAAGTTTGAAACTCTAGTGCTAAAGTGTGACGCTCTAGTGCCAAAGTGTGACGCTCTAGTGCCAAAGATTGACGCTATAGAGCCAAGTATGATGCTCTAGTGCCAAAGTGTGACGCTCTAGTGCCAAAGTGTGACGCTCTAGTTCCAAAGTGTGATGCTCTAGTGCCAAAGTGTAAAGCTCTAGTGCCAAAGTGTGACGTCCAAGTGCCAACGTTTAACGCCCTAGTGCCACAGGGGAAAGCTCTAGTGCCAAAGTGTGACGCTCTAGTGCCAAAGTGTGATGCCCTAGTACCAAAGTGTGACGCTCTAGTGCCAAAGTGTGACACTCTAGTGCCAAAGTGTGATGCTCTAGTGCAAAAGTGTGACAAACTAGTGCCAAAGTGTGAAGGTATAGTGCCAAAGTGTGACGCTCTAGTGCGAAACGTGTCACGCTCTAGTGCCAAAGTGTGACGCTCTAGTGCCAAAGTGTGACGCTCTAGTGCCAACATCTGGAGCTCTAGTTCCGAAGTGGGACGCTCTAGTGCCAAAGTGTGACGCTGTGGTGCCAAAGTGTGACGCTATAGTGCCAAAGTCTGGAGCTCTAGTGCCAAATGAGGATCTAGTGCCAAATTGTGATGCTCTAGTACCAAAGTGTGACGCTCTAGTGCCAAAGTGTGACGCTCTAGATCCAGAGTGTGACGCTCTAGCGCCAAAGTTTGAAACTCTAGTGCCAAAGTCTGACGCTCTAGTACCAAAGTGTGACGCTCTAGTGCCAAAGTGTGACTCTCCTTTGCCAAAGTGTGATGCTCTAGTGCCAAAGTGTAAAGCTCTAGTGCCCAAGTCTGACGCTCTAGTGCCAAAGTGTGAAGGTCTAGTACCATAGTGTGATGCTCTAGTGCCAAAGTGTGAAGGCCTAGTGCCAAAGTGTGACGCTCTAGTGCCAAAGTGTGACGCTCTAGTGCCAAAGTGCGACGCCCTAGTGCCAAAGTGTGACGCTCTAGTGCCAAGGTGTGACGCTCTAGTGCCAAAGTGTGACGCTCTAGTGCCAAAGTATGAGGCTCTAGTGGCAAAGTTTGAAACTCTAGTGCCAAAGTGTGATACTCTAGTGCTAAAGTGTGACGCTCTAGTGCCAAAGTGTGATGCTGTAGTGCCAAAGTCTGACGCTCTAGTGCCAAAGTTTGAAGCTGTAGTGCCAAAGTGTGACGCTCTAGTGGCAAAGTGTTACACTCTAGTGCCAAAGTGAAACGCTCTTGCGCATAAGTGTGAATCTGAAGTGCCAAAGTGTAACGCTCTCGTGCCAAAGTGTGACGCTCTAGTACCAAAGTGTGAGGCTCCAGTGCCAAAGTGTGATGCTCTTTTTCCAAAGTGCAACACTCTATTGCAAAAGTGTGACGGTCTAGTGCCAAAGTGTGACGCTCTAGTGCCAAAGTGCGACGCTCTAGTGCCAAAGTGTGACGCTCTAGTGCAAAAGTGTGAAGCTCTAGTGCCAAAGTGTGACGCTCTAGTGGCAAAGTGTTACGCTCTAGTGCCAAAGTGAAACGCTCTTGCGCATAAGTGTGAATCTGAAGTGCCAAAGTGTAACGCTCTCGTGCCAAAGTGTGACGCTCTAGTACCAAAGTGTGAGGCTCCAGTGCCAAAGTGTGATGCTCTTTTTCCAAAGTGCAACACTCTATTGCAAAAGTGTGACGGTCTAGTGCCAAAGTGTGACGCTCTAGTGCCAAAGCTCAAAACTCTCGTGCCAAAGTGTGAGGCTCTAGTGCCAAAGTGTGACGCTCTAGTGCTAAAGTGTGACGCTCTAGTGCCAAAGCTCGAAAGTCTAGTGCCTAAGTGTGATGCTCTAGTGCCAAAGTGTGACACTCTAGTGCCAAAGTGTGACGCTCTAGTGCCAAAGTGTGACGCTCTAGTGCCAAAGCTCGAAAGTCTAGTGCCTAAGTGTGATGCTCTAGTGCCAAAGTGTGACACTCTAGTGCCAAAGTGTGACGCTCTAGTGCCAAAGTGTGACTCTCCTTTGCCATAGTGTGACGCACTAGTGCCAAAGAGTGAAGCTCTAGTGCCAAAGTGTGACGCTCTAGTACCAGAGTGTGAATGTCTAGTGCCACAGTGTGACGCTCTAGTGCTAAAGTGTGAAGTGCTAGTGCCAGAGTGTGACGCTCTAGTGCCACAGTGTGACGCTATAGTGCCAAAGTGTGACGCTCTAGTGCCAAAGTGTGATGCTCTAGTGCCAAAGTGTGACGCTCTAGTCCAAAGTGTGACGCTATTCTGCCAAAGGGTGATGCTCTAGTGCCAAAGTGTGACGCTCTAGTCCCAAAGTGCGATGCTCTAGTACCAAAGTGTGATGCTCTAGTGCCTAAGTGTGAAACTCTAGTGCCAAATTGTGAAGCTCGTGTGTCAAGGTGTGACGCTCTAGTGCCAAAGTGTGACGCTCTAGTGCCAAAGTTCAAAACTCTAGTGCCAACATGTGATGCTCTAGTGCCAATGTGTGACGCTCTAGTGCCAAAGTGTGACGCTATAGTTCCAAAGTATGACGCTCTAGTGCCAAAGTGTGACGCTCTAGTGCCAAAGTGTGATGCTCTAGTCCGAATTTGTGACGCTATTGTGCCAAAGGGTGATGCTCTAGTGCCAAAGTGTGACGCTCTAGTCCCAAAGTGCGATGCTCTAGTACCAAAGTGTGACGCTCTAGTGCCTAAGTGTGAAGCTCTAGTGCCAAAGTGTGAAGCTCGTATGTCAAGGTGTGACGCTCTAGTGCCAAAGTGTGATGCTCTAGTGCCAAAGTTCGAAACTCTAGTGCCAACGTGTGATGCTCTAGTGCCAATCTGTGACGCTCTAGTGCCAAAGTGTGAAGCTATAGTTCCAAAGTATGACGCTCTAGTGCCAAAGTGTGACGCTCTAGTGCCAAACTGGGACGCTCTAGTGCCAAAGAGTGACGCTCTAGTACCAAAACATGAAGCTCTAGTGCCAAAGTGTGATGCTCTAGTGCCAAAGTGTGACAATCTAGTGCCAACGTGTGAATTATAGTGCAAAAGTATGAAGGTCTTGTGCCAATGTGTGATGCTCTAGTACCAAATGTGTGACTCTCTAGTGCAAATGTGTGACGCTCTAGTGCCAAATTGTGACGCTTTAATGCCAAAGTTTGGAGCTCTAGTGCCAAAATGCGATGCTCTAGTGCCAAAGTGTGACGCTGTAGTGCCAAAGTGTGACGCTCAAGTGCCAAAGTTGTGGAGTTCTAGTGCCAAAGAGTGGTGCTCTAGTGCCAAAGTGTGACGCTATAGTGCCAAAGTGTGATGCTGTAGTGCCAAATTCTGACGCTCTAGTGCCAGAGTTCAAAGCTCTAGTGCCAAAGTGTGACGCTCCAGTGCCAAAGAGTGACACTCTAGTCCCAAAGTGTGATGCTCTAGAGCCGAAGTGTGAATCTCTAGTGCCAAAGTGTGATGCTCTAGTGCCAAAGTGTGACGCTGTAGTACCAAAGTGTGACACTCTAGTGCCAAAGTCTGACGCTTTACCTCCAAAGTGCGACACTCTATTGCCAAAGTGTGATACTCTAGTGCCAAAATGTGACGCTCTAGTGCCAAAGTTTGAAACTCTAGTGCCAAATTGTGATGCTCTAGTGCCAAAGTGTGACACTCTAGTGCCAAAGTGTGATGCTCTACTTCCAAGGAGTGACGCTCTAGTGCCGAATTGTGAAGCTCTCGTGCCAAATTGTGACGCTCTAGTGCCAAAGTGCAACGCTCTAGTGTCAAAGTGTGACGCTCTAGTGCCAAAGTATGGAACTCTAGTGCCAAAGTGTGACGCTCTAGTGCCAGGTTGTGAAGCTATAGTGCCAAAGTGTGATGCTCTAGTACCAAAGTGTGAAGCGCTAGTGCCAGAGTGTGACGCTCTAGTGCCAAAGTGTGACGCTGTAATGCCAAAGTATGACGCTCTAGTGCCAAAGTGTGATGCTCTAGTGCCAAGGTGTGATGCTCTAGTCCCAAAGTGTGATGCTCTAGTTCCAAAGTGCGACACTCTATTGCAAACGTGTGACGCTCTAGTGCCAAAGTGTGACGCTCTAGTGCCAAAGCTCGAAACTAAAGTGCCAAAGTGTGGGGCTCTAGTGCCAAAGTGTGACACTCTAGTGCCATAGTGTGTTAATCTAGTGCCAAAGTGTGACTCTCCTGTGCCAAAGTGTGACGCTCTAGTGCCAAAGTGTGAAAATCTAGTGTCAAAGTGTGACGCTCTAGTGCCAAAGTGTGAATGTCTTGTGCCACAGTGTGATGCTCTAGTACCAAAGTGTGAAGCGCTAGTGCCAGAGTGTGACGCTCTAGTGCCAAATTGTGACACCGTAGTGCCAACGTGTAACGCTCTAGTGTCAAAGTATGATGCTCTAGTGCTAAAGTGTGACGCTCTAGTCCCAACGTGTGACGCTCTTGTGCCAAAGGGTGATGCTCTAGTGCCAAAGTGTGATGCTCTAGTCCCAAATTTCGAAACTCTAGTACCAACGTGTGATGCTCTAGTGCCAATGTGTGACGCTCTAGTGCCAAAGTGTGTCGCTCTACTTCCAAAGTGTGACGCTCTAGTGCCAAAGTGTAAATCTATAGTGCCAAAGTGTAACGCTTTGGTGCCAAAGTGTGAAGCTCTAGTGCCAAGGTATGACGCTCAAGTGCCAAAGTGTGATGCTTTAGTGCCAAAGTGTGATGCTCTAGTGCCAAACTGGGACGCTCTAGTGCCAAGGTGTGATGCTCTAGTACCAGAATATGAAGCTCTAGTGCCAAAGTGTGACGCTCTAGTGCCAAAGTGTCACGATCTAGTGCCAACATGTGAATTCTAGTGCCAAAGTGTGAAGGTCTAGTGCCAAACGTGTGACGCTCTAGTGCAAAAGTGTGACGCTCTAGTGCCAAATTGTGATGCTCTAATGGAACCGTTTGGAGCTCTAGTGCCAAAGTGCGACGCTCTAGTTCAAAAATGTGATGCTGTAGTGCCAAACTGTGATGCTCTAGTGCCAAAGTGTGGAGCTCTAGTGCCAAAGTGTGATGCTCTCGTGCCAAAGTGTGACGCTCTAGTGCCAAATTGTGACGCTGTAGTGCCAAAGTCTGACGCTCTAGTGCTAGATCTTGAAGCTCTAGTGCCAAAATGTGACGCTCTAGTGCCAAAGTGTGACACTATATTCCCAAAGTGGGACGCTCTAGAGCCGAAGTGTGAATCTCTAGTGCCAACGTGTAATGATCTAGTGCCAAAGTGTGACGCTTTAGTTCCAAAGCGTGACACTCTATTGCCAATCTGATACTCTAGTGCCCAAATGTGACGCTCTAGTGCCAATGTTCGAAACTCTAGTGCCAAAGTGTGACGCTCTAGTGCCAAAGTGTGACGCTCTAGTGCCAAAGTGTGACACTCTAGTGCCAAAG
>SZWC01000153.1:442609-491620 GCA_023375785.1 Penium margaritaceum | reverse complement strand
GTGCCAAAGTGTGACGCTCTAGTGCCAAATTGTGAAACTCTAGTGCCAAAGTGTGACAATCTAGTGCCAAAGTGTGAATGTCTAGTGCCACAGTGTGATGCTCTAGTGCCAAAGTGTGAAGCTCTAGTGCCAGAGTGTGATGCACTAGTGCCAAAGTGTGACGCTGTAGTGCCAGAGTGTGACACTTTAGTGCCAAACTGTGGTGCTCAAGTGCCAAAGTGTGACGCTCTAGTCCCAAGTTGTGACGCTCTTGTGCCAAACGGTGACGCTCTAGTGCCAAAGTGTGACGCTCTAGTGCCAAAGTGTGATGCTCTAGTGCCAATGTGTGACGCTCTAGTGCCAAAGTGTCAAGCTCTTGTGTCAAAGTGTGACGCTCTAGTGCCAAAGTGTGACGCTCTAGTGCCAATGTTTGAAACTCTAGTGCCAACGTGTGATGCTCTAGTCCCAATGTGTGACGCTCTAGTGCCAAAGTGTGACGCTCTAGTTCCAAAGTGTGATGCTCTAGTGCCAAAGTGTGAAGCTCCAGTGCCAACATATGACGCTCTAGTGCCAAAGTGGGACGCTCTAGTGCCAAAGTGTGAAGCTCTAGCACCAAAGTATGACGCTATAGTGCCAAAGTGTGAAGCTCTTGTGCCAAAGTGTGACGCTCAAGTGCCAACGTGTGACGCTCTAGTGCCAAAATGTAACGCTCTAGTGCCAAAGTGCGACGTTCTAGTGCCAAAGTGTGAGGATCTAGTACCAAAGTATGAAGCTCTAGGGCCAAAGTGTGATGCTCTAGTGCCAAACTGTGACAATCTAGTGCCAAAGTGTGACGTTCAAATGCCAAAGCGTGAGTGTCTAGTGCCTAAGTGTGATGCTCTAGTGCCAAACGTGTGTCTTTAGTGCCACAGTGTGATACTCTAGTGCCAACGTGTTACGATCTAATGCCAATGTTTGGAGCTCTAGTGCCAAAATGTGATGCTCTAGTGCTAAAGTGTGATGCTCTAGTGCCAAAGTGTGACGCTCTAGTGCCGAATGTGTGACGCTCTAGTGCCAAAGTGTAACGCTCCAGTGCCAAAGTGTGACGCTCTAGTGCCAACATTTGGAGCTCTAGTTCCAAGGTGTGACGCTCTAGTGCCAAAGTGTGACGCTGTGGTGCCAAAGTGTGACGCAATATTGCCAAATTGTGGAGCTCTAGTGCCAAATGATGCACTAGTGCCAAAGTGTGATGCTCTAGTGCCAAAGTGTGACTCTCTAGTGCCAAAGTGTGACGCTCTAGTGCCAAAGTGTGACGCTCTAGCGCCAAAGTTCGAAACTCTAGTGCCCAAGTGTGACGCTCTAGTACCGAAGTGTGACGCTCTAGTGCAAACGTGTGACTCTCATGTGCCATTCGTGATGCTCTAGTGCCAAAGTGTAAAGCTCTAGTGCCCAAGTGTGACGCTCTAGTGCCAAAGTATGAAGGTCTAGTGCCACGGTGTGACGCTTTAGTGCCAAAGTGTGAAGGGCTAGTGCCAAAGTGTGACGCTCTAGTACCAAAGTGTGACGCTCTAGTGCCAAAAACCGACGCTCTAGTGCCAAAGTTTGAAGCTCTGGTGCCAAGGTGTGACGCTCTAGTGCCAAAGTCTTACACTCTAGTGCCAAAGTGTGACGCTCTTGCGCCTAAGTGTGAATCTCATGTGCCAAAGTGTGACGCTCTAGTGCCAAAGTGTGATGCTCTAGTACCAAAGTGTGATGCTCTAGTGCCAAAGTGTGACGCTCTTGTTCCAAAGTGCGACACTCTATTGCAAAAGTGTGATGCTCTAGTGCCAAACTGTGACGCTCTAGTGCCAAAGCTCAAAACTCTAGTGCCAAAGTGTGAGGCTCTAGTGCCAAAGTGTGACCTTCTAGTGCTAAAGTGTGACGCTCTAGTGCCAAATCTCGAAACTCTAGTGCCAAAGTGTGAGGCTCTAGTGCCAAAGTGTGACACTCTATTGCCAAAGTGTGACGCTCTAGTACCAAAATGTGACTCTCCTGTGCCAAAGTGTGATGCTCTAGTGCCAAAGTGTGAAGCTCTAGTGCCAGAGTGTGATTCTTTAGTGCCAAAGTGTGATGCTGTAGTGCCAGAGTGTGACGCACTAGTACCAAAGTGTGATGCTCTAGTGCCAAAGTGTGACGCTCTAGTCCCAAAGTGTGACGCTCTTGAGCCAAAGGGTGACGCTCTAGTGCCAATGTGTGACGCTTTAGTGCCAAAGTGCGATGCTCTAGTGCCAATGTGTGACGCTCTAGTGCCAATGTGTAAAGCTCTAGTGCCAAAGTGTGATGCTCTTGTGTCAAAGTGTGATGCTCTAGCGCCAAAGTATGACGCTCTGGTGCCAAAGTGTGATGCTCTAGTGCCAAAGTGTGAAGCTCTAGTGCCAAAGTATGACGCTCTAGTGCCAAAGTGGGAAGCTCTTGTGCCAAAGTGTGACGCTCAAGTGCCAAATTGTGACGCTCTAGTGCCAAAGTGTGACGCTCTACTGCCAACGTGGGACGCTCTAGTGCCATAGTGTGACACTCTAGTACCAAAGTATGAAGCTCTAGGGCCAAAGTGTGATGCTATAGTGCCAAACTGTGACGATCTAGTACAAAAGTGTGATGTTCTAGTGCCAAAGTGTGAAGGTCTAGTGCCTAAGTGTGATTCTCTAGTGCCATACGTGTCTCTTTAGTGCCAAAGTGTCATACTCTAGTGCCAAAGTGTGACACTCTAATGCCAACGTTTGGAGCTCTAGTGCCAAAATGTGACGCTCTAGTGCCAAACTGTGACGCTCTAGTGCCAAAATGTGACGCTGTAGTGCCAAAGTCTGACGCTCTAGTGCCAAAGGTTGAAGCTCTAGTGCCAAAGTGTGCACTCTAGTCCCAAGGTGTGACACTCTAGTGCCAATGTGTGACACTCTAGTGTCAAAGTGTGAATCTCTAGTGCCAAAGTGTGATGCTCTTGTTCCAAAGTATGACGCTCTAGTACCAAAGTGTGATGCTCTAGTGCCAAGGTGTGACGCTCTAGTTCCAAAGTGGGACACTCTATTGCCAAAGTGTGATGCTCTAGGGCCAAAATGTTATGCTCTTGTGCCAAAATTCGAGACTCTAGTGCCAAGTGTGACGCTCTAGTGCCAAAGTGTGACACTATAGGGCCAAAGTGTGACCCTCTAGTTCCAATGAGTGACTCTCTAGTGCCAAAGTGTGAAGCTCTAGTGCCAAAGTATGACGCTCTAGTTCCAATGTGTGACGCTCTAGTGTTAAAATGTGACGCTCTAGTACCAAAGTGTGGAACTCTAGTGCCAAAGTGTGACACTCTAGTGCCAAGGTGTGAAGCTCTAGTGCCATAGTGTGATTCTCAAGTGCCAAAGTGTGATGCTCTAGTACCAAAGTGTGACAATCGAGTGCCAAGGTGTGAAGCTCTAGTGCCAAAGTGTGATGCTCTAGTGCCAAAGTGTGACGCTCTAGTGCAAAAATGTAACGCTCTAGTACCAAAGTGTGATGCTATAGCGCCAAAGTGTGACGCTCTAGTGCCAAAGTGTGACGCTCTAGTACCAAAGTACGAGGCTCTAGTGCCAAAGTTTGAAACTCTAGTGCCAAAGTGTTACGCTCTAGTGCCAACGTTTGACGCTCTAGTGCCAAAGGTTGACGCTATAGAGCCAAAGTATTATGCTCTAGTGCCAAAGTGTGACGCTCTAGTGCCAAAGTGTGACGCTCTAGTTCCAAAGTGTGATGCTCTAGAGCCAAAGTGTGAAGCTCTAGTGCCAAAGTGTGACGTCCAAGTGCCAACGTTTAACGCCCTAGTGCCAAACGTTGACGCTCTAGCGCCAAAGTGTGACGCTCTAGTGCAAAAGTGTGATGCCCTAGTACCAAAGTGTGACGCTCTAGTGCCAAAGTGTGACACTCTAGTGCCAATGTGTGACGCTCTAGTGCAAAAGTGTGACGAACTAGTGCCAAAGTGTGAAGGTATAGTGCCAAAGTGTGACGCTCTAGTGCCAAACGTGTGACACTCTAGTGCCAAAGTGCGACACTCTAGTGCCAAAGTGTGACGCTCTAGTGCCAACATCTGGAGCTCTAGTTCCGAAGTGTGACGCTCTAGTGCCAAAGTGTGACGCTGTGGTGCCAAAGTGTGACGCTATAGTGCCAAAGTGTGGAGCTCTAGTGCCAAATGAGGCTCTAGTGCCAAATTGTGATGCTCTAGTACCAAAGTGTGACGCTCTAGTGCCAAAGTGTGACGCTCTAGTGCCAGAGTATGACGCTCTAGCGCCAAAGTTTGAAACTCTAGTGCCAAAGTATGACGCTCTAGTACCAAAGTGTGACGCTCTAGTGCCAAAGTGTGACTCTCCTTTGCCAAAGTGTGATGCTCTAGTGCCAAAGTGTAAAGCTCTAGTGCCCAAGTCTGACGCTCTAGTGCCAAAGTGTGAAGGTCTAGTGCCATAGTGTGATGCTCTAGTGCCAAAGTGTGAAGGGCTAGTGCCAAAGTGTGACGCTCTAGTGCCAAAGTGTGACGCTCTAGTGCCAAAGTGCCACACCCTAGTGCCAAAGTGTGATGCTCTAGTGCCAAAGTGGGACGCTCTAGTGCCAAAGTGTGACGCTCTACTGCCAAAGTGGGACGCTCTAGTGCCAAAGTGTGACGCTCAAGTGCCAAAGTGTGACGCTTTAGTGCCAAAGTGCGACGCTCTAGTGCCAAAGTGTGACGCTCAAGTGCCAAAGTGTGACGCTTTAGTGCCAAAGTGCGACGCTCTAGTGCCAAAGTGTGACGCTCAAGTGCCAAAGTGTGACGCTTTAGTGCCAAAGTGCGACGCTCTAGTGCCAAAGTGTGACGCTCAAGTGCCAAAGTGTGACGCTTTAGTGCCAAAGTGCGACGCTCTAGTGCCAAAGTGTGACGCTCAAGTGCCAAAGTGTGACGCTTTAGTGCCAAAGTGCGACGCTCTAGTGCCAAAGTGTGACGCTCAAGTGCCAAAGTGTGACGCTTTAGTGCCAAAGTGCGACGCTCTAGTGCCAAAGTGTGACGCTCAAGTGCCAAAGTGTGACGCTTTAGTGCCAAAGTGCGACGCTCTAGTGCCAAAGTGTGACGCTCAAGTGCCAAAGTGTGACGCTTTAGTGCCAAAGTGCGACGCTCTAGTGCCAAAGTGTGACGCTCAAGTGCCAAAGTGTGACGCTTTAGTGCCAAAGTGCGACGCTCTAGTGCCAAAGTGTGACGCTCAAGTGCCAAAGTGTGACGCTTTAGTGCCAAAGTGCGACGCTCTAGTGCCAAAGTGTGACGCTCAAGTGCCAAAGTGTGACGCTTTAGTGCCAAAGTGCGACGCTCTAGTGCCAAAGTGTGACGCTCAAGTGCCAAAGTGTGACGCTTTAGTGCCAAAGTGCGACGCTCTAGTGCCAAAGTGTGACGCTCAAGTGCCAAAGTGTGACGCTTTAGTGCCAAAGTGCGACGCTCTAGTGCCAAAGTGTGACGCTCAAGTGCCAAAGTGTGACGCTTTAGTGCCAAAGTGCGACGCTCTAGTGCCAAAGTGTGACGCTCAAGTGCCAAAGTGTGACGCTTTAGTGCCAAAGTGCGACGCTCTAGTGCCAAAGTGTGACGCTCAAGTGCCAAAGTGTGACGCTTTAGTGCCAAAGTGCGACGCTCTAGTGCCAAAGTGTGACGCTCAAGTGCCAAAGTGTGACGCTTTAGTGCCAAAGTGCGACGCTCTAGTGCCAAAGTGTGACGCTCAAGTGCCAAAGTGTGACGCTTTAGTGCCAAAGTGCGACGCTCTAGTGCCAAAGTGTGACGCTCAAGTGCCAAAGTGTGACGCTTTAGTGCCAAAGTGCGACGCTCTAGTGCCAAAGTGTGACGCTCAAGTGCCAAAGTGTGACGCTTTAGTGCCAAAGTGCGACGCTCTAGTGCCAAAGTGTGACGCTCAAGTGCCAAAGTGTGACGCTTTAGTGCCAAAGTGCGACGCTCTAGTGCCAAAGTGTGACGCTCAAGTGCCAAAGTGTGACGCTTTAGTGCCAAAGTGCGACGCTCTAGTGCCAAAGTGTGACGCTCAAGTGCCAAAGTGTGACGCTTTAGTGCCAAAGTGCGACGCTCTAGTGCCAAAGTGTGACGCTCAAGTGCCAAAGTGTGACGCTTTAGTGCCAAAGTGCGACGCTCTAGTGCCAAAGTGTGACGCTCAAGTGCCAAAGTGTGACGCTTTAGTGCCAAAGTGCGACGCTCTAGTGCCAAAGTGTGACGCTCAAGTGCCAAAGTGTGACGCTTTAGTGCCAAAGTGCGACGCTCTAGTGCCAAAGTGTGACGCTCAAGTGCCAAAGTGTGACGCTTTAGTGCCAAAGTGCGACGCTCTAGTGCCAAAGTGTGACGCTCAAGTGCCAAAGTGTGACGCTTTAGTGCCAAAGTGCGACGCTCTAGTGCCAAAGTGTGACGCTCAAGTGCCAAAGTGTGACGCTTTAGTGCCAAAGTGCGACGCTCTAGTGCCAAAGTGTGACGCTCAAGTGCCAAAGTGTGACGCTTTAGTGCCAAAGTGCGACGCTCTAGTGCCAAAGTGTGACGCTCAAGTGCCAAAGTGTGACGCTTTAGTGCCAAAGTGCGACGCTCTAGTGCCAAAGTGTGACGCTCAAGTGCCAAAGTGTGACGCTTTAGTGCCAAAGTGCGACGCTCTAGTGCCAAAGTGTGACGCTCAAGTGCCAAAGTGTGACGCTTTAGTGCCAAAGTGCGACGCTCTAGTGCCAAAGTGTGACGCTCAAGTGCCAAAGTGTGACGCTTTAGTGCCAAAGTGCGACGCTCTAGTGCCAAAGTGTGACGCTCAAGTGCCAAAGTGTGACGCTTTAGTGCCAAAGTGCGACGCTCTAGTGCCAAAGTGTGACGCTCAAGTGCCAAAGTGTGACGCTTTAGTGCCAAAGTGCGACGCTCTAGTGCCAAAGTGTGACGCTCAAGTGCCAAAGTGTGACGCTTTAGTGCCAAAGTGCGACGCTCTAGTGCCAAAGTGTGACGCTCAAGTGCCAAAGTGTGACGCTTTAGTGCCAAAGTGCGACGCTCTAGTGCCAAAGTGTGACGCTCAAGTGCCAAAGTGTGACGCTTTAGTGCCAAAGTGCGACGCTCTAGTGCCAAAGTGTGACGCTCAAGTGCCAAAGTGTGACGCTTTAGTGCCAAAGTGCGACGCTCTAGTGCCAAAGTGTGACGCTCAAGTGCCAAAGTGTGACGCTTTAGTGCCAAAGTGCGACGCTCTAGTGCCAAAGTGTGACGCTCAAGTGCCAAAGTGTGACGCTTTAGTGCCAAAGTGCGACGCTCTAGTGCCAAAGTGTGACGCTCAAGTGCCAAAGTGTGACGCTTTAGTGCCAAAGTGCGACGCTCTAGTGCCAAAGTGTGACGCTCAAGTGCCAAAGTGTGACGCTTTAGTGCCAAAGTGCGACGCTCTAGTGCCAAAGTGTGACGCTCAAGTGCCAAAGTGTGACGCTTTAGTGCCAAAGTGCGACGCTCTAGTGCCAAAGTGTGACGCTCAAGTGCCAAAGTGTGACGCTTTAGTGCCAAAGTGCGACGCTCTAGTGCCAAAGTGTGACGCTCAAGTGCCAAAGTGTGACGCTTTAGTGCCAAAGTGTGATGCTCTAGTGCCAAACTGGGACGCTCTAGTGCCAAAGTGTGATGCTCTAGTACCAGAATATGAAGCTCTAGTGCCAAAGTGTGACGCTCTAGTGCCAAAGTGTCACGATCTAGTGCCAAAGTGTGAATTCTAGTGCCAAAATGTGAAGGTCTAGTGCCAAACGTGTGACGCTCTAGTGCAAAAGTGTGACGCTCTAGTGCCAAATTGTGATGCTCTAATGGCAACATTTGGAGCTCTAGTGCCAAAGTGCGGCGCTCTAGTGCAAAAGTGTGATGCTGTAGTGCCAAACTGTGATTCTCTAGTGCCAAAGTGTGGAGCTCTAGTGCCAAAGTGTGATGCTCTCGTGCCAAAGTGTGACGCTCTAGTGCCAAATTGTGACGCTGTAGTGCCAAAGTCTGACGCTCTAGTGCCAGAGCTTGAAGCTCTAGTGCCAAAGTGTGACGCTCTAGTGCCAAAGTGTGACACTATATTCCCAAAGTGGGATGCTCTAGAGCCGAAGTGTGAATCTCTAGTGCCAACGTGTAATGCTCTAGTGCCAAAGTGTGACACTTTAGTTCCAAAGTGCGACACTCTATTGCCAATCTGATACTCTAGTGCCCAAATGTGATGCTCTAGTGCCAAAGTTCGAAACTCTAGTGCCAAAGTGTGACGCTCTAGTGCCAAAGTGTGACACTCTAGTGCCAAAGCGTGACGCTCTACTTCCAAAAGTGACGCTCTAGTAACAAAGTGTGAAGCTCTAGTGCCAAAGTGTGACGCTCTAGTTCCAAAGTGTGACGCTCTAGTGTCAAAGTGTGACGCTCTAGTGCCAAAGTGTGATGCTCTAGTGTCAAAGTGTGACGCTCTAGTGCCAAGGTGTGAAGCTCTAGAGCCAAAGTGTGATGCTCTAGTGCCAAAGTGTGATGGGCTAGTGCCAAAGTGTGACGTTCGAGTGCCAATTTGTGAAGATCTAGTGGCAAAGTGTGACGCTCTCGTGCCAAGGTTTGGAGCTCTAGTTCTAACGTGTGACGCTCTTGTGCCAAAGTGTGACGCTGTAGTGCCAAAGTGTGACGCTATAGTGCCAAAGTGTGGAGCTCTAGTTCCAAAGTGTGATGCTCTAGTGCCAAGGTGTGACGCTCTAGTGCCAAAGTGTGACGCTCTGGTGCCAAAGTGTGATGCTGTAGTGCCAAGGTGTGACGCTCTAGTGCCAAACTGTGACGCTCTGGTGCCAAAGTGTGACGCTCTGGTGCCAAATTGTGACGCTTTAGTGCCAAAGTTCGAAACTATAGTCCCCAAGTGTGACGCTCCAGTACAAAAGTGTGACGCTCTATTGCCAAAGTGTGACTCTCCTGTGCCAAAGTGTGACGCTCTAGTGCCAAAGTGTGAAGCTCTAGTGCCCAAGTGTGATGCTCTAGTGCAAAAGTGTGAAGGTCTAGTGCCATAGTGTGACACTCTAGTGCCAAAGTGTGAAGCGCTAGTTCCAACGTGTGACTCTCTAGTGCCAAAGTTTGAAGCTCTAGTGTCAAAGTGTTTCACTCTTGTGCCAAAGTGTGACGCTCTTGTGCCAAAGTGTGAATCTCTAGTGCCAAAGTGTGATGCTATAGTGCCAAAGTGTGATGATCTAGTACCAAAGTGTGATGCTCTATTGCCAAAGTATGATGCTCTAGTTCCAAAGTGCGACACTATATTGCAAAAGTGTGACGCTCTAGTGCCAAAGTGTGACGCTCTAGCGCGAAAGTTCAAAAAACTCTAGTGCCAAGGTGTGAGGCTCTAGTGCCAACGTGTGACGTTCTAGTGCCAAAGTGTGACGCTCTAGTACCAAAGTGTGACGGTATAGTGCCACAGTGTGACGCTCTAGTACCAAAGTGTGAATCGCTAGTGCCAAAGTGTGACGCTACAGTGCCTTAGTGTGACGCTCTAGTGCCACAGTGTGACGCTCTTGTGCCAATGTGTGACGCTCTAGTGCCAAAGTGTGACACTTTAGTTCCAAAGTGTGACGCTCTTGTGCCAAAGAATGACGTTCTAGTGCCAAAGTGTGACGCTCTAGTGCCAAAGTGTGAGGCTCTAGTTCCAAAGTGTGACGCTCTAGTGCCGAAGTGTGATACTCCAGAGCCAAATTTTGACGCTCTAATGCCAACGTTTAGAGCTCTAGTGCCAAAGTGTGATGCTCTAGTGCCAAAGTGCGACGCTCTAGTGCCAAAGTGTGACGCTCTAGTGCCAAGGTGTGATGCTCTAGTGCCAAAGTGTGACGCTCTAGTGCCAAAGTGTGAGGCTCTAGTGCGAAAGTTTGAAACTCTAGTGCCAAAGTGTGATGCTCTAGTGCCAAAGTGTGATGCTCTAGTGCCAACGTTTGACGCTCTAGTGCCAAAGAATGACGCTCTAGTACCAAAGTGTGAAGCTCTAGTGCCAAAGTGTGGATCTCTAGTGCGAAAGTGGGACGCTCTAGTGGCAAAGTGTGACGCTCTAGTATCAAAGTGTGACGCTCTAGTGCCGAAGTGTGACGCTCTAGTTCCAAAGTGTGACACTCTATTGCCAAAGTGTGATGCTCTAGTGCCAAAGTGTGACACTCTAGTGCCAACGTGTGACGCTCTAGTGCCAAAGTGTGACGCTCTAGTTCCAAAGTGTGACACTCTAGTGCCAAAGTGTGACGCTCTAGTGCCAAAGTGTGACACTCTAGTGCCAACGTGTGACGCTCTAGTGCCAAAGTGTGACGCTTTAGTGCCAAAGTGTGATGCTCTAGTGCCAAACTGGGACGCTCTAGTGCCAAAGTGTGACGCTCTAGTGCCGAAGTCTGACGCTCTAGTGCCAAAGTGTGACACTCTAGTGCCAACGTGTGACGCTCTAGTGCCAAAGTGTGACGCTTTAGTGCCAAAGTGTGATGCTCTAGTGCCAAACTGGGACGCTCTAGTGCCAAAGTGTGACGCTCTAGTGCCGAAGTCTGACGCTCTAGTGCCAAAGTGTGACACTCTAGTGCCAACGTGTGACGCTCTAGTGCCAAAGTGTGACGCTTTAGTGCCAAAGTGTGATGCTCTAGTGCCAAACTGGGACGCTCTAGTGCCAAAGTGTGACGCTCTAGTGCCGAAGTCTGACGCTCTAGTGCCAAAGTGTGACACTCTAGTGCCAACGTGTGACGCTCTAGTGCCAAAGTGTGACGCTTTAGTGCCAAAGTGTGATGCTCTAGTGCCAAACTGGGACGCTCTAGTGCCAAAGTGTGACGCTCTAGTGCCGAAGTCTGACGCTCTAGTGCCAAAGTGTGACACTCTAGTGCCAACGTGTGACGCTCTAGTGCCAAAGTGTGACGCTTTAGTGCCAAAGTGTGATGCTCTAGTGCCAAACTGGGACGCTCTAGTGCCAAAGTGTGACGCTCTAGTGCCGAAGTCTGACGCTCTAGTGCCAAAGTGTGACACTCTAGTGCCAACGTGTGACGCTCTAGTGCCAAAGTGTGACGCTTTAGTGCCAAAGTGTGATGCTCTAGTGCCAAACTGGGACGCTCTAGTGCCAAAGTGTGACGCTCTAGTGCCGAAGTCTGACGCTCTAGTGCCAAAGTGTGACACTCTAGTGCCAACGTGTGACGCTCTAGTGCCAAAGTGTGACGCTTTAGTGCCAAAGTGTGATGCTCTAGTGCCAAACTGGGACGCTCTAGTGCCAAAGTGTGACGCTCTAGTGCCGAAGTCTGACGCTCTAGTGCCAAAGTGTGACACTCTAGTGCCAACGTGTGACGCTCTAGTGCCAAAGTGTGACGCTTTAGTGCCAAAGTGTGATGCTCTAGTGCCAAACTGGGACGCTCTAGTGCCAAAGTGTGACGCTCTAGTGCCGAAGTCTGACGCTCTAGTGCCAAAGTGTGACACTCTAGTGCCAACGTGTGACGCTCTAGTGCCAAAGTGTGACGCTTTAGTGCCAAAGTGTGATGCTCTAGTGCCAAACTGGGACGCTCTAGTGCCAAAGTGTGACGCTCTAGTGCCGAAGTCTGACGCTCTAGTGCCAAAGTGTGACACTCTAGTGCCAACGTGTGACGCTCTAGTGCCAAAGTGTGACGCTTTAGTGCCAAAGTGTGATGCTCTAGTGCCAAACTGGGACGCTCTAGTGCCAAAGTGTGACGCTCTAGTGCCGAAGTCTGACGCTCTAGTGCCAAAGTGTGACACTCTAGTGCCAACGTGTGACGCTCTAGTGCCAAAGTGTGACGCTTTAGTGCCAAAGTGTGATGCTCTAGTGCCAAACTGGGACGCTCTAGTGCCAAAGTGTGACGCTCTAGTGCCGAAGTCTGACGCTCTAGTGCCAAAGTGTGACACTCTAGTGCCAACGTGTGACGCTCTAGTGCCAAAGTGTGACGCTGTAGTGCCAAAGTGTGACGCTATAGTGCCAAAGTGTGGAGCTCTAGTGCCAAATGATGCTCTAGTGCCAAAGTGTGACGCTCTAGTGCCAAAGTGTGACGCTCTAGTGCCAAAGTGTGACGCTCTAGTGCCAAAGTGTGACGCTCTAGCGCCAAAGTTTGAAACTCTAGTGCCAAAGTGTGACGCTCTAGTACAAAAGTGTGACGCTCTAGTGCCAAAGTGTGACTCTCCTGTGCCATTCGTGATATTCTAGTGCCAAAATGTAAAGCCCTAGTGCCCAAGTGTGACGCTCTAGTGCCCAAGTATGAAGATCTAGTGCCACAGTGTGACGCTCTAGTGCCAAAGTGTGACGCTTTAGTGCCAAAGTCCGACGCTCTAGTGCCAATGTGTGATGCCCTAGTGCCAATGTGTGACGCTATGGTGCCAAAGTGTGACGCTCTAGTGCCAATGGTTGAAGCTCTAGTACCAAAGTGTTACACTCTAGTGCCAGAGTGTGACGCTCTTGCGCCTAAGTGTGGATCTAAAGTGCCAAAGTGTGATGCTCTAGTGCCAAAGTGTGACGCTCTAGTACCAAAGTGTTACACTCTAGTGCCAGAGTGTGACGCTCTTGCGCCTAAGTGTGGATCTAAAGTGCCAAAGTGTGATGCTCTAGTGCCAAAGTGTGACGCTCTAGTACCAAAGTGTGATGCTCTAGTGCCAAAGTGTGAAACTCTAGTGCCAAAGTGTGAGGCTCTAGTGCCAAATTGTGACACTCGATTTCCAAAGTGCGACGCTCTAGTGCCAAAGTGTGACTCTCCTGTGCCAAAGTGTGACGCTCTAGTGCCAAAGTGTGAAACTGTAGTGCCAAAGTGTGACAATCTAGTGCCAAAGTGTGAATGTCTAGTGCCACAGTGTGATGCTCTAGTGCCAAAGTGTGAAGCTCTAGTGCCAGAGTGTGACGCACTAGTGCCTAAGTGTGACGCTGTAGTGCCAGAGTGTGACACTTTAGTGCCAAAGTGTGATGCTCAAGTGCCAAAGTGTGACGCTCTAGTCCAAAGTTGTGACGCTCTTGTGCCAAACGGTGACGCTCTAGTGCCAAAGTGTGACGCTCTAGTGCCAAAGTGTGATGCTCTAGTGCCAATGTGTGACGCTTTAGTGCCAAAGTGTGAAGATCTAGTGCCAAAGTGTGTCGCTCTACTTCAAAAGTGTGACGCTCTAGTGCCAAAGTGTAAAGCTATAGTGCCAACGTGTATCGATTTGGTGCCAAAGTGTGAAGCTCTAGTGCCACGGTATGACGCTCAAGTGCCAAAGTGTGAAGCTCTAGTGCCAAAGTGTGACGCTCAAGTGCCAAAGTGTGACGCTTTAGTGCCAAAGTGTGATGCTCCAGTGCCAAACTGGGACGCTCTAGTGCCAAAGTGTGATGCTCTAGTACCAGAATATGAAGCTCTAGTGCCAAAGTGTGACGCTCTAGTGCCAAAGTGTGACGATCTAGTGCCAACGTGTGAATTCTAGTGCCAAAGTATGAAGGTCTAGTGCCAAACGTGTGACGCTCTAGTGCAAAAGTGTGACTCTCTAGTGCCAAATTGTGATGCTCTAATGCCAACGTTTGGAGCTCTAGTGCCAAAGTGCGACGCTCTAGTGCAAAAGTGTGATGCTGTAGTGCCAAACTCTGACGCTCTAGTGCCAAAGTGTGGAGCTCTAGTGCCAAAGTGTGATGCTCTCGTGCCAAAGTGTGACGCTCTAGTGCCAAATTTTGACGCTGTAGTGCCAAAGTCTGACGCTCTAGTGCCAGAGCTTGAAGCTCTAGTGCCAAAGTGTGACGCTTTAGTGCCAAAGTGTGACACTATAGTCCCAAAGTGGGACGCTCTAGAGCTGAATTGTGAATCTCTAGTGCCAACGTGTAATGCTCTAGTGCCAAAGTGTGACGCTTTAGTTCCAAAGTGCGACACTCTATTGCCAATCTGATACTCTAGTGCCAAAATGTGACGCTCTAGTGCCAAAGTTCAAAACTCTAGTGCCAAAGTGTGACGCTCTAGTGCCAAAGGGTGACACTCTAGTGCCAAAGTGTGACGCTCTACTTCCAAAAAGTGACGCTCTAGTGCCAAAGTGTGAAGCTCTAGTGCCAAAGTGTGACGATGTAGTGCCAAAGTGTGACGCTATAGGGCCAAAGTGTGGAGCTCTAGTTCCAAAGTGTGATGCTCTAGTGCCAAGGTGTGACGCTCTAGTGCCAAACTGTGACGCTCTGGTGCCAAAGTGTGATGCTCTAGTGCCAAAGTGTGACGCTTTAGTGCCAAAGTTTGAAACTCTAGTGCCAAAGTGTGATACTCTAGTACCAAAGTGTGACGCTCTAGGGCCAAAGTGTGGAGCTCTAGTTCCAAAGTGTGATGCTCTAGTGCCAAGGTGTGACGCTCTAGTGCCAAACTGTGACGCTCTGGTGCCAAAGTGTGATGCTCTAGTGCCAAAGTGTGACGCTTTAGTGCCAAAGTTTGAAACTATAGTGCCCAAGTGTGACACTCTAGTACAAAAGTGTGACGCTCTATTGCCAAAGTGTGACTCTCCTGTGCCAAAGTGTGACGCTCTACTGCCAACGTGTGAAGCTCTAGTGCCCAAGTGTGATGCTCTAGTGCAAAAGTGTGACGGTCTAGTGCCACAGTGTGACACTCTAGTGCCAAATTGTGAAGCGCTAGTGCCAACGTGTGACGATCTAGTGCCAAAGCTTAAAGCTCTAGTGCCAAAGTGTTTCACTCTAGTGCCAAAGTGTGACGCTCTTGTGCCAAAGTGTGAATCTCTAGTGCCAAAAAGTGATGCTATAGTGCCAAAGTGTGATGATCTAGTACCAAAGTGTGATGCTCTAGTGCCAAAGTATGATGCTCTAGTTCCAAAGTGTGATACTATATTGCAAAAGTGTGACGTTCTAGTGCCAAAGTGTGACGCTCTAGTGCGAAAGTTCAAAAAACTCTAGTGCCGAGGTGTGAGGCTCTAGTGCCAACGTGTGACGCTCTAGTGCCAAAGTGTGACGCTCTAGTACCAAAGTGTGATGGTATAGCGCCACAGTGTGAATCTCTAGTACCAAAGTGTGAATCGCTAGTGCCAAAGTGTGATGCTTTAGTGCCTTAGTGTGACGCTCTAGTGCCACAGTGTGACACTCTTGTGCCAATGTGTGACGCTCTAGTGCCAAAGTGTGACACTTTAGTCCCAAAGTGTGACGCTTTTGTGCCAAAGGATGACGCTCTAGTGCCAAAGTGTGACGCTCTAGTGCCAAAGTGTGATGCTCTAGTGCCAAAGTGTGATGCTCTAGTGCCAAAGTATGATAGTCTAGAGCCAAATTTTGACGCTCTAATGCCAAGGTGTGATGCTCTAGTGCCAAAGTGTGACGCTCTTGTGCCAAAGTGTGAGGCTCTAGTGCCAAAGTTTGAAACTCTAGTGCCAAAGTGTGATACTCTAGTACCAAAGTGTGACGCTCTAGTGCCAAAGTGTGAGGCTCTAGTGCCAAAGTTTGAAACTCTAGTGCCAAAGTGTGATACTCTAGTACCAAAGTGTGACGCTCTAGTGCCAAAGTGTGATGCTGTAGTGCCAAAGTCTGACGCTCTTGTGCCAACGTTTGAAGCTGTAGTGTCAAAGTTTGACGCTCTAGTGCCAAAGTGTCAAAGATTGAGAGCTCTAGTGCCAAAGTGTGATGCTCTAGTGCCAAAGTGCGACGCTCTAGTGCCAAAGTGTGACGCTCTAGTGCCAAGGTGTGATGCTCTAGTGCCAAAGTGTGACGCTCTTGTGCCAAAGTGTGAGGCTCTAGTGCCAAAGTTTGAAACTCTAGTGCCAAAGTGTGATACTCTAGTACCAAAGTGTGACGCTCTAGTGCCAAAGTGTGACGCTCTTGTGCCAAAGTGTGAGGCTCTAGTGCCAAAGTTTGAAACTCTAGTGCCAAAGTGTGATACTCTAGTACCAAAGTGTGACGCTCTAGTGCCAAAGTGTGATGCTGTAGTGCCAAAGTCTGACGCTCTAGTGCCAACGTTTGAAGCTGTAGTGTCAAAGTTTGACGCTCTAGTGCCAAAGTGTTACACTCTAGTGCCAAAGTGTAACGTTCTTGTGCCTAAGTGTGAATCTGAAGTGCCAAAGTGTGACGCTCTAGTGCCAAAGTGTGACGCTCTAGTACCAAAGTGTGACGCTCTAGTGCCAAAGTGTGATGCTCTAGTTCCAAAGTGCGACACTCTATTGCAAAAGTGTGACGCTCTAGTTCCAAAGTGTGATGCTCTAGTGCCAAAGCTCAAAACTCTCGTGCCAAAGTGTCAGGCTCTAGTGCCAAAGTGTGACGCTCTAGTGCTAAAGTGTGACGCTCTAGTGCCAAAGCTCGAAACTCTAGTGCCAAAGTGTGAGGCTCTAGAGCCAAAGTGTGACACTCTAGTGCCAAAGTGTGATGCTCTAGTGCCAAAGTGTGACTCTCGTGTGCCAAAGTGTGAAGCTCTAGTGCCAACGTGTGACGCTATAGTACCAAAGTGTGAATGTCTAGTGGCACATTGTGACGCTCTAGTGCCAAAGTGTGAAGCGCTATTGCCAGAGTGTGACGCTCTAGTGCCACAGTGTGACGCTGTAGTGCCAAAGTGTGACGCTCTAGTGCCAAAGTGTGATGCTCTAGTGCCAAAGTGTGACGCTCTAGTCCCAAAGTGTGACGCTATTGTGCCAAAGGGTGACGCTCTAGTGCCAAAGTATGACGCTCTAGTCCCCAAGTGCGATGCTCTTGTGCCAAAGTGTGACGCTCTAGTGCCAAAGTGTGAAGCTCGTGTGTCAAAGTGTGACGCTCTAGTGCCAAAGTGTGACGCTCTAGTGCCAAAGTTCGAAACTCTAGTGCCAACGTGTGATTCTCTAGTGCCAATGTATGACGCTCTAGTGCCAAAGTGTGACGCTCTAGTTCCGAAGTATGACGCTCTAGTTCCAAAGTGTGATGCTCTAGTGCCAAACTTGGACGCTCCAGTGCCAAAGAGTGACGCTCTAGTACCAAAACATGAAGCTCTAGTGCCAAAGTGTGATGCTCTAGTGCCAAAGTGTGACAATCGTTTGCCAACGTGTGAATTCTAGTGCCAAAGTGTGAAGGTCTAGTGCCAAAGTGTGATGCTCTAGTACCAAACATGTGACGCTCTTGTCCCAACGTGTGATGCTCTAGTGCCAAAGTGTGACGCTCTAATGCCAACGTTTGGATCTCTAGTGCCAAGGTATGACGCTCTAGTGCCAACGTGTGACGCTGTAGTGCCAAAGTGTGACGCTCTAGTGCCGAAGTGTGGAGCTCTAGTGCCAAAGTGTGATGCTCTAGTGCCAAAATGTGACGCTCTAGTGCCAAAGTGTGACGCTGTAGTGCCAAAGTCTGACGCTCTAGTGCCAAAGTGTGAAACTCTAGTGCCGAAGATTGATGTTCTAGTGCCAAAGTGTGACGTTGTAGTACCAAAGCGTGACACTCTAGTGCCAAAGTGTGCCGCTTTACCTCCAAAGTGTGACACTCTATTGCCAAAGTGTGATACTATAGTGCCAACATGTGACAATCTAGAGCCAAAGTTCAAAACTTTAGTGCCAAAGTGTGATGCTCTAGTGCCAAAGTGTGACACTCTAGTGCCAAAGTGTGACGCTCTACTTCCAAGGAGTGACCCTCTAGTACCGAAGTGTGAAGCTCTAGTGCCAGAGTGTGACGCTCTAGTGCCAAAGTGCAACGCTCTAGTGTCAACGTGTGACACTCTAATGCCAAAGTGTGGAATTCTAGTGCCAAAGTGTGACACTCTAGTGCCAAGGTGTGAAGCTATAGTGCCAAAGTGTGATGCTGTTGTACCAAAGTGTGAAGCGCTAGTGCCAGAGTGTGACGCTCTAGTGCCAAAGTGTGACGATGTAGTGCCAAAGTGTGACGCTCTAGTACCAAAGTGTGATGCTCTAGTGCCAAAGTATGACGCTCTAGTCCCAAAGTGTGACGCTCTAGTGCCAAAGTGTGACGCTCTAGTTCCAATGTGCGATACTCCATTGCAAACGTGTGACGCTCTAGTGCCAAAGTGTGATGCTCTAGTGCCAAAGCTTGAAACTATACTGCCAAAGTGTGAGGCTCTACTGCCAAAGTGTGACACTCCAGTGCCAAAGTGTGACAATCTAGTGCCAAAGTGTGACTCTCCTATGCCAAAGTGTGATGCTCTAGTGCCAAATTGTGACGCTCTAGTGCCAAAGTGTGACGCTCTAGTGCCAAAGTGTGACGCTCTAGTGCCAAAGTGTGATGCTCTAGTGCCAAAGTGTGACGCTCTAGTGCCAAAGTGTGACGCTCTAGTGCCAAAGTGTGATGCTCTAGTGCCAAAGTGTGACGCTCTAGTCCCAAAGTGTGACGCTCTTGTGCCAAAGGTTGACACTCTAGTGCAAAAGTGTGATGCTCTAGTGCCAAAGTAAGATGCTCTAGTGCCAAAGTGTGACGCTCTAGTGCCAAAGTGTGAAGCTCTAGTGCCAAAGTGTGAAGCTCTTGTGTCAAAGTGTGACACTCTAGTACCAAAGTGTGACGCTCTAGAGCCAAAGTTCAAAACTCTAGTGCCAACGTGTGATGCTCTAGTGCCAATGTATGACGCTCTAGTGCCAAAGTGTGACTCTCTAGTTCCAGAGTGTGACGCTCCAGTGCCAAAGTGTGAAGCTCTAGTGCGAAAGTATGATGCTCTAGTGCCAAAGTGTGAAGCTCTAGTGCCAAAGTGTGACGCTCAAGTGCCAACGTGTGACGCTTTAGTGCCAAAGTGTGATGCTCTAGTGCCAAAATGGGATGCTCTAGTGCCAAAGTGTGATGCTCTAGTACCAGAATATTAAGCTCTAGTGCCAAAGTGTGACGCTCTAGTGCCAAAGTGTGACGATCTAGTGCCAACGTGTGAATTGTAGTGCCAAAGTGTGAAAGTCTAGTGCCAAAGTGTGATGCTCTAGTGCCAAACGTGTGGCGCTCTAGTGCAAAAGTGTTACGCTATAGTGCCCAATTGTGACGCTCTCATGCCAACGTTTGGAGCTGTAGTGCCAAGGTGTGACGCTCTAGTGTAAAAGTGTGACGCTGTAGTGCCAAAGTATGACGTTCTAGTGCCAAAGTGTGGAACTCTAGTGCCAACGTGTGATGCTCTAGTGCCAAAGTGTGATGCTCTAGTGCCAAAGTGTGACGCTGTAGTGCCAAAGTCGGATGCTCTAGTGCCAGAGTTTGAAGCTCTAGTGCCAAAGTGTGACATTATAGTTCCAAAGTGGGACGCTCTAGAGCCAAAGTGTGAATCTCTAGTGCCAAAGTGTGATACTCTAGTGCCAAAGTGTGACGCTTTAGTTCCAAAGTGAGAAATTCTATTGCCAATCTGATACTCTACTGCAAAAATGTGACGCTCTAGTGCCAAAGTTCAAAACTCTACTGCCAAAGTGTGACTCTCTAGTGCCAAAGTGTGACACTCTAGTGCCAAAGTGTGGTGCTCTACTTCCAAGGAGTGACGCTCTAGTGCCAAAGTGTGAAGCCCTAGTGCCAAAGTGTGACGCTTTAGTGCCAAAGTGTGACGCTCTAGTGTCAAAGTGTGACGCTCTAGTGCCAAAGTGTGATGCTCTAGTGTCAAAGTGTGACGCTCTAATGCCAAGGTGTGAAGCTCTAGTGCCAAAGTTTGATGCTCTAGTGCCAAAGTGTGATGCGCTAGTGCCAAAGTGTGACGTTCGAGTGCCAAAGTGTGAAGCTCTAGTGCCAAAGTGTGATGCTCTAGTGCCAACGTTTGGAGCTCTAGTTCCAAAGTGTGACGCTCTAGTGCAAAAGTGTGACGCTGTAGTGCCAAAGTGTGACGCTATTGTGCCAAAGTGTGGAGCTCTAGTGCCAAAGTGTGATGCTCTAGTGCCAAAGTATGACGCTTTAGTGCCAAAGTTCGAAACTATAGTGTCCAAGTGTGACGCTTTAGTACAAAAGTGTGATGCTCTATTGCCAGAGTGTGACTCTCCTGTGCCAAAGTGTGACGCTCTAGTGCCAAAGTGCGAAGCTCTAGTGCCCAAGTGTGACGCTCTTGTGCCAAAGTGTGAAGGTCTAGTGCCACAGTGTGAAGCGCTAGTGCCAAAGTATGACGCTCTATGACCAAAGTGTGAAGCGCTAGTGCCAAAGTATGACGCTCTATGACCAAAGTGACAAGCTCTAGTGCCAAAGTGTTTCACTCTAGTGCCAAAGTGTGACGCTCTTGTGCCAAGGTGTGAATCTCTAGTGCCAAAGTGTGACGTTATAGTGCCAAAGTGTGATGCTCTAGTACCAAAGTGTGATGCTCTAGTGCCAAAGTGTGATGCTCTAGTTCCAAAGTGCGACACTATATTACAAAAGTGTGACGCTCTAGTGCCAAAGTGTGACGCTCTAGTGCCAAAGTTCAAAACTCCAGTGCCAAGGTGTGAGGCTCTAGTGCCAACGTGTTATGCTCTAGTGCCAAAGTGTGATGCTCTAGTACCAAGCTGTGAAGGTCTAGTGCCATAGTGTGACGCTCTAGTACCAAAGTGTGAAGCGCTAGTGCCAAAGTGTGACGCTCTAGTGCCTTAGTGTGACGCTCTAGTGCAAGAGTGTGACGCTCTTGTGCCAAAGTGTGACGCTCTAGTGCCAAAGTGTGACGCTTTAGTCCCAAAGTGTGACACTCTTGTGCTAAAGGGTGACGCTCTAGTGCCAAAATGTGACGCTCTAGTGCCAAAGTAAGATGCTCTAGTGCCAAAGTGTGACGCTCTAATGCCAAAGTGTGATACTCCAGTGCCAAATTGTGACGCTCTAATGCCAATGTTTGGAGCTCTAGTGCCAATGTGTGACGCTTTAGTGCCAAAGTGTGACGCTTTATTGCCAAAGTGTGACGCTCTAGTGCCAAATTGTGGAGCTCTAGTGCCAAAGTGTGATGCTCTAGTGCCAAACTGTGACCCTCTAGTGCCATATAGTGACGCTGTATTGCCAAATTCTGACGCTTTAGTGCCAGAGTTTGAAGCTCTAGTGTCAAAGTGTGACGCTCTAGTGCCAAAGTGTGACACTCTAGTGCCAAAGTGTGATGCGCTAGTGCCAAAGTGTGAATCTTTAGTGCCAAAGTGTGATGCTGTAGTGCCAATGTGTGACGCTCTAGTACCAAAGTGTGTTGCTACAGTGCCAAAGTGTGACGCTATAGTTCCAAAGTGCGACACTCTATTGCCAAAGTGTGACGCTCTACTTCCAAGGAGTGACGCTCTAGTGCCAAAGTGTGAAGCTCTAGTGCCAAAGTGTGACGCTCTAGAGCCAAAGTGTGAGGCTCTAGTGTCAAAATGTGACGATCTAGTGCCAAAACGTGGAACTCTAGTGCCAAAGTGTGACGCTCTAGTGCCAAGGTGTGAAGCTCTAGTGCCAAAGTGTGATGCTCTAGTGCCAAAGTGTGATGCTCTAATGCAAAAGTGTGACGCTCGAGTGCCAAAGTGAATCTCTAGTGCCAAAGTGTGACGCTCTAGTGCCAACGTTTAGAGCTCTAGTTCCAAAGTGTGACGCTTAAGTGCCAAAGTGTGACGCTGTAGTACCAAAGTGTGACGCTATAGTGCCAAAGTGTGGAGGTCTAGTACCAAAATATGAAGCTCTAGTGCCAAAGTGTGACGCTCTAGTGCCAAAGTGTGACGATCTAGTGCCAAAGTGTGACGCTCTAGTGCCAAAGTGTGACGCTCTAGTACCTATGTTCAAAACTCCAGTGCCCAAGTGTGACGCTCTAGTATGAAAGTGTGACACTCTATTGCCAAAGTGTGACTCTCCTGTGCCAAAGTGTGACACTATAGTGCCAACGTGTGAAGCTCTAGTGCCCATGTATGACGCTCCAGTGCCAATGTGTGAAGGTCTAGTGCCACAGTGTGACGCTCTAGTGCCAAAGTGTGAAGCGCTAGTGCCAAAGTGTGACGCTCTAGTGCCAAATTGTGAAAGTGTAACGCTTTGGTGCCAAAGTGTGAAGCTCTAGTGCCAAAGTATGATGCTTTAGTGCCAAAGTGGGACGCTCTAGTGCCAAAGTGTGATGCTCTAGTGCCAAAGTGGGACGCTCTCGTGCCAAAGTGTTACGCTCTAGTACCAGAGTATGAAGCTATATTGCCAAAGTGTGACGATCTAGTGCCAAAGTGTGACGTTCTAGTGCCAAAGTGTGAAGGTCTAGTGCCAATGTGTGATGCTCTAGTGCCAAACGTGTGATGCTGTAGGGCCAAATTGTGACTCTCTAGTGTCAAAGTGTGACGCTCTAATGCCAACGTTTGGAGCACTAGTGCCAAAGTGTGACACTCTAGTGCCAAAGTGTGACGCTGTAGTGCCAAAGTGTGACGCTTTAGTTCCTTTGTGTGGAGCTCTAGTGCCAAAGTGTGACACTCTAGTGCCAAAGTGTGACGCTGTAGTGCCAAAGTCTGACGCTCTAGTGCCAAAGTTTGAAGCTATAGTGCCAAAGTGTGACGCTCTAGTGCCAAAGTGTGACACTCTAGTGCCAAAGTATGATGCTCTAGTGCCAAAGTGTGAATCTCTAGTACCAAATTGTGATGCTCTTGTGCCAAAGTGTGACGCTCTAGTACCAAAGTGTGACACTCTAGTGCCAAAGTATGACGCTATAGTTCCAAAGTGCGACACTCTATTGCCAATGTGTGACCCTCTAGTGCCTAAATGTGACGCTCTAGTGCCAAAGTTTGAAACTATAGTGCCAAATTGTGTTGCTCATGTGCCAAAGTGTGACACTCTAGTGTCAAAGTGTGACGCTATAGTTCCAAGAAGTGACGCTCTAGTGCCAAAGTGTGAAGCTCTAGTGCCAAAGTGTGACGCTCTAGTACCAAAGTGTGACGCTCAAGTGTCAAAGTATGACGCTCTAGTGCCAAAGTGTGGAACTCTAGTGCCAAATTGTGACACTCTAGTTCCAAGGCGTGCAGCTCTAGTGCCAAAGTATGATGCTCTAGTGCCAGAGTGTGATGCTCGAGTGCCAAAGTGTGAAGCTCGAGTGCCGAAGTGTGACGCTCTACTTCCAACATTTGGAGCTCTAGTTCTAAAGTGTGACGCTCTAGTGCAAAAGTGTGACGCTGTAGTGCCAAAGTGTGACGCTATAGTGCCAAAGTGTGGAGCTCTAGTGCCAAAGTGTGATGCTCTAGTGCCAAAGTGTGACGCTCTAGTGCCAAAGTGTGACACTCTAGTGCCAAAGTGTGACGCTCTAGTGCCAATGTGTGACGCTCTAGTGCCAAAGTTCAAAACTCTAGTCCCCAAGTGTGACGCTCTAGTACGAAAGTGTGACACTCTATTGCCAAAGTGTGACTCTCATGTGCCAAAGTGTGACGCTCTAGTGCCAAAGTGTGAAGCTCTAGTGCCCAAGTGTGATGCTCTAGTGCCAAAGTATGAAGGTCTAGTGCCACAGTGTGATGCTCTAGTGCCAAAGTGTGAAGCGCTAGTGCCAAAGTGTGACGCTCCAGTGCCAAAGTGTGACTCTCTAGTGCCAAAGTGTGACACTCTAGTGCCAAAGTGTGACGCTCTAGTGCCAACGTGTGACGCTGTAGTTCCAAAGTTTGACGCTCTGGTGCCAAAGTATTAGGCTCTAGTGCCAAAGTTTGAAATTATAGTGCCAAAGTGTGATGCTCTATTGCCAAAGTGTGTTGCTCTATTGCCGAATTGTGACGCTGTAGTGCCAAAGTCTGATGCTCTAGTGCCAAAGTTTGAAGCTCTAGTGCCAAAGTGTGACGCTCTTGTGCCAATGTCTGATGCTCTAGTGCCAAAGTTTGGAGCTCTAGTGCCAAAGTGTGATTCTCTAGTGCCAAAGTGTTACACTCTAGTACCAAAGTGTGAAGCTCTAGTGTCAAAGTGTGGACCTCTAGTGCGAATGTGTGACGCTCTAGTGCCAAAGTGTGCCGCTATAGTACCAAAGTGTGACGCTCTAGTGCCAAAGTGTGACGCTCTACTTCCAAAGTGCGACACTCTAATGCAAAAGTGTGATGCTCTACTGCCAAAGGGTGACGCTCTAGTGCCAAAATTTGAAACTATAGTGCCAAAGTGTGAGGCTATAGTGCCAAAGTGTGAGGCTCTAGTGCCAAAGCGTGACGCTCTAGTTCCAAAGTGTGGTGCTCTAGTGCCAAAGTTTGACGCTATAGTGCCAAAGTGTGACGCTCTAGTTCCAAAGTGTGATGCTCTAGTGCCAAAGTGTGACGCTCTAGTGCCAAAGTGTGACGCTCTAGTGTCAAAGTGTGAGTCTTAAGTGCCAGAGTTCAAAACTCTAGTGCGAAAGTGTGATGCTCTGGTGCCAAAGTGTGATTCTCTAGTGCCAAAGTGTGACGCTGTATTGCCAAAATCGGATGCTCTAGTGCGAAAGAGTGAAGCTCTAGTGCCAAAGTGTGACGCTCTAGTGCCAAATTGTGACACTCTAGTGCCAAAGTATGACACTCTAGTGCCAAATTGTGACGCTCTAGTACCAAAGTGTGACGCTCTAGTGCCAAAGTGTGACACTCTATTTCCAGAGTGTGACACTCAATTGCCAAAGTGTGACGCTCTAGTGCCAAACTGTGACGATCTAGTGCCAACGTTCGAAACTGTAGTGCCAAAGTGTGACGCTCTAGTGCCAAAGTGTGACGCTCGAGTGCCAAAGTGTGACGTTCTAGTTCCAAAGAGTGACGCTCTAGCGCCAAAGTGTGAAGCTCTAGTGGCAAAGTGGGACGCTCTAGTTTCAAAGTGTAAAGCTCTATTGCCAAGGTATGACTCTCTAGTGCCAAAGTGTGAAGCTCTAGTGCCAAAGTGTGACGCTCAAGTGCCAAAGTGTGAAGCTCTAGTGCCAAAGTGTGACGCTCTAGTGCCAGAGTGGGACACTCTAGTGCCAAAGTGTGATCTCTAGTACCCAATTGTGAAGCTCTAGTGCCAAAGTGTGAAGCTCTAGTGCAAAAGTGTGACACTCTAGTGCCAAAGTGTGACGATCTAGTGTCAAAGTGTGAAGGTCCAGTGCCAAAGTGTGACGCTCTAGTGCCAAAGTGTGACACCCTAGTGCCAATTGTTTACGCTCTAGTGCCAACGTGTGAAGCTCTAGTGCCAACGTTCGAACCCCTAGTGCCCAGGTGTGACTCTCTAGTGCCAAAGTGTGACGCTCTAGAGCCAAAGGGTGACCCTCTAGTACCAAACGGTGACGCTCTAGTGCGAATGTGTGAAGCTCCAGTGCCAAAGTGCGACGCTCTAGTGCCAAAGTGTGAAGGTCTAGTGCCATAGTGTGACGCTCTAGTGCCAAAGTGTGAAGCTCTAGTGCCAAAGTGTGATGCTCTAGTGCCAAAGTGTGACGCTCTAGTGCCAAAGTGGGATGCTCTAGTGCCAAAGTGTGACGATGTAGTGCCAAAATGCGAAGCTCTAGTACCAAAGTGCAACGTTCTAGTGCCAAAGTATGATACTATAGTACCAAAGTGTGAAGCTCTAGTGTGGAAGTGTGAAGCTCTAGTGCCAATGTGTGGCGATCTTGTGCTAAAGTGTAACGCTATACTACCAAAGTGTGACGCTCTAGTGCTAAAGTGTGAAGCACTAGTGCCAAAGTGTGATGCTCTAGTGCCAAAGTGTTACGCTCTAGCGCCAAAGTGGGATGCTATTGTGCCAAAGTGTGACACTCTAGTGCTAATGTGCAAAGCTCTGGTGCCAAAGTGTGACACTCCAGTACCAAAGTGTGAAGCTCTAGTGCCACAGTGTGACGCTCTAGTGCCAAAGTGTGATGCTCCAGTGCCAAAGTGTGACGCTTGAGTGCCAAAGTGTGACGTTCTAGTTCCAAGGTATGACGCTCTAGTTCCAAAGTGTGAAGCTCTAGTGCCAAAGTGGGACGCTCTAGTTTCAAAGTGTAAAGCTCCAGTGCCAAAGTGTGAAGCTCTAGTGCCAAAGGGTGAAGCTCTAGTGCCAAAGTGTGACACTCTAGTACCAAAGTGGGACGCACTAGTGCCAAAGTGTGACGTTCTAGTACAAAAGTGTGAAGCTCTAGTGCCACAGTGTGACGCTCTAGTGCCAAAGTGTGATGCTATAGCACCAAAGTGTGACGATCTAGTGCCAAAGTGTGAAGATATAGTGCCAAAGTGTGACGCTCTAGTGCCAAAGTGTGACACTCTAGTGCCAAATTGTGACAGTCTAGTGCCAAAGTATGACGCTCTAGTGCCAAAGTTTGAAAATATAGTTCCCAAGTGTGACGCTTTAGTGCCAAAGTGTGACGCTCTATTGCCAAAGTGTGACTCTCCAGTGCCAGACGGTGACGCTCTAGTGCCAAAGTGCAAAGCTCTAGTTCCAAAGTGTGACGCCCTAGTGCCAAAGTGTAAAGGTCTAGTTCTACAGTGTGATGCTCTAGTGCCAACGTGTGAAGCTCTAGTACTAAAGTGTGACGCTCTAGTGCCAAAGTGTGACGCTATTGTGCCAAAGTGGGACGCTCTAGTGCCAAAGTGGGATGCTCTAGTGCCAAAGTGTGACGCTCTAGTGCCAAAGTGCGACGCTCTAGCGCCAAAGTGTAACGCTCTAGTGCCAAAGTGTGATGCTCTAGTGCCAAAGTGTGAAGCGCTAGTATGGAAGTATGAAGCTCTAGTGCCAAAGTGTGACAATCTTGAGCTAAAGTGTGACTCTATAGTACCAAAGTGTGACACTTTAGTGCTAAAGTGTGAAGCACTAGCGCCAACGTGTGATGCTCTAGTGCCACAGTGGCATGCTCTAGTGCCAAAGTGGGATGCTTTAGTGCCAAAGTGTGACACTCTAGTGCCCAGGTGCAAAGATCTAGTGCCAAAGTGTGACACTCTAGTGCCAAAGTATGAAGCTATAGTGCCACGGTGTGACGCTCTAGTGCCAAAGTGTCACGCTCCAGTGCCAATGTATGACAATCTAGTGCGGAAGTGTGAAGCTCTAGTGCCAAAGTGTGATGCTCTAGTGCCAATGTGTGACACTCTAGTGCCAAAATGTGACGCTATAGTGCCAAAGTGTGAAGCTCTGGTGCCAAAGTGTGACGCTATAGTGCCAAAGTGTGAAGCTCTAATGCCAAAGTGCAACCCTCTAGTGCCAAAGTATGAAGCTCTAGTACCAAAGTGTGAAGCTCTGGTGCCAAAGTGTGACGCTCTAGTTCCAAAGTGTGAGGCTCTAGTCCCAAAGTGTGATGCTCTTGTGCCAAAGGGTGACACTCTAGTGCCAAAGTGTGACGCTCTAGTGCCAAAGTATGATGATCTAGTGCCAAAGTGTGACGCTCTAGTGCCAAAGTGTGAAGCGCTAGTGCCTAAGTGTGAAGCTCTTGTAACGAAGTGTGACGCTCCAGTGCCAACGTGTGACGCTCTAGTGCCAAAGTTTGAAACTCTAGTGCCAAAGTGTGATGCTCGAGTGCCAATGTGTGACGCTCTAGTGCCAAAGTGTGACGCTCCAGTTCCAAAGTGATACGCTCCAGTGCCAAAGTGTGTAGCTCTAGTGCCAAAGTGTAACGCTCTAGTGCCAAAGTGTGAAGCTATAATGCCAAAGTATGACACTCTAGTGCCAAAGTGCGAAGCTCTAGTGCCAAAGTGTGACGCTCAAGTGCCAAAGTATGACGCTCTAGTGCCAAAGTCTGACGCTCTAGTGCCAAAGTGGGACGCTTTAGTGCCAAAGTGTGACACTCTAGTACGAAAGTATGAAGCTCTAGCACCAATGTATGAGGCTCTAGTACCACAGTATGAAGCCTAGTACAAACGTCTGATGCTCTTGTGCCAAAGTATGACGCTCTAGTGCCTCAGTGTGACAATCTAGTGCATATGTGTGACGTTCTAGTGCCAAAGTGTGAAGGTCTAGTGCCAAAGTGTGATGCTCTAGTGCCAAACATGTGATGCTCTAGTGCCAAAGTGTGACGCTCTAGTGCCTAATTGTGACGCTCTAATGCCAACGTTTGGAACTCTAGTGCCAAAGTGTGACGCTCTAGTGCCAAAGTGTGACGCTGTAGTGCCAAACTGTGACGCTCTAGTGCCAAAGTGTGGCGCTCTAGTGCCAAAGTGTGATGCTGTAGTGCCAAAGTGTGACACTCTAGTACCAAAGTGTGACGCTCTAGTGCCAAAGTGTGACAATCTAGTGCCAAAGTGTGACTCTCTTGTGCCAAAGTGTGACGCTCTTGTGCCAAAGTGTGAAGCTCTAATGACAAAGTGTGATGCTCTAGTGCCAAAGTCTGAAGGTTGAATGCCACAGAGTGATGCTCTAGTGCAAAAGTGTGGAGCACTAGTGCCAAAGTGTGACGCACTAGTGCCAAAGTGTGACGCTCTAGTGCCAAAGTGTGATGCCCTAGTGCCAAAGTGTGACGCTCTAGTGCCAATGTGTGACGCTCTAGTGCCAAAGTGTGATGCTCTAGTGCCAAAGTGTGAGTCTACAGTGCCAAAGTTTGAAACTCTAGCACCAATGTGTGGTGCTCTAGTACCAAAGTGTGACACTCTAGTACCAAAGTGGGATGCTGTAGTGCCAAAGACTGACGCTCTAGTACCAATGTTTGAAGCTCTAGTGCCAACGTGTGACGCTCTAGTGCCGATGTGTGACACTCTAGTGCCAAAGTGTTTTACTCTAGTGCCAAAGTGTGACGCTCTAAATCCAAAGTGTCATGCTCTAGTGCCAAAGTGCGACGCTCTAGTTCCAAACTGTGATACTATTGCCAAAGTGTGATGCTATTGTGCCAAAGTATGACACTCTAGTACCAAAGATCAAAACTCTAGTGCCAAAGTGTGACGCTCTAGTTTCAAATTGTGACGCTCTTGTGCCAAAGTGTGATGCTCTAGTTCCAAAGTGTGACGCTCTAGTACCAATGTGTGAAGCTCTAGTGCCAATGTGTGACGCTCTAGTGCCAAAGTGTGAAGCTCTAGTGCCAAAGTGTGGCGCTATAGTACCAAAGTGTGAAGCTCTAGAGCCAAAGTGTGACGCTCAAGTGCCAAAGTGCGATACTCTAGTGCCAAAGTGTGACACTCTAGTACCAAAGTGTGAAGCTCTAGTGCCAAAGTGTGACACTCTAGTGCCAAGGTGGGACACTCTAGTGCCAAGGTGCGACAATCTAGTGCCAAAGTGTGAAGGTCTAGTGCCAAAGTGTAACGCTCTAGTGCCGAAGTGTGATGCTCGAGTGCCAAATTGTGACGTTCTAGTGCCAAAGTGTCACGCTCTAGTGCCAACGTTTGAATCTCTAGTGTCCAAGTGTGACGCTCTAGTGCCAAAGTGTGACGCTATACTGCCAAAGTGTGTCTCTCTAGTGCCAAACTGTGACGCTCTAGTGCAATAGTGTGAAGCTTTAGTGCCAATGTGTGACGCTCTAGTGCCAAAATGTGAAGTTATAGTACCACAGTGTGACGCTCTAGTGCCAAAATGTGAAGCTCTAGTGCCAAAGTGTGACGCTCTAGTGCCAAAGTGCGAAGCTCTAGTGACAAAGTGGGATGATCTAGTGCCAAAGTGTGACAGTCTAGTGCCAAGGTGCAAAGCTCTAGTGCCAAAGTGTGACAATATAGTGCCAAAGTGTGAAGGTCTAGTGCCAAAGTGTGACGCTCTAGTGGCAAATTGTGACGCTCTAATGCCAAATTGTGATGCTCTAGTGCCAAGGTGTGACGCTCTAGTGCCAAAGTTCGAAACTCTAGTAGCCAAGTGTGACGCAATAGTGCCAAAGTGTGATGCTCTAGTGCCAAAGTGTGAAGGTCTAGTACCACAGTGTGACACTCTAGTGCCAAAGTGTGAAGCTACAGTGCCAAACTGTGACGCTCTAGTGCCAAAGTGTGATGCTATAGTGCGAAAGTGGGACGCTCCAGTGCCAAAGTGTGACGCTCTCGTGCCAAAATACGAAGCTCTAGTGCTAAAGTGTAACGCTATAGAACCAAAGTGTCATGCTCAAGTGCCAAAATATGAAGCTATAGTGTGGAAGTGTGAGGCTCTAGTGCCAAAGTATGACGATCTAGTACCAAGTGTGATGCTATAGTACCAAAGTGTGACGCTCTAGTACCAGAGTCTGACACTCTAATGCCAAAGTGGGATGATCCAGTGCCAAAGTGTGACACTCTAGTGCCAAGGTGCTAAGCTCTAGTGCCAAAGTGTGACACTCTAGTGCCAAAGTGTGAAGCTCTAGTGCCCAAGTGTGACGCTCTAGTGCCAAAGTGTGACGCTCTAGTGCCAATGTGTGACGCTCTAGTGCGGAAGTGTGACGCTCTAGTGCCAAAGTTGGATGCACTAGTGCTAATGTCTGACGCTCTTGTACCAAAGTGTGACGCTCTAGTACCAAAGTGTGAAGCTCTAGTGCCAAAGTTTGACGCTCTAGTGCCAAAGTGTGAAGCTCTAGTACCAAAGTGTGAAGCTATGGTGCCAAAGTGTGACGCTCTAGTGCCAAAGTGTGACTCTCTAGTCCCAAAGTGTGACGCTCTTGTGCGAAAGGGTATCACTCTAGTGCAAAAGTGTGACACTATAGTGCCAAAGAGTGACGCTCTAGTGCCAACGTGTGAAGCTCTAGTGCCAAAGTGTGACGCTCTAGTGCCAAAGTGTGACGCTCTAGTGCCAAAGTGTGACGCTCTAGTGCCAAAGTGTGACGCTCTAGTGCCAATGTGTGACGCTCTAGTGCCAAAGTTCAAAACTGTAGTGCAAACTTGTGACG
This sequence comes from Penium margaritaceum, assembly GCA_023375785.1. Taxonomy (NCBI): domain Eukaryota; kingdom Viridiplantae; phylum Streptophyta; class Zygnematophyceae; order Desmidiales; family Peniaceae; genus Penium; species Penium margaritaceum. The sequence goes on along the minus strand of SZWC01000153.1, from coordinate 461,263 downwards.
CTCTAGTGCGAACGTGTCACGCTCTAGTGCAAAAGTGTGATGCTCTAGTGCCAAAGTGTGATCTCTAGTGCCAAAGTGTGACACTCTACTGCCAAAGTGTGACGCTCTAGTGCCAAAGTGGGATGCTCGAGTGCCAAAGTTTGACGCTCTAGTGCCAACGTGTGAAGCTCTAGTGCCAAATTTTGACACTATAGTGCCAAAGTGTGACGCTATAGTGCAAAAGTGTGAAGCTCTAGTGCCAAACTGCGATGCTCTAGTGCCAGAGAATGATGCTCTAGTGCCACAGTATGACACTCTAGTGCCAAAGTGTGACGCTCTAGTGCCAAAGTGTGAATCTCTAGTGCCAAAGTGTGACGCTCTAGTGCCAAAGTGGGACGCTCTAGTGCCAAAGTGAGAAGCTCTAGTGCCAAAGTGTGATGCTCCAGTGCCAAAGTGTGGCACTCTAGTGCGGAAGTGTGACGCTCTAGTGCCAAAGTGTGACGCTATAATGCCAAAGTGTGACAATCTAGTGCCAAAGTATGAAGCTCTAGTGCCAAAGTGTGGAGCTTTAGTGCAAAAGGGTGACGCTATAGTGCCAAAGTGTGACGCTTTAATACACGAAAACATTTTTTGATACACTGATCGACAAGTGCATGAAATTGAGGTGTTTAACCATAACTACCATTGTTGTGCCATAGCTCTGCCAGATTTGTGCCAGGGTTGTGCAAAAGTCGTGCCAGAGTTTTGCCAGAGTTGTGCCAGAGTTGTGCCAGAGTTGTGCCAGAGTTGTGCCAGAGTTGTGCCAGAGTTGTGCCAGGGTTGTGCCAGATTTGTGCCAGAGTTGTGCCAGAGTTGTTCCAGAGTTGTGCCAGAATTGTGCCAGAGTTGTGCCAGAGTTGTGCCAGAAGTGCGCCAGAGTTGTGCCAGAGTTGTGCCAGAAGTGCGCCAGAGTTGTGCCAGAGTTGTGCCAGAAGTGCGCCAGAGTTGTGCCAGAGTTGTGCCAGAAGTGCGCCAGAGTTGTGCCAGAGTTGTGCCAGAAGTGCGCCAGAGTTGTGCCAGAGTTGTGCCAGAAGTGCGCCAGAGTTGTGCCAGAGTTGTGCCAGAAGTGCGCCAGAGTTGTGCCAGAGTTGTGCCAGAAGTGCGCCAGAGTTGTGCCAGAGTTGTGCCAGAAGTGCGCCAGAGTTGTGCCAGAGTTGTGCCAGAAGTGCGCCAGAGTTGTGCCAGAGTTGTGCCAGAAGTGCGCCAGAGTTGTGCCAGAGTTGTGCCAGAAGTGCGCCAGAGTTGTGCCAGAGTTGTGCCAGAAGTGCGCCAGAGTTGTGCCAGAGTTGTGCCAGAAGTGCGCCAGAGTTGTGCCAGAGTTGTGCCAGAAGTGCGCCAGAGTTGTGCCAGAGTTGTGCCAGAAGTGCGCCAGAGTTGTGCCAGAGTTGTGCCAGAAGTGCGCCAGAGTTGTGCCAGAGTTGTGCCAGAAGTGCGCCAGAGTTGTGCCAGAGTTGTGCCAGAAGTGCGCCAGAGTTGTGCCAGAGTTGTGCCAGAAGTGCGCCAGAGTTGTGCCAGAGTTGTGCCAGAAGTGCGCCAGAGTTGTGCCAGAGTTGTGCCAGAAGTGCGCCAGAGTTGTGCCAGAGTTGTGCCAGAAGTGCGCCAGAGTTGTGCCAGAGTTGTGCCAGAAGTGCGCCAGAGTTGTGCCAGAGTTGTGCCAGAAGTGCGCCAGAGTTGTGCCAGAGTTGTGCCAGAAGTGCGCCAGAGTTGTGCCAGAGTTGTGCCAGAAGTGCGCCAGAGTTGTGCCAGAGTTGTGCCAGAAGTGCGCCAGAGTTGTGCCAGAGTTGTGCCAGAAGTGCGCCAGAGTTGTGCCAGAGTTGTGCCAGAAGTGCGCCAGAGTTGTGCCAGAGTTGTGCCAGAAGTGCGCCAGAGTTGTGCCAGAGTTGTGCCAGAAGTGCGCCAGAGTTGTGCCAGAGTTGTGCCAGAAGTGCGCCAGAGTTGTGCCAGAGTTGTGCCAGAAGTGCGCCAGAGTTGTGCCAGAGTTGTGCCAGAAGTGCGCCAGAGTTGTGCCAGAGTTGTGCCAGAAGTGCGCCAGAGTTGTGCCAGAGTTGTGCCAGAAGTGCGCCAGAGTTGTGCCAGAGTTGTGCCAGAAGTGCGCCAGAGTTGTGCCAGAGTTGTGCCAGAAGTGCGCCAGAGTTGTGCCAGAGTTGTGCCAGAAGTGCGCCAGAGTTGTGCCAGAGTTGTGCCAGAAGTGCGCCAGAGTTGTGCCAGAGTTGTGCCAGAAGTGCGCCAGAGTTGTGCCAGAGTTGTGCCAGAAGTGCGCCAGAGTTGTGCCAGAGTTGTGCCAGAAGTGCGCCAGAGTTGTGCCAGAGTTGTGCCAGAAGTGCGCCAGAGTTGTGCCAGAGTTGTGCCAGAAGTGCGCCAGAGTTGTGCCAGAGTTGTGCCAGAAGTGCGCCAGAGTTGTGCCAGAGTTGTGCCAGAAGTGCGCCAGAGTTGTGCCAGAGTTGTGCCAGAAGTGCGCCAGAGTTGTGCCAGAGTTGTGCCAGAAGTGCGCCAGAGTTGTGCCAGAGTTGTGCCAGAAGTGCGCCAGAGTTGTGCCAGAGTTGTGCCAGAAGTGCGCCAGAGTTGTGCCAGAGTTGTGCCAGAAGTGCGCCAGAGTTGTGCCAGAGTTGTGCCAGAAGTGCGCCAGAGTTGTGCCAGAGTTGTGCCAGAAGTGCGCCAGAGTTGTGCCAGAGTTGTGCCAGAAGTGCGCCAGAGTTGTGCCAGAGTTGTGCCAGAAGTGCGCCAGAGTTGTGCCAGAGTTGTGCCAGAAGTGCGCCAGAGTTGTGCCAGAGTTGTGCCAGAAGTGCGCCAGAGTTGTGCCAGAGTTGTGCCAGAAGTGCGCCAGAGTTGTGCCAGAGTTGTGCCAGAAGTGCGCCAGAGTTGTGCCAGAGTTGTGCCAGAAGTGCGCCAGAGTTGTGCCAGAGTTGTGCCAGAAGTGCGCCAGAGTTGTGCCAGAGTTGTGCCAGAAGTGCGCCAGAGTTGTGCCAGAGTTGTGCCAGAAGTGCGCCAGAGTTGTGCCAGAGTTGTGCCAGAAGTGCGCCAGAGTTGTGCCAGAGTTGTGCCAGAAGTGCGCCAGAGTTGTGCCAGAGTTGTGCCAGAAGTGCGCCAGAGTTGTGCCAGAGTTGTGCCAGAAGTGCGCCAGAGTTGTGCCAGAGTTGTGCCAGAAGTGCGCCAGAGTTGTGCCAGAGTTGTGCCAGAAGTGCGCCAGAGTTGTGCCAGAGTTGTGCCAGAAGTGCGCCAGAGTTGTGCCAGAGTTGTGCCAGAAGTGCGCCAGAGTTGTGCCAGAGTTGTGCCAGAAGTGCGCCAGAGTTGTGCCAGAGTTGTGCCAGAAGTGCGCCAGAGTTGTGCCAGAGTTGTGCCAGAAGTGCGCCAGAGTTGTGCCAGAGTTGTGCCAGAAGTGCGCCAGAGTTGTGCCAGAGTTGTGCCAGAAGTGCGCCAGAGTTGTGCCAGAGTTGTGCCAGAAGTGCGCCAGAGTTGTGCCAGAGTTGTGCCAGAAGTGCGCCAGAGTTGTGCCAGAGTTGTGCCAGAAGTGCGCCAGAGTTGTGCCAGAGTTGTGCCAGAAGTGCGCCAGAGTTGTGCCAGAGTTGTGCCAGAAGTGCGCCAGAGTTGTGCCAGAGTTGTGCCAGAAGTGCGCCAGAGTTGTGCCAGAGTTGTGCCAGAAGTGCGCCAGAGTTGTGCCAGAGTTGTGCCAGAAGTGCGCCAGAGTTGTGCCAGAGTTGTGCCAGAAGTGCGCCAGAGTTGTGCCAGAGTTGTGCCAGAAGTGCGCCAGAGTTGTGCCAGAGTTGTGCCAGAAGTGCGCCAGAGTTGTGCCAGAGTTGTGCCAGAAGTGCGCCAGAGTTGTGCCAGAGTTGTGCCAGAAGTGCGCCAGAGTTGTGCCAGAGTTGTGCCAGAAGTGCGCCAGAGTTGTGCCAGAGTTGTGCCAGAAGTGCGCCAGAGTTGTGCCAGAGTTGTGCCAGAAGTGCGCCAGAGTTGTGCCAGAGTTGTGCCAGAAGTGCGCCAGAGTTGTGCCAGAGTTGTGCCAGAAGTGCGCCAGAGTTGTGCCAGAGTTGTGCCAGAAGTGCGCCAGAGTTGTGCCAGAGTTGTGCCAGAAGTGCGCCAGAGTTGTGCCAGAGTTGTGCCAGAAGTGCGCCAGAGTTGTGCCAGAGTTGTGCCAGAAGTGCGCCAGAGTTGTGCCAGAGTTGTGCCAGAAGTGCGCCAGAGTTGTGCCAGAGTTGTGCCAGAAGTGCGCCAGAGTTGTGCCAGAGTTGTGCCAGAAGTGCGCCAGAGTTGTGCCAGAGTTGTGCCAGAAGTGCGCCAGAGTTGTGCCAGAGTTGTGCCAGAAGTGCGCCAGAGTTGTGCCAGAGTTGTGCCAGAAGTGCGCCAGAGTTGTGCCAGAGTTGTGCCAGAAGTGCGCCAGAGTTGTGCCAGAGTTGTGCCAGAAGTGCGCCAGAGTTGTGCCAGAGTTGTGCCAGAAGTGCGCCAGAGTTGTGCCAGAGTTGTGCCAGAAGTGCGCCAGAGTTGTGCCAGAGTTGTGCCAGAAGTGCGCCAGAGTTGTGCCAGAGTTGTGCCAGAAGTGCGCCAGAGTTGTGCCAGAGTTGTGCCAGAAGTGCGCCAGAGTTGTGCCAGAGTTGTGCCAGAAGTGCGCCAGAGTTGTGCCAGAGTTGTGCCAGAAGTGCGCCAGAGTTGTGCCAGAGTTGTGCCAGAAGTGCGCCAGAGTTGTGCCAGAGTTGTGCCAGAAGTGCGCCAGAGTTGTGCCAGAGTTGTGCCAGAAGTGCGCCAGAGTTGTGCCAGAGTTGTGCCAGAAGTGCGCCAGAGTTGTGCCAGAGTTGTGCCAGAAGTGCGCCAGAGTTGTGCCAGAGTTGTGCCAGAAGTGCGCCAGAGTTGTGCCAGAGTTGTGCCAGAAGTGCGCCAGAGTTGTGCCAGAGTTGTGCCAGAAGTGCGCCAGAGTTGTGCCAGAGTTGTGCCAGAAGTGCGCCAGAGTTGTGCCAGAGTTGTGCCAGAAGTGCGCCAGAGTTGTGCCAGAGTTGTGCCAGAAGTGCGCCAGAGTTGTGCCAGAGTTGTGCCAGAAGTGCGCCAGAGTTGTGCCAGAGTTGTGCCAGAAGTGCGCCAGAGTTGTGCCAGAGTTGTGCCAGAATCGTGCCAGAGTTGTGCCAGAGTTGTACATGCGTTGTGCCAGAGTTCTGCCAGAGTTGTGCCATAGTTCTGTCAGAATTGTGCCAGAGTTTTGCCAGAGTTGTGCCAGAGTTGTGCCAGAGTTGTGCGAGAGTTGTGCGAGAGTTGTGCCACAGTTGTGCCAGAGTTGTGCCAGAGTTGTGCCAGATTTGTGCCAGAGTTGTGCCAAAGTTTTGCAAGAGTTGTTCCAGCGTTGTGCCAGAGTTGTGCCAGAGTTGTGCCAGAGTTGTGCCAGAGTTGTGCCAGAGTTGTGCTAGTGTTTTGCCAGAGTTTTGCCGGAGTTTCGCCAGAGTTTTGCCAGAGTTGTGCCAGAGTCATGCCAGAGTTGTACATGAGTTGTGCAAGAGTTGTGCCAGAGTTGTTCCATAGTTGTGCCAGAGTTGTGCCAGAATTGTGCCAGAGTTGTGCCAGAGTTGTGCCAGAGTGTGAGAAGAATGCAGGTACAAGGTTAGCATCAGCAGAAGCAGGCAGAAGCATCGGAACATGCAAGTGTACGTCAGCAGAGTGACGTAAGCGAGAGCGGTTCCGAGGAGTTAGTCGCAGAGATGATGGAGGCTGAGACGTGAGGTAGTCGAGGTAGACAGGCTGATGAGAGAGAGTGTTTAACGGGATGAGTGATGGTTGGCTGAGTAAGAGAGCAGACCGAAGGAGCGAGAGTGGCGGAGCGAAGAGCTGAGAAAGGTTGGCGAAGGCGAGGAATGCAAAGTATGAGCAGAGCGAAGACACGGCGGCGAAGCCGCGGAACCAAAGGGAAACAGGATGGGAAGAACTGTTCTGGTTAACTCGAGGGAATGAACATCCTTAGTATAAACAGACAGAACAGGACAAATGGACAGAGCAACGGCTTCTTTCCGCTAGCCGGACGCGGGCGACAGATGTCACATTATTAGGGGATCTCTTGACCGTTCGGTCCCAACGGGTAGTCCGAGAGTAGTTGGTCAAGTTGGTTCAGTCGAGGACCTGAACCATTATTGAGAGCTCGGATATTCTTCCGAGGAGCTTGACTTGTCAGATTCCGATTTCCAACACCCCCCGTGAATCTGACAAGGTTGGAGGAGAGGGACCTTTGAAGTTAGTGGTAGTATACGTCTTCCCATATGGGTGAACGTTCTACTCCACAGTGTAGTAGAAGGTTGTTCCACATTTCCCCAAGGTCAGAAGGGAATTCATCCACCAGCAGATGAAGTCTCTGTCCAAGGACGCATTTGAGTCCTTCCCTGATTTCTTGGTTAATCTGTTCCTGATATAGACGGAGGGTTTCATCGGGGATAATTGGTCCCAGGTAGGTCAGATTTCCATGTTGGGCATCAGTGCTTTTGTAGCCATGTAGGAGTTCTGGGTACAGGGTCTTGTACACCTGACTTGCCCATGCTTGTGCTGGAGAGGGGCGCGAGGTGTGGCAAAGAACCTGCACTCTGTCAGTGATGTCTGGAAAACTGTCGTTGTTCTGACATGTGGTTGCGACCCACTGTCTTCTCCAGGCTTGTTGCAGAATACGATGCCACAGTTCAGGGATAGAGTTGGCCTTCAGTTGGTGGTGACGGTAAGAAGGATGGAGCTGCTCCCGTAGCAGACGGTAGACATTGAAGAAGGCGTCGTCGTAGTCTGGAATGGGGCGATATGGCGAGCGAAGGTGTTCGTATTGTCCAGTGAGAAGCTGCGCCATATTATATTGATTGATGGGTGTTCTTAGTGCCAGAGTGAGCACTTGGTCTGCCCAGTCAATGACATTGCTTCCATCTTCTTCGAGCACGGCACATGTCTCCCAGGAGAGAGCCATGTGGAGAGTTGTGAGAATGGGTGAGAGAGAGGGATGACACTGCCAGTGTCAATCACAGGAGAAGCTCTGCCACAGCTGATCTTCTGTGTCCCTGAATTGAGGAGGATGAACAGGCTGCTGCAGATGAGAAGGTACTGGGATAGTGATGGAGGCAGGCTGACAACTGAGGGGGCGCAGGGGTGGAACCACGTGTGCTGCGAGGAAGCTTCGGCGTGGGTGCAGACCGTCGCGTAGTGGGCGATGCGGCCGGGCAGATCCTTGTCCCGAGCAGAAGATGCTTGCGGAAGCCGGAGGAATGATGAATGATTGTGTGGGCGCAGGGGCGAAACCACGTGCGCTGTTGAAATAGGGGGATAGGATGCGGCATGGGGAAGGCAGGTGCCAACGCGCCGCGAGAAATCTGCTACCGGCGTGGGTGCAGGCTGCTGCGAAGCGGACAGCTAGCTCGTGCAGATCCTTGTGCTGGTCACAGATGCTGATGATGATTGCTGATAAGGAGGCGGAAGCTGATAATGAAGAGTGGGCGCAGGGGCGAGCCGCGTGCACTGCGGATATTTTCGGCATGGGTGCAGGTCGTTCCGCAACAGGCGATGCGACTGGGCGCATCCTTGTGCCAAGCAGAGAAACAATGCTGAGGAATGCGGAGGCTGCTGATTATTGAGTGGGCGCAGGGGCGGAACCACGTGCGTTGCGAAATGATGCTGATGAAGAGGATGATGAGGCAGCGCAGATGATGCGGATGATGACGCCAGATGATGATGAGATGAGGAAGGCGGCTGATGAGACTGGGGAGGCAGAGGTGAAGAGGGCGAGGAGGACTGATGGCAGCAGATGAGGATGAGGATGGCGCAAAAGCTGATGCAGGAGCATGAAGAATGTAGAGGACGGAGAGGCGACGCGGCAGAAAGACGAGCGAGAAAACCACTTCCTTTGCTTTCAGGAGAGTGACGGCTTGTTCCCCAGTTTGCCCTTGGCGGGCAGGAAGACAGGCGGTGTCCGATATCCTGGTAGCTTGAGGAAATTGGTTGCAGTGGAGAGGGTCATGTGGCGGGCAGAGGTACTGATCCGCTGATGTCATGAGAGTGACGGCCTGTTCCCCAGTTGGCTCGAGATGGGAGCAGGAAGACTGGTGGTGTCTGATATCCTGACGGCGGTAGTTCAACTGCTGCTACTGACGAAGCTAGAAGGCAATGCGAGGAGGCGGCTCGAGATGAGGGCAGGCTGACTGAAGATGACGAGATGAAGCACATGAGATGGGTGAAGGAAGAGGCAAGAGAAGGAGGTGCTTGCGGAGGCTGAGGAGGTGAAGGGCGGTGAATGGCAGATGGCAGGAAACTTCCTGGTAGTTGACGGCAGGCGGGAGCTCGGGAGTTGCTTACGGCTGATATGGACGACAAGTCACCGATTGTTGGTCGCGGGCGCGAAAATAGGCGCAGGGCTTTCTCAGGATGACAAGACGTTTCTTCAGCGCGGGGAACTCGTCACGCAGTGCTGCTGATAGCAGCTGCTGGCAAGGCGGAGAAGCGTGAGGCGATGGTAACGGCAGCAAAAGAACGCAGATGGAAACGACAGGAGAAGGATGGGGGCAGAGCGATGAAGCGGTCATGGATCACCAGGCGATGTCACCTGATGCTCTGATACCATGTCAGAAGAATGTAGGTACAAGGTTAGCAGCAGCAGAATTAGGCAGAAGCATCGGAACATGCAAGTGTACGTCAGCAGAGTGACGTAAGCGAGAGCGGTCCCGAGGAGTTTGTCGCAGAGATGATGTAGGCTGAGACGTTAGGTAGTCAAGATAGACAGGCTGATGAGAGAGAGTGTTTAGCGGGATGAGTGATGGTTGGCTGAGTAAGAGAGCTGAGCGAAGGAGCGAGAGTGACGGAGCGAAGAGCTGAGAAAGGTTGGCGAAGGCGAGGAATGCGAAGTACGAGCAGAGCGAAGACACGGCGGCAAAGCCGCGGAACCAAAGGGGAACAGTGTGGGAAGATCTGTTCTGGTTAACTCGAGGGAATGAACACCCTCAGTATAAAAAGACAGAACATGACAAATGGACAGAGCAACGGCTTCTTTCCGCTAGCCGGACGCGGGCGACAGATGTCACATTATGAGGGGATCTCTTGACCGTTCGGTCCCAACGGGTAGTCCGAGGGTAGTTGGTCAAGTTGGTTCAGTCGAGGACCTGAACCATTATTGAGAGCTCGGATATTCTTCCGAGGGGCTTGACTTGTCAGATTCCGATTTCCAACACAGAGTTGTACCAGAGTTGTGCCAGAGTTGTGCCAGAGTTGTGCCAAAGTGGTGTCAGAGTTGTGCCAGAGTTGCGCCAGAGTTGTGTCAGAGTTGTACCGGAGTTGTGGCAGAGTTGTGCAGGAGTTGTGCCAGAGTTTTGCCAGATTTGTACCAGGGTTGTGCAAGAGTCGTACCAGAGTTGTTCCAGAGTTGTTCCAGATTTGTGCCCGATTTGTGCCAGAGTTGTGCCAGAGTTGAGCCAGAGTTGTGCCATAAATGTGCCAGAGTTGTGCCAGCGTTTTGCCAAAGTTGTGCCATGGTTATGCCGGAGTTGTGCCAGAGTTGTGCCAGAGTTGTACCAGAGTTGTGCCAGAGTTGTGCCATAGTTGTGCCAGAATTGTGCTATAGTTGTTCCAGAGTTGTGAGAGTTGTACCAGTGTTGTGGGAGAGTTGTGCCAAAGTTGTGCCAGAGTTGTGCCAGAGTTGTGCCAGAGTTGTGCCATAGTTGTGCCATAGTTGTGCCACTGTTGTGCCGGAGTTGTGCCATAGTTGTCCCAGATTCGTGCCAGAGTTATTCCAGAGTTGAGCAAGAGTTGAGACAGAGTTGTGCCAGAGTCGTGCCAGCGTTCTGCCAAACGTGTGCCAGAGTTGTACCAGAGTCGTGCCAAAGTTCTGCCAGAGCTGTACCAGAGTTGTACTAGAGTTGTGCCTGAGTTGTGCCCGAGTTGTGCGAGAGCTGTGCAAGAGTTGTGCCAGAGTTGTGCCAGAGTTGTGCCAGAGTTGTGCCAGAGTTGTGCCAAATTAGTGCCAGAGTTGTGCCAGAGTTCTGCCATAGTTGTGCTACAGTTGTGCCAGAGTTGTGCCAGAGTTCTGCCATAGTTGTGCTACAGTTGTGCCAGAGTTGTGCCAGAGTTGTGCCAGATTTGTGCCAGAGTTGTGCCAGCGTTTTGCCAGAATTGTCCCAGTGTTGTGCCAGAGTTGTGCCAGAGTTGTGCCAGAATTGTGCCAGGGTTGTGCTAGAGTTTTGCCAGAGTTTTGCCAGAGTTTTGCCGGAGTTTCGCCAGAGTTGTGCCAGAGTCATGCCAGAGTTGTACATGACTTGTGCCAGAGTTGTGCCAGAGTTGTGCCAGATTAGTGCGAGAGTTGTGCCAGAGTTGTGCCAGAGTTGTGCCAGAATTGTGCCAGATTTGTGCCAAAGTGGTGTCAGAGTTGTGCCAGATTTGTGCCAGAGTCGTGTCAGAGTTGTACCGGAGTTGTGGCAGAGCTGTACAAGAGTTGTGCCAGGGCTTTGCCAGATTTGTACCAGGGTTTTGCAAGAGTCGTACCAGAGTTGTTCCAGAGTTGTGCCAGATTTCTGCCAGATTTGTGCCAGAGTTGTGCCAGAGTTGTGCCAGAGTTGTGCCATAAATGTGCCAGAGTTGTGCCAGAGTTTTGCCAAAGTTGTGCCATAGTTGTGCCAGAGTTGTGCCAGAGTTGTGCCAGAGTATTACCAGGGTTCTGCCACAGTTGTACCAGAGTTGTGCCAGAGTTGTGCCAGAGTTGTGCAATAGTTGAGCAAGAGTTGTGCCAGAGTTGTGCCAGAATTGTGTCTGAGGTGTGCCAGAGTTTTTCCAGAGTTGTGCCAGAGTTGTGCCAGAGTTTTGCCAGATTTGTGCCAGAGTCGTGCCAGAGTTGTGCCAGAGTTGTGCCATACATGTGCCAGAGTTGTGCCAGAGTTTTGCCAGATTTGTGCCAGAGTCGTGCCAGAGTTGTGCCAGAGTTGTGCCATACATGTGCCAGAGTTGTGCCAGAGTTTTGCCAGATTTGTGCCAGAGTCGTGCCAGAGTTGTGCCAGAGTTGTGCCATACATGTGCCAGAGTTGTGCCAGAGTTTTGCCAGATTTGTGCCAGAGTCGTGCCAGAGTTGTGCCAGAGTTGTGCCATACATGTGCCAGAGTTGTGCCAGAGTTTTGCCAGATTTGTGCCAGAGTCGTGCCAGAGTTGTGCCAGAGTTGTGCCATACATGTGCCAGAGTTGTGCCAGAGTTTTGCCAGATTTGTGCCAGAGTCGTGCCAGAGTTGTGCCAGAGTTGTGCCATACATGTGCCAGAGTTGTGCCAGAGTTTTGCCAGATTTGTGCCAGAGTCGTGCCAGAGTTGTGCCAGAGTTGTGCCATACATGTGCCAGAGTTGTGCCAGAGTTTTGCCAGATTTGTGCCAGAGTCGTGCCAGAGTTGTGCCAGAGTTGTGCCATACATGTGCCAGAGTTGTGCCAGAGTTTTGCCAGATTTGTGCCAGAGTCGTGCCAGAGTTGTGCCAGAGTTGTGCCATACATGTGCCAGAGTTGTGCCAGAGTTTTGCCAGATTTGTGCCAGAGTCGTGCCAGAGTTGTGCCAGAGTTGTGCCATACATGTGCCAGAGTTGTGCCAGAGTTTTGCCAGATTTGTGCCAGAGTCGTGCCAGAGTTGTGCCAGAGTTGTGCCATACATGTGCCAGAGTTGTGCCAGAGTTTTGCCAGATTTGTGCCAGAGTCGTGCCAGAGTTGTGCCAGAGTTGTGCCATACATGTGCCAGAGTTGTGCCAGAGTTTTGCCAGATTTGTGCCAGAGTCGTGCCAGAGTTGTGCCAGAGTTGTGCCATACATGTGCCAGAGTTGTGCCAGAGTTTTGCCAGATTTGTGCCAGAGTCGTGCCAGAGTTGTGCCAGAGTTGTGCCATACATGTGCCAGAGTTGTGCCAGAGTTTTGCCAGATTTGTGCCAGAGTCGTGCCAGAGTTGTGCCAGAGTTGTGCCATACATGTGCCAGAGTTGTGCCAGAGTTTTGCCAGATTTGTGCCAGAGTCGTGCCAGAGTTGTGCCAGAGTTGTGCCATACATGTGCCAGAGTTGTGCCAGAGTTTTGCCAGATTTGTGCCAGAGTCGTGCCAGAGTTGTGCCAGAGTTGTGCCATACATGTGCCAGAGTTGTGCCAGAGTTTTGCCAGATTTGTGCCAGAGTCGTGCCAGAGTTGTGCCAGAGTTGTGCCATACATGTGCCAGAGTTGTGCCAGAGTTTTGCCAGATTTGTGCCAGAGTCGTGCCAGAGTTGTGCCAGAGTTGTGCCATACATGTGCCAGAGTTGTGCCAGAGTTTTGCCAGATTTGTGCCAGAGTCGTGCCAGAGTTGTGCCAGAGTTGTGCCATACATGTGCCAGAGTTGTGCCAGAGTTTTGCCAGATTTGTGCCAGAGTCGTGCCAGAGTTGTGCCAGAGTTGTGCCATACATGTGCCAGAGTTGTGCCAGAGTTTTGCCAGATTTGTGCCAGAGTCGTGCCAGAGTTGTGCCAGAGTTGTGTCAGAGTTGTACCGGAGTTGTGGCAGAGTTGTGCAAGAGTTGTGCCAGGCTTTTGCCAGATTTGTACCAGGGTTGTGCAAGAGTCGTACCAGAGTTGTTCCAGAGTTGTGCCAGAGTTTTGCCAGATTTGTGCCAGAGTCGTGCCAGAGTTGTGCCAGAGTTGTGCCATACATGTGCCAGAGTTGTGCCAGAGTTTTGCCAAAGTTGTGCCATAGTTTTGCCAGAGTTGTGCCAGATTTGTGCCAGAGTTGTACCAGGGTTGTGCCACAGCTGTGCCTGAGTTGTGCCAGAGTTGTGCCAGAGTTGTGCCAGAGTAGTGCCAGAGTTGAGCAAGAGTCGTGCAAGACTTGTGCCAGAATTGTGTCTGAGGTGTGCCAGAGTTTTTCCAGAGTTGTGCCAGAGTTTTGCTAGAGTTGTGCCACATTTGTCCCATAGTTGTGCCATTGTTGTCATCACATTTTGGCACTAGAGAATCACACTTTGCCACTATAGCATCACATGTTGGCAGTATAGCGTCACACTTTGGCACCATTATGTCACACTTTGGCACTAGAGCGTCACACTTTGGCACTGGAGCTTCACAATTTGACACTAGAGTGTCACACTTTGGCACAAGAGCTTCACACTTCGGCAATAGAGGGTCACACTTTGGCACTTGAGTGTCACACTTTGGCTATAGAGTTTCACACTTTGGCTTTTGAGTGTCACACTTAGGCACTAGTGCGTCACACTTTGGCACTAGATCTTTACACTTTGGCACTAGAGCGTCACAGCTTGGCACTAGAGCTTCACACTTTGGCACAAGAGCGTCACACTTTGGCACTAGAACGAGTTATGGTTAATCACCTCAAATTCATGCACTTGCCGATCACTGTATCAAAAAATGTATTCTTGTATGCAAACAATTTTCACAAAACATCCACATGAATGCATGTCAGCAAATCCCGCATGTACATTCCTTGTACAGAGTGAAAACTATAATTGAATCTATGTGATAAATAGTAGTTTGTTCGAACCATCCATGTTCACTACTTTGTTCACTTCCCCAATACACTTGTTGATACACACTTCCATGGCCGAGGCAATTGGTCATATATGCAGAGTTGAGCCATAGTTGAGCCAGAGTTGTGCCAGAGTTGTGCCAGAATTGTGCCAGAGTTGTGCCAGAGTTGTGCTAGAGTTGTGCCAGAGTTGTGCCAGAGTTGTGCCAGAGTTGTGCCAGATTTGTGCCAGTTTTGTGCCAGAGCTGTGCCAGATTTGTGCCAGAGTTGTGCAAGAGTCGTGCCAGAGTTGTGCCAGAGTTGAGCCAGAGTTGTGCCAGAGTTGTACCAGAGTTGTGCCAGAATTCAGCCAGAGTTGTGCCAGAGTTGAGCCAGAGTTGTGCCAGAGTTGTACCAGAGTTGTGCCAGAATTCAGCCAGAGTTGTGCCAGAGTTGAGCCAGAGTTGTGCCAGAGTTGTACCAGAGTTGTGCCAGAATTCAGCCAGAGTTGTGCCAGAGTTGAGCCAGAGTTGTGCCAGAGTTGTACCAGAGTTGTGCCAGAATTCAGCCAGAGTTGTGCCAGAGTTGAGCCAGAGTTGTGCCAGAGTTGTACCAGAGTTGTGCCAGAATTCAGCCAGAGTTGTGCCAGAGTTGAGCCAGAGTTGTGCCAGAGTTGTACCAGAGTTGTGCCAGAATTCAGCCAGAGTTGTGCCAGAGTTGAGCCAGAGTTGTGCCAGAGTTGTACCAGAGTTGTGCCAGAATTCAGCCAGAGTTGTGCCAGAGTTGAGCCAGAGTTGTGCCAGAGTTGTACCAGAGTTGTGCCAGAATTCAGCCAGAGTTGTGCCAGAGTTGAGCCAGAGTTGTGCCAGAGTTGTACCAGAGTTGTGCCAGAATTCAGCCAGAGTTGTGCCAGAGTTGAGCCAGAGTTGTGCCAGAGTTGTACCAGAGTTGTGCCAGAATTCAGCCAGAGTTGTGCCAGAGTTGAGCCAGAGTTGTGCCAGAGTTGTACCAGAGTTGTGCCAGAATTCAGCCAGAGTTGTGCCAGAGTTGAGCCAGAGTTGTGCCAGAGTTGTACCAGAGTTGTGCCAGAATTCAGCCAGAGTTGTGCCAGAGTTGAGCCAGAGTTGTGCCAGAGTTGTACCAGAGTTGTGCCAGAATTCAGCCAGAGTTGTGCCAGAGTTGAGCCAGAGTTGTGCCAGAGTTGTACCAGAGTTGTGCCAGAATTCAGCCAGAGTTGTGCCAGAGTTGAGCCAGAGTTGTGCCAGAGTTGTACCAGAGTTGTGCCAGAATTCAGCCAGAGTTGTGCCAGAGTTGAGCCAGAGTTGTGCCAGAGTTGTACCAGAGTTGTGCCAGAATTCAGCCAGAGTTGTGCCAGAGTTGAGCCAGAGTTGTGCCAGAGTTGTACCAGAGTTGTGCCAGAATTCAGCCAGAGTTGTGCCAGAGTTGAGCCAGAGTTGTGCCAGAGTTGTACCAGAGTTGTGCCAGAATTCAGCCAGAGTTGTGCCAGAGTTGAGCCAGAGTTGTGCCAGAGTTGTGCAAGAGTCGTGCCAGAGTTGTGCCAGAATTGTGCTAGAGTTGTGCCAGAGTTGTGCCAGAGTTGTGCCAGAGTTGTGCCAGAGTTGTGCCAGAGTTGTGCCAGAGTTGTGCCAGAGTTGTGCCAGAGTTGTGCCAGAGTTCTGCCAGTGTTGTGCCAGAGATGTGCCAGATTTGTGCCAGGGTTGTACAAGAGTCGTGCCAGAGTTGTGCCAGAATTGTGCCAGAATTGTGCCAGAGTTGTGCCAGAGTTGTGCCAGAGTTGTGCCAGAGTTGTGCCAGAGTTGTGCCAGAGGTGTGCCAAAGTGGTCTCAGAGTTGTGCCAGAGTTATGCCAGAGTTGTGTAATAGTTGTGCCGGAGTTGTGGGAGAGTTGTGCAAAAGTTGTGCCAGAGTTTTTCCATATTTGTGCCAGGTTTGTGCACGAATCGTACCAGAGTTGTGCCAGATTTGTGCCAGAGTTTTGCAAGAGTTGTGCCAGAGTTGTGCCATAGTTGTGCCAGAGTTGTGCCAGAGTTGTGCCAGAATTGTACCAGAATTGTGCCAGAGTTGTGCCAGAGTTGTGCCAGAGTTGTGGCAGAGTTGTGCCACAGTTGTACCAGAGTTGTGCCAGAGTTGTGCCAGAGTTGTGCCAGAATTGTACCAGAATTGTGCCAGAGTTGTGCCAGAGTTGTGCCAGCGTTGTGCCAGAGTTGTGCCAGAGTTGTGCCATAGTAGTGCCAGAGTTGTGCCAGAGTTGTGCCAGAATTGTGCCAGAATTGTACCAGACTTGTGCCAGAGTTGTGCCAGAGTTGTGCCAGCGTTGTGCCAGAGTTGTGCCAGAGTTGTGCCATAGTAGTGCCAGAGTTGTGCCAGAGTTGTGCCAGAATTGTGCCATGGTTGTGCCAGAGTTGTGCCAGTGTTGTGCCAGAGCCGTGCCATATTTGTGCCAGGGTTGTGGAAGAGTCATGCCAAAGTTTTGCCAGAGTTGTGCCAGAGTTGTGCCACAGTTTTGCCAGAGGTGTGCCAGAGTTATGCAGAGTTGTGCCAGATTTGTGCCAGAGTTGTGCCAGATTTGTGCCAGAGTTGTGCCAGAGGTGTGTCATAGTTGTGCCAGAGTTCTGCCAATGTTGTGCCATAGTTGTGTCAGAATTGTGCCAGAGTTGTACCAGAGTTGTGCCAGAGTTGTGCCAGAGTTGTGCCAGAGTTGTGCCAGAGTTGTGCCAGAGTTGTGCCAGAGTTGAGCCAGAGTTGTGCCAGAGTTGTGCCAGAATTGTGCCAGAGTTGTGCCAGAGTTGTGCCAGATTTGTGCCAGAGTTGCGCCAGAGTTGTGCCAGAGTTGTGCGAGAGTTGTGCCAGAGTTTTGCCATATTTTTGCCAGGTTTGTGCACGAATTGTACCAGAGGTGTGCCAGATTTGTGCCAGAGTTGCGCCAGAGTTGTGCCAGAGTTGTGCGAGAGTTGTGCCAGAGTTTTGCCATATTTTTGCCAGGTTTGTGCACGAATTGTACCAGAGGTGTGCCAGATTTGTGCCAGAGTTGCGCCAGAGTTGTGCCAGAGTTGTGCGAGAGTTGTGCCAGAGTTTTGCCATATTTTTGCCAGGTTTGTGCACGAATTGTACCAGAGGTGTGCCAGATTTGTGCCAGAGTTGCGCCAGAGTTGTGCCAGAGTTGTGCGAGAGTTGTGCCAGAGTTTTGCCATATTTTTGCCAGGTTTGTGCACGAATTGTACCAGAGGTGTGCCAGATTTGTGCCAGAGTTGCGCCAGAGTTGTGCCAGAGTTGTGCGAGAGTTGTGCCAGAGTTTTGCCATATTTTTGCCAGGTTTGTGCACGAATTGTACCAGAGGTGTGCCAGATTTGTGCCAGAGTTGCGCCAGAGTTGTGCCAGAGTTGTGCGAGAGTTGTGCCAGAGTTTTGCCATATTTTTGCCAGGTTTGTGCACGAATTGTACCAGAGGTGTGCCAGATTTGTGCCAGAGTTGCGCCAGAGTTGTGCCAGAGTTGTGCGAGAGTTGTGCCAGAGTTTTGCCATATTTTTGCCAGGTTTGTGCACGAATTGTACCAGAGGTGTGCCAGATTTGTGCCAGAGTTGCGCCAGAGTTGTGCCAGAGTTGTGCGAGAGTTGTGCCAGAGTTTTGCCATATTTTTGCCAGGTTTGTGCACGAATTGTACCAGAGGTGTGCCAGATTTGTGCCAGAGTTGCGCCAGAGTTGTGCCAGAGTTGTGCGAGAGTTGTGCCAGAGTTTTGCCATATTTTTGCCAGGTTTGTGCACGAATTGTACCAGAGGTGTGCCAGATTTGTGCCAGAGTTGCGCCAGAGTTGTGCCAGAGTTGTGCGAGAGTTGTGCCAGAGTTTTGCCATATTTTTGCCAGGTTTGTGCACGAATTGTACCAGAGGTGTGCCAGATTTGTGCCAGAGTTGCGCCAGAGTTGTGCCAGAGTTGTGCGAGAGTTGTGCCAGAGTTTTGCCATATTTTTGCCAGGTTTGTGCACGAATTGTACCAGAGGTGTGCCAGATTTGTGCCAGAGTTGCGCCAGAGTTGTGCCAGAGTTGTGCGAGAGTTGTGCCAGAGTTTTGCCATATTTTTGCCAGGTTTGTGCACGAATTGTACCAGAGGTGTGCCAGATTTGTGCCAGAGTTGCGCCAGAGTTGTGCCAGAGTTGTGCGAGAGTTGTGCCAGAGTTTTGCCATATTTTTGCCAGGTTTGTGCACGAATTGTACCAGAGGTGTGCCAGATTTGTGCCAGAGTTGCGCCAGAGTTGTGCCAGAGTTGTGCGAGAGTTGTGCCAGAGTTTTGCCATATTTTTGCCAGGTTTGTGCACGAATTGTACCAGAGGTGTGCCAGATTTGTGCCAGAGTTGCGCCAGAGTTGTGCCAGAGTTGTGCGAGAGTTGTGCCAGAGTTTTGCCATATTTTTGCCAGGTTTGTGCACGAATTGTACCAGAGGTGTGCCAGATTTGTGCCAGAGTTGCGCCAGAGTTGTGCCAGAGTTGTGCGAGAGTTGTGCCAGAGTTTTGCCATATTTTTGCCAGGTTTGTGCACGAATTGTACCAGAGGTGTGCCAGATTTGTGCCAGAGTTGCGCCAGAGTTGTGCCAGAGTTGTGCGAGAGTTGTGCCAGAGTTTTGCCATATTTTTGCCAGGTTTGTGCACGAATTGTACCAGAGGTGTGCCAGATTTGTGCCAGAGTTGCGCCAGAGTTGTGCCAGAGTTGTGCGAGAGTTGTGCCAGAGTTGTGCCAGCGTTGTGCCAAATTTGTGCCATATTTGTGCCAGAGTTGTGCCAGAGTTGTGCCAGAGTTTAGCCAGAGGTGTGCCAGAGTTGTGCCAGGGTTTTGCCAAAGTTTTGCCATAGTTGTGCCAGAGTTGTGCCAGAGGTGTGCCAGAGTTGTACCGGATTTGTGCCAGAGTTGTTCCAGAGTTGTGCCAGAGTTTAGCCAGAGTTGTTCCAGAGTTTAACCAGAGTTGTGCAAGAGCTGTGCCAGAATTGTGCCAGAGTTGTGCCAGAGTTGTGCCAGAGTTGTGCCATAGTTTTGCCAGAGTTGTGCCAGAGTTCTGCCAGTGTTGTGCCAGAGATGTGCCAGATTTGTGCCAGGGTTGTGCAAGAGTCGTGCCAGAGTTGTGCCAGAATTGTGCCAGAATTGTGCCAGAGTTGTGCCAGAGTTGTGCCAGAGTTGTGCCAGAGTTGTGCCAGAGTTGTGCCAT
>SZWC01000153.1:423943-435636 GCA_023375785.1 Penium margaritaceum | reverse complement strand
GTTGTGCCGGAGTTGTGCCAGAGTTGTGCCAGAGTTGTGTGAGAGTTGTGCCAGATTTGTGCCAGAGTTGTGCCAGATTTGTGCCATATTTGTGCCCGAGTTGTGCCAGAGTTTTCCCAGAGTTGTTCCAGCGTTGTGCCAGAGTTGTGCCAGAGTTGTGCCACAGTTGTGCCAAAGTTGTCTTAGAGTTTTGCCAGAGTTTTTCCAGAGTTTTGCCAGAGTTGTGCCAGAGCTGTGCCAGAGTTGTGCCAGTGTTGAACATGAGTTGTGCCAGAGTTCTGCCAGAGTTGTGTCATAGTTGTGCCAGAGTTCTGTCATAATTGTGCCAGAGTTGAGCCAGAGTTGTGCAAGAGTTGTGCCAGAGATTTGCCAAAGTTGTGCCATAGTTGTGCCAGAGTTGGGCCCGATTTTTGCCATAGTTGTGCCAGAGTTGTGCCACAGTTGTGCCAGATTTGTGCCAGATTGTTCCAGGGTTGTGCAATAGTCGTGCCAGAGTTTTACCAGAGTTGTGCCAGAGTTGTGCCAGAGTTGTGCCAGAGTTGTGCGAGAGTTGTGCGAGAGTTGTTCCAGAGTTGTGCCAGAGTTGTGCCAGATTTGTCCCAGATTTGTGCCATGGTTGTGCCAGAGTTTTGCAATAGTTGTTCCAGCGTTGTGCCAGAGTTGTGCCAGAGTTGTGCCAGAGTTGTGCCAGAGTTGTGCTATAGTTTTGCCACAGTTTTTCGAGAGTTTTGCCAGAGTTCTGCCAGAGTTGTGCCAGAGTTGTGCCAGATTTGTTCCATTGTTGTACATGAGTTGTGCCAGAGTTCTGCCAGTGTTGTCCCACAGCTGTGCCAGAGTTCTGTCAGGACTATGCCAGAGTTGTGCCAGAGTTGTGCAAGAGTTGTGCCAGAGTTTTACCAGAGTTGTGCCATAGTTGTGCCAAAGTGGTGTCAGAGTTGTGCCACAGTTGTGCCAGAGTTGTGTCAGAGTTGTGCCGGAGTTGTGGCAGAGTTGTGCGTGACTTGTGGCAGAGTTGTGGCAGAGTTGTGCCAGAGTTGTGCCAGTGTTCATATATGACCAATTGCCTCAGCCATGGAACTGTGTATCAACAAGTGGATTTGGGGAAGTTAACAAAGTAGTGAACATGGACGGTTCGAACGAACTACTGTTTATCACATAGAGTCCATTATAGTTTTCACTCTGTACAAGGAATGTACATGTGGGATTTGCTGACATGCATTCATGTGGATGTTTTGTGAAAATTGTTTGCATACAATAATACACTTTTTGATACACTGATCGCCAAGTGCATGAATTTGAGGTGATTAACCATAACTCCAACTCTGGCACAACTCTGGCACTACTCTGGCACAACTGTGGCACAACGCTGGTACAACTCTGGCACAACTCTGGCACAACTCTGGCACAGCTCTGGCACAAATCTGGCACAACTCTTCAGAACTCTGGCACAACTCCGGCACAACTCAGGCACAACTCTGGCACAACTCTGGAACAACTCTGGCACATCTCTGGCAAAACTCTGGCATGACTCTTGCACAACCCTGGCACAAATCTGGCACAACTCTGGCACACCTCTGGCACAGCTCTGGCACAAATCTGGCACAACTCTGGCACACCTCTGGCACAGCTCTGGCACAAATCTGGCACAACTCTGGCACACCTCTGGCACAGCTCTGGCACAAATCTGGCACAACTCTGGCACACCTCTGGCACAGCTCTGGCACAAATCTGGCACAACTCTGGCACACCTCTGGCACAGCTCTGGCACAAATCTGGCACAACTCTGGCACACCTCTGGCACAGCTCTGGCACAAATCTGGCACAACTCTGGCACACCTCTGGCACAGCTCTGGCACAAATCTGGCACAACTCTGGCACACCTCTGGCACAGCTCTGGCACAAATCTGGCACAACTCTGGCACACCTCTGGCACAGCTCTGGCACAAATCTGGCACAACTCTGGCACACCTCTGGCACAGCTCTGGCACAAATCTGGCACAACTCTGGCACACCTCTGGCACAGCTCTGGCACAAATCTGGCACAACTCTGGCACACCTCTGGCACAGCTCTGGCACAAATCTGGCACAACTCTGGCACACCTCTGGCACAGCTCTGGCACAAATCTGGCACAACTCTGGCACACCTCTGGCACAGCTCTGGCACAAATCTGGCACAACTCTGGCACACCTCTGGCACAGCTCTGGCACAAATCTGGCACAACTCTGGCACACCTCTGGCACAGCTCTGGCACAAATCTGGCACAACTCTGGCACACCTCTGGCACAGCTCTGGCACAAATCTGGCACAACTCTGGCACACCTCTGGCACAGCTCTGGCACAAATCTGGCACAACTCTGGCACACCTCTGGCACAGCTCTGGCACAAATCTGGCACAACTCTTCAGAACTCTGGCACAACTCTGGCACAACTCTGACACAACTCTGGCACAACTCTGGCACAACTTTGGTACAACTTTGGCACAACTGTGGCACAACTCTGTCACAACTCTGGCACAACTCTGGCACACCTCTGGAACAACTTTGGCACAACTCTGGCACAAATCTGACACAACTCTGGCACAACTGTGGCACAACTCTGGTACAACTCTGGCACAACTCTGGCACAACTCTGGCACAACTATGGCACAACTTTGGCAAAAACTCTGGCACAACTCTGGCACAACTCTGGCACAACTCTGGGACAACTCTGGCACAACTCTGGCACAAATCTGGCACAACTCTGCATAACTCAAGCTCAACTCTGGCACAACAATGGCACAACTCTGGCACAACTCTTGCAAAAGTCTGGCATGACCCTTGCAAAATCTTGGCACAAATCTGGCACAGCTCTGGCACAACACTGGCACAACTCTGGCACAACTCTGGCACAACTCTGGCACAAATCTTCCACAACTATGGCACAACTCTGGAATAAATCTGGTACCATGCTGGCGCAATTCTGGCACAACTCAGGCTCAAGTCTGGCGCAACTCTGGCACAACTCCGGCACAAGTCTGGCACAAGTCTGGCACAACTCCGGCACAACTCTGACACAACTCTGGCACAACTATGGCACAACTCTGACACCACTTTGGCACAAATCTGGCACAACTGTGGCACAACTCTGGCACAACTCTGGTACAACTCTGGCACAATTATGACAGAACTCTGGCACAACTATGGAACAACTCTGGCAGAACTCTGGCACAACTCATGTACAACTCTGGCACAACTCTGGCACAACTCTGGCAAAACACTTTCAAAACTCTGGCAGAACTCTAGCACAACTCTGGAACAACTCTGCCACAACTCTGCCACAATGCTGGAACAACTATGGCAAACGTCTGGCACAACTCTTGCACAAATATTGCACAAATCTGCCATAGGCGCATGAGATACATCATAGGCAGATGAGATACACCATAGGCGCATGAGATACACCATAGGCACATGGGATACACCATAGCACACACCAGATACACCATAAGCGCATGCTATATACCACAGGCACATGCGATACAACATAGGCACACAAGATCCACCATAGGCACATGAGATATACCATAGGCACATGAGATACACCATAGGCGCATGGAAAATGCCATAGGCATATTTCATACACCATAGGCACATGAGATTTACCATAGGTACATGAGATACACCATAGGCGCATGAGATACACCATAGATACATGAGATACACCATAGGCACATGCAATACTCCATAGGTATATGAGATACACCATAGGCGCATGAGATACACCATGGGCGCATGAGATATACCATAGGCACGTGAGATGTACCATAGGTATATGAGATATACCATAGAACATGAGATACACCATAGGCACATTACATACACCATAGGCACATGAGATACACCATAGGCACATGAGATACACCATAGGCACATGAGATACACCATAGGCGCACAAGATACACCATAGGCGCATGATATACACCATAGGTGCATGAGATACACCATGGGGGCATGCGATACACCATAGGCACATGAGATACACCATAGGCACATGAGATATCCCATAGGCATATCAGATACACCATATGCACACGAGATACACCATAGGCTCATGCGATACACCATAGGCACATGAGATACACCATAGGTACATGGGATACATCATAGTTGTATAAGATACACCATGGGCACATGAGATATGCCATAGACACATGAGATACAACATGGGTGCATGAGATACACCATAGGCGAATGAGATACACCATAGCCTCATGAGATACACCATAGGCACATGAGATACACCATAGGCACATGAGATACACCATATGCACATTAGATACACCAATAGGCACATGAGATACACCATATGCCCATGCGATATACCATAGGTCCATGAGATACACCATACGCGCATGAGAAACACCATAGGAAAAAGAGATACACCATAGGCACATGAGATACACCATAGGCANCTCTGGCACAACTCTGGCACAACTCTGGCACAACTCTGGCACAACTCTGGCACAACTCTGGCAAAACTGTTGCACAACTCTGGTACGACTCGTGCACAACCCTGGCACAAATCTGGCAAAACTCTGGTATAGCTCTGGCACAACTCTGGCACAACTCTGGTACAACTGTGGCACAACTGTGCCACAGCTCTGGCACAACTCTGGCACAACTCTGGCACAACTCTGGAACAATTATTGCACAACTCTGGCATGACTCTTGCACAACCCTGGCACAAATCTGGCACATCTATGGCACAACACTGGCACAAATCTGGCACATCTCTGGCACAACACTGGCACAACTCTGGCACAACTCCGGTACAACTCTGGCACACCTCATGCACAACTCTGGCACAACTATGGCACAACTCTGGCAAAACTCTGGCACAACTCTGGCACAACTCTGGCTAAACTATGGCACAACTCTGGCACAACTCCGGCACAAGTCTGGCACAACTCCGGCACAAGTCTGGCACAACTCCGGCACAAGTCTGGCACAACTCCGGCACAAGTCTGGCACAACTCCGGCACAAGTCTGGCACAACTCCGGCACAAGTCTGGCACAACTCCGGCACAAGTCTGGCACAACTCCGGCACAAGTCTGGCACAACTCCGGCACAAGTCTGGCACAACTCCGGCACAAGTCTGGCACAACTCCGGCACAAGTCTGGCACAACTCCGGCACAAGTCTGGCACAACTCCGGCACAAGTCTGGCACAACTCCGGCACAAGTCTGGCACAACTCCGGCACAAGTCTGGCACAACTCCGGCACAAGTCTGGCACAACTCCGGCACAAGTCTGGCACAACTCCGGCACAAGTCTGGCACAACTCCGGCACAAGTCTGGCACAACTCCGGCACAAGTCTGGCACAACTCCGGCACAAGTCTGGCACAACTCCGGCACAAGTCTGGCACAACTCCGGCACAAGTCTGGCACAACTCCGGCACAAGTCTGGCACAACTCCGGCACAAGTCTGGCACAACTCCGGCACAAGTCTGGCACAACTCCGGCACAAGTCTGGCACAACTCCGGCACAAGTCTGGCACAACTCCGGCACAAGTCTGGCACAACTCCGGCACAAGTCTGGCACAACTCCGGCACAAGTCTGGCACAACTCCGGCACAAGTCTGGCACAACTCCGGCACAAGTCTGGCACAACTCCGGCACAAGTCTGGCACAACTCCGGCACAAGTCTGGCACAACTCCGGCACAAGTCTGGCACAACTCCGGCACAAGTCTGGCACAACTCCGGCACAAGTCTGGCACAACTCCGGCACAAGTCTGGCACAACTCCGGCACAAGTCTGGCACAACTCCGGCACAAGTCTGGCACAACTCCGGCACAAGTCTGGCACAACTCCGGCACAAGTCTGGCACAACTCCGGCACAAGTCTGGCACAACTCCGGCACAAGTCTGGCACAACTCCGGCACAAGTCTGGCACAACTCCGGCACAAGTCTGGCACAACTCCGGCACAAGTCTGGCACAACTCCGGCACAAGTCTGGCACAACTCCGGCACAAGTCTGGCACAACTCCGGCACAAGTCTGGCACAACTCCGGCACAAGTCTGGCACAACTCTGGCACAACACTTTCAAAACTCTGGCAGAACTCTAGCACAACTCTGGAACAACTCTGCCACAACTCTGCCACAATGCTGGAACAACTATGGCAAACGTCTGGCACAACTCTTGCACAAATATTGCACAAATCTGCCATAGGCGCATGAGATACACCATGGGCGCATCAGATATATCATAGGCACATGAGATACACCAGATGCACATTAGATACACCAATAGGCACATGAGATACACCATATGCCCATGCGATATACCATAGGTCCATGAGATACACCATACGCGCATGAGAAACACCATAGGAAAAAGAGATACACCATAGGCACATGAGATACACCGTAGGCACATGAGGTATACCATAGACACATGAGATACACCATGGGCACATGCCATACACCATAGGCGTATGAGATACACCATAGGCACATGCGATACACCATGTGCACATGAGATATACCATAGGTGCATGAGGTACACCATATGCGCATGCGATACACCATAGACGTATAAGATACACCATAGGTGCATGAGATACACCATAGGCGCATGAGATACACCATGGGTGCATGAGAA
The DNA here is from genome assembly GCA_023375785.1 of Penium margaritaceum. Classification (NCBI taxonomy): domain Eukaryota; kingdom Viridiplantae; phylum Streptophyta; class Zygnematophyceae; order Desmidiales; family Peniaceae; genus Penium; species Penium margaritaceum. Next base: position 428,993 of record SZWC01000153.1, on the reverse strand, counting down.
ACACCATAGGCACATGAGATACACCATAGGTACATGAGATACACCATAGGCACATAGGATGCACCATATGCACATGAGATACACTATAGGCGCATGCGATACACCATAGGCACATGAGATACACCATAGGTATATGAGATACACCATAGGTGCAAGAGATACACCATAGGCGCATGAGATACACCATAGAAACACGAGATACACCATAGGTGCATGAGATACACCATAGGCACATGAGATACACCATAGGTGCATGAGATACACCATAGGTGCATACGATACATCATAGGTGCATGAGATACACCATAGGAACATGTGGTGCACTATATGCACATGAGATACACCATAGGCGCATGAGATACACCATAGGCACATGAGATACACCATAGGCACATGAGAGACACCATAGGCGCATGAGATACACCATGAGCACATGGGATACACCATGGGCACATGAGATACACCATAGGAGCATGAGATACACCCTGGGCGCATGAGATACACCATAGGCGCATGAGATTCACCATAGGTGCATAAGATACACCATATCACACATCAGACACACCATAGGCGCATGTGATGCACCATAGGCACATGCGATACACCATGGACACATGAGATACACCATGGGCGCATGAGATACACCATAGGCACATGAGATACACCATAGATACATAAGATACACCATAGGCGCATGAGATACACCATAGGCACATGCGATACACCATTTGTGCATTAGGTACACCATAGGCGTATGAGATACACCATGGGCAAATGAGATATACCATGTACGCATGATATACACCATAGGTACAGGAGATACACCATAGGTGCATGAGATACACCATAGGTACATGAAATAGACCATAGGCATATGAGGTACACCATAGGCACATGCAATACACCATAGGCACATGAGATACACCATAGGCACATGACATACACCATAGGCGCATGCGATACACCATTGCCGCAAGAAAATACACCATAGGCACATGAGATACACCATAGGCGCATGAGATACACCATAGGTGCATGAGATACACCATATGCACATGAGATACACCATAGGCACATGAGATACACCATAGATATGTGAGATACACCATAGGTACATGAGATACACCATAGGCACATGAGACACACCGTAGGCACATGAGATACACCATAGGCGCATGAGATACACCATAGGTGCATACGATACTCCTAGGTGCATGAGATATATCAGATGTGCATGCGATACACCATAGGCACATGTGGTACACCATAGGCACATGAGATACACCATAGGCGCATGAGATACACCATAGGCACATGAGATACACCATAGGCACATGAGATATACCATAGGCACATGGGATACACCAAAGGTACATGCGATACACCATAGGCGCATGCGATACACCATAGGTTCATGCGATACCCCATAGGCGCATGAGATACACCATAGGCGCATGAGATACACCATAGGCGCATGACATACACCATAGCACACATCAGATACATCATGGGCGCATGAGATACACCATAGGCACATGCGATATACCATGAGTACATGAGATACACCATAGGCGCATGAGATACACCATAGGCACATGAGATACACCATAGGCGCATGAGATACACCATAGGCACATCAGATACATCATACGCACATGCGATACACCATAGGCGCATGCGATACACCATAGTTGTATGAGATACACCATAGGTACATGAGATACATCAAATGCGCATGAGATACACCATAGGCGCACGACATACACCATAGCACGCATCAGATACATCATAGGCGCATGAGATACACCAAAGGCACGTGCAATACACCATGGGTACATGAGATACACCATACGCGTATGAGATACACCATAGGCACATGAAATACATTGTAGGCACATAAGATACACCATAGGTGCATGAGATACACCATAGGTACGTGAGATACACCACAGGCGCATGAGATACACCATAGGCACATGAGATACACCATAGTTACATGAGATATACAATAGGCACATGAGATACACCATAGGCGGTGAGATACACTATGGGCACATGCGATACACCATAGGTACATGAGATACACCATAGGTGCATGAGATACACCATAGGCGCATGAGATACACCATAGGCACATGAGACACACCATAGGCACATGAGATACACCATAGGTGCATGAGATACACCATAGGTGCATGCGATACACCATAGGCACATGAGATACATCATATGTGCATGAGATACACCATAGGCACATGTGGTATACCAAAGGCACATGAGATACACCATAGGCGCATGAGATACACCATAGGCACATGAGATACACCACAGGAACATGAGATACACCATAGGCACATGCGATACACCATAGGCGCATGCGATACACCATAGGCACATGAGATACACCGTAGGCGCATGAGATAGACCATAGGCACATGCGATACACCATAGATGCATGACATACACCATAGGCGCATGAGATATGCCATACACACATGAGATACAAAATGCATGCATGAGATACACCAAGTGCGCATGAGATAGACCATATGTGCATGAGATACACCGTAGGCGCATGAGATAGACCATAGGCACATGCGATACACCATAGATGCATGACATACACCATAGGCGCATGAGATATGCCATACACACATGAGATACAAAATGCATGCATGAGATACACCAAGTGCGCATGAGATAGACCATATGTGCATGAGATACACCGTAGGCGCATGAGATAGACCATAGGCACATGCGATACACCATAGGTACATGAGATACACCATACGCGCATGTGATACACCATAGGCACATGAGATACATCATAGGCACATAAGATACACCATAGGCACATGATATACACCATAGGCACATGCGATAAACCATATGCACATGCGATACACCATAGGTGCATGCGATACACCTTAGGCACATGAGATACACCATAGGTACATGAGATATATCAAAGGTGCATAACATACACCATAGGCGCATGAGATATGCCATACACACATGAGATACAAAATGCATGCATGAGATACACCAAGTGCGCATGAGATAGACCATATGTGCATGAGATACACCGTAGGCGCATGAGATACACCGTAGGAACATGAGATACACCATTGGCACATGCGATACACCATAGGCACATGAGAAATACCATATGCACATGCCATATACCATAGGTACATGAGATACCCCATAGGCGCATGAAATACACCATAGGCGCATGAGATACACCATAGGCACATGAGATACACCATAGGCTAATGCGATACACCATAGCCACATGAGATACACCATAGGTACATGGGATACATCATAGTTGTATAAGATACACCATGCGCACATGAGATATGCCATAGACACCTGAGATACAACATGGGTGCATGAGATACACCATAGGCGCATGAGATACACCATAGCCGCATGAGATACACCATAGGCACATGAGATACACCATAGGCACATGAGATACACCATAGGCGCATGAGATACACCATAGCCGCATGAGATACACCATAGGCACATGAGATACACCATAGGCACATGAGATACACCATATGCACATTAGATACACCAATTGGCACATGCGATATACCATATGCACATGCGATATACCATAGGTGCATGAGATACACCATACGCGCATGAGAAATACCATAGGTGCATGAGATATACCATGGACACACGAGATACACCGTAGGCACATGACATACACCATAGGCACATGCGATATACCATAGGTGCATGAGATACACCATACGCGCATGAGAAATACCATAGGTGCATGAGATATACCATGGACACACGAGATACACCGTAGGCACATGACATACACCATAGGCACATGAGGTACACCATAGACACATGAGATACACCATGGGCACATGCGATACACCATAGGTGCATGAGATACACCATAGGAACATGTGGTACACTATATGCACATGAGATACACCATAGGCGCATGAGATACACCATAGGCACATGCGATACACCATGGGTACATGAGATACACCATAGGCGCATGTGATGCACCATAGGCACATGAGATACACCGTAGGTGCATGAGATACATCTTAGGCGCATGAGATACACCATAGGTACATGAGATACACCATAGGCGCATGAGATACACCATAGGCGCATGAGATACACCATAGGTACATGAGATATACAATAGGCACATGAGATACACCATAGGCACATGAGATACACCATAGGCGCATGAGATACACCATAGGCACATGCGATACACCATAGGTGCATGACATACACCATAGGTGCATGAGATACACCATGGGCACATGAGATACACCATAGGCACATGAGATGTACCATAGGCACATGCGATATACCATAGCACATGAGATACACCATAGGCACATTACATACACCATAGGCACATGAGATACACCATAGGCACATGAGATACATCATAAGCACATGAGATACACTATAGGTGCATAAGATACATCATAGGCTCATGAGATACACCATAGGCACATGAGATACACCATAGGCGCATGAGATACACCATAGGTACATGAGATACACCATAGGCACATGAGATGTACCATAGGCACATGCGATATACCATAGCACATGAGATACACCATAGGCACATTACATACACCATAGGCACATGAGATACACCATAGGCACATGAGATACATCATAAGCACATGAGATACACTATAGGTGCATAAGATACATCAAAGGCTCATGAGATACACCATAGGCACATGAGATACACCATGGGCACATCAGATATATCATAGGCACATGAGATACACCATAGGTACATCCGATACACCATATGCACATGCGATACACCATAGGTGCATGCGATACACCATAGGCACATGAGATACACCATAGGTACATGAGATACATCATAGGTGCATAACATACACCATAGGCGCATGAGATATGCCATAGACACATGAGATACAACATGGGTGCATGAGATACACCAAATGCGCATGAGATACACAATAGGTGCATGCGATACACCATAGGCGCATGAGATACACCATAG
>SZWC01000153.1:413491-423734 GCA_023375785.1 Penium margaritaceum | reverse complement strand
CACATGAGATACACCATAGGCACATGAGATACACCATAGGCAAATGAGATGCACCATATGCACATTATATACACCAATAGGCACATGAGATAAACCAAATGCACATGCGATATACCATAGGTGCATGAGATACACCATACGTGCATGAGAAACACCGTAGGCGCATGAGATGTACCATGGACACACGAGATACACCATAGGCACATGACATACACCATAGGCACATGAGGTATACCATAGACACATGAGATACACCATGGGCACATGCGATACACCATAGGCGTATGAGATAGACCATAGGCACATGCGATACACCGTGTGAACATGAGATACACCATAGGTGCATGAGATACACCATATGCGCATGCAATACACCGTAGGCGCATAAGATACACCACAGGCGCATGAGATACACCATAGGCGCATGAGATACACCATGGGTACACAAGACACACCATAGGCACATGAGATACACCATAGGCACATGAGATACACCACAGGCACATGAGATGCACCATATGCACATGAGATACACTATAGGTGCATGCGATACACCATAGGCATATGAGATATACCATAGGTACATGAGATACACCATAGGTGCAAGATATACACCATAGGCGCATGAGATACACCATAGACACATGAGATGCACCATATGTGCATGAGATACACCATAGGCACGTGAGATACACCATAGGTGCATGAGATACACCATAGGTGCATGCGATACATCATAGGTGCATGAGATACACCATACGAACATGTGGTACACTATATGCACATGAAATACACCATAGGCGCATGAGATACACCATATGCACATGAGACACACCATAGGCACATGAGATACACCATAGGCACATGAGATACACCATAGGCACATGGGATACACCATAGGTACATGAGATACACCATAGGCGCATGAGATACACCATATGCACATGAGACACACCATAGGCACATGAGATACACCATAGGCACATGAGATACACCATAGGCACATGGGATACACCATAGGTACATGAGATACACCATAGGCATATGAGATACACCCTGGGCGCATGAGATACACCATAGGCGCATGAGATTCACCATAGGTACATGAGATACACCATAGCACACATCAGATACACCATAGGCGCATGTGATGCACCATAGGCACATGCATACACCATGGATACATGAGATACAACATAGGCGCATGAGATACACCATAGGTACATGAGATACACTATAGATACATGAGATACACCATAGGCGCATGAGATACACCATATGTACATGCGATACACCATTTGCGCGTTAGGTACACCATAGGCGTATGAGATTCACCATGGGCACATGAGATACATCATATGCGCATGATATACACCATAGGCACAGGAGATACACCATAGGTGCATGAGATACACCATAGGCACACGAGATACACCATAGGCGCATGAGATACACCATAGGCACATGAGATACATCATATGCGCATGATATACACCATAGGCACAGGAGATACACCATAGGTGCATGAGATACACCATAGGCACACGAGATACACCATAGGCGCATGAGATACACCATAGGCATATGAGGTACACCATAGGTACATGAGATACACCATAGGCGCATGAGATACACCATAGGCACATGACATACACCATACGCGCATGCGATACACCATTGGCGCAAGAAAATACACCATATGCACATGAGATACACCATAGGTACATGAGATACACCATAGGCGCATGAGATACACCATAGGCACATGACATACACCATACGCGCATGCGATACACCATTGGCGCAAGAAAATACACCATATGCACATGAGATACACCATAGGCGCATGAGATACACCACAGGTGCATACGATACACCATAGGCGCATGAGATACGTCATATGTGCATGCGATACACCATAGGCACATGTGGTACACCATAGGCACATGAGATACACCATATGCGCATGAGATACACCACAGGTGCATACGATACACCATAGGCGCATGAGATACGTCATATGTGCATGCGATACACCATAGGCACATGTGGTACACCATAGGCACATGAGATACACCATATGCGCATGAGATACACCACAGGCACATGAGATACACCATAGGTACATGAGATACACCATAGGCACATGGGATACACCAAAGGTACATGCGATACACCATAGGCGAATGTGATACACCATAGGTACATGAGATACACCATAGGCGCATGACATACACCATAGGTACATGAGATACACCATAGGCGCATGGCATACACCATAGCACACATCAGATACATCATGGGTGCATGAGATGCACCATAGGCACATGCGATACACCATGGGTACATCAGATACACCATAGGCGCATGAGATACACCATAGGCACATGAGATACACCATAGGCGCATGAGATACACCATAGGTACATCAAATACACCATAGGCACATGCGATACACCATAGGCGCATGCGATACACCATATGGTGTATGAGATACACTATAGGCGCATGAGATACATCATATGCGCATGAGATACACCATAGGCGCATGACATACACCATAGCGCACATTAGATACAGCATAGGCGCATGAGATACACCATAGGCACATGCGATATACCATGGGTACATGAGATACACCAAAGGCGCATGTGATCCACCATAGGCACATGAGATACACCGTAGGCCCATGAGATACACCATAGGCGCATGAGATACACCATAGCCGCATGAGATACACCATAGCCGCATGAGATACACCATAGCCGCATGAGATACACCATAGCCGCATGAGATACACCATAGCCGCATGAGATACACCATAGCCGCATGAGATACACCATAGCCGCATGAGATACACCATAGCCGCATGAGATACACCATAGCCGCATGAGATACACCATAGCCGCATGAGATACACCATAGCCGCATGAGATACACCATAGCCGCATGAGATACACCATAGCCGCATGAGATACACCATAGCCGCATGAGATACACCATAGCCGCATGAGATACACCATAGCCGCATGAGATACACCATAGCCGCATGAGATACACCATAGCCGCATGAGATACACCATAGGCACATGCGATATACCATGGGTACATGAGATACACCAAAGGCGCATGTGATCCACCATAGGCACATGAGATACACCGTAGGCCCATGAGATACACCATAGGCGCATGAGATACACCATATGTACATGAGATACACCATAGGCGCATGAGATACACCATAGGCGCATGAGATACACCATAGGTACATGTGATACACCATATGTGCATGTTATACACCAAAGGCGCATGAGATACACCATGGGCACATGAGATAAACCATAGGCACATGAGATATACCATAGACACATGCAATATACCATAGCACATGAGATACACCATAGGCGCATGAGATACACCATGGGCACATGAGATAAACCATAGGCACATGAGATATACCATAGACACATGCAATATACCATAGCACATGAGATACACCATAGGCACATTACGTACTCCATAGGCACATGAGATACACCATAGGCACATGAGATACATCATATGCACATGAGATACACTATAGGTGCATAAGATACACCATAGGCACATGAGATACACCATAGGCGTATGAGATACACCATAGGCACATGAGATACATCATATGCACATGAGATACACTATAGGTGCATAAGATACACCATAGGCACATGAGATACACCATAGGCGTATGAGATACACCATGGGCGCATGAGATACATCATAGGCACATGAGATACATCATAGGTACATGAGATACACCATATGCACATGCGATACACCATAGGTGCATGCAATACACCATAGGCACATGCGATACACCATAGGTACATGAGATACATCATAGGTGCATAAGATACACCATAGGCGCATGATATATGCCATAGACATATGAGATAAAACATGGGTGCATGAGATACACCAAATGCGCATGACATACACCATAGGCACATGCGATACACCATAGGCGCATGATATATGCCATAGACATATGAGATAAAACATGGGTGCATGAGATACACCAAATGCGCATGACATACACCATAGGCACATGCGATACACCTTAGGCGCATGAGATATGCCATAGGCACATGAGATACACCATAGGCACATGAGATACACCATAGGCACATGAGAAATACCATATGAACATGCGATATACCATAGGCACATGAGATACACCATAGGCGCATGAGATACACCATAGGCACATGCGATATACCATAGGCACATGAGATACACCATAGGCGCATGAGATACACAATAGGCGCATGAGATACACCACAGGCATATGAGATACACCATAGGCACATGAGACACACCATAGGTACATGAGATACACCATAGGAGCAAGAGATACACCATAGTCATATGAGATACACCATAGGCACATGAGATACACCATGTGTACATGAGATACACCATAGGCACATAACATACACCATAGGCGCATGAGATACACCATATGCGAATGAGATACACTATAGGTGCATGAGATACACCGTAGGTGCATGAGATACACCATAGGCGCATGAGATACACCATAGGTGCATGAGATACGCCATAGGTACATGAGATACACCATAGGTATGTGAGATAGACTGTAGGCACATGAGATTGACCATAGGCACATGAGATACATCATAGGCACATGCAATACACCATATGCGCATGAGATGCACCATAGCTGCATGCGATACACCATAGGCGCATGAGATACATCATAGAGGCATGAGATATACCATGGGCACATGTGGTATACCATATGCACATGAGATACACCATAGGCGCATGAGATACACCATAGGCACATGAGATATACCATGGGCATATGAGATACACCATAGGCACATGAGATACACCATAGGCACATGCGATACACCATAGCCGCATGAGATACACCATATACGCATGAGGTACACCATAGGTGCATGAGATACACCATAGGTGCACGAGATACACCATAGGCGCATGAGATACACCATAGCACATATCCAATACACCATAATCGCATGCTATACACCACAGACACATGCGATACACAAAGGGCACATGAGATACACACTAGGCACATGAGATAAACCATAAGCACATGAGATACACCATAGGCGCATGAGAAACACCATAGGCACATTACATACACCATAGGCACATGAGATACACCATAGGCACATGAGATACACCATGGGTACATGAGATAAACCATAGGCGCATAAGATACATCATAGGCGCATGAGATATACCATAGGCACATGAGATACACCATAGGTACATGAGATACACCATAGGCACATGAGATACACCATATGCACATGAGATACACCATAGGTGCATGCGATACACCATAGGTACATGAGATACACCATATGCGCATGAGATACACCATAGGTACATGAGATACACCATAGATGCATGGGATACACCATATGCACATGAGACACCATAGGCACATGAGATACACCATAGGCATATGAGATACACCATAAGCACATGAGATACACCATAGGCGCATGAGATACACCATAGGCACATGCCATACACCATAGGCACATGAGATACACCATAGGCATATGAGATACACCATAAGCACATGAGATACACCATAGGCGCATGAGATACACCATAGGCACATGCCATACACCATAGGCACATGCGATACACCATTGGTGCATGACATACACCATAGGTGTATGAGATACACCATAGGCACATGAGATACACCATAGGTGCATGATATACACCATATGCACATGAGATACGCCATAGGCACATGAGATACACCATAGATACATGGGATACACCATAGGTACATGAGATACACCATAGGTATATGATACACACCATAGGCAAATGATATACACCATAGGCACATCAAATACACCATAGGCGCATGAGATACATCATATGTGCATCAGATACACCATAGGCGCATGTGGTACACCATAGGCACATGATATATACCATAGGCACATGAGATACACCATAGGCACATGGCATACACCATAGCACACATAACATACACCATAGGCACATGCGATACACCATAGGCACATGCGATACACCATGGGTACATGAGATACACCATAGGTACATGAGATACACCATAGGCACATGAGATACACCATAGGCACATGCGATACATCATAGGTGCATGAGATATACCATGGGCACATGTGGTATACCATATGCACATGAGATACACCATAGGCGTATGAGATACACCATAGGCACATGAGATACACCATTGGCATATGAGATACACCATAGGCACATGAGATATATCGTAGGCACATGAGATACACCATAGGCACATGAGATACACCATAGGCGCATGAGATACACCATAGGCACATGAGATACACCATAGGCGCATGAGATACACCATAGGCGCATGAGATACACCATAGGCACATGAGATACACCATAGGCGCATGAGATACACCATAGGCACATGAGATACACCATAGGCGCATGAGATACACCATAGGCGCATGAGATACACCATAGGCGCATACGATACACCATAGGCGGATGAGATACACCTTAGTTGCATGAGATACACCATGGGTGCATGGGATACACCATAGGCACATGAGATACACCATAGGTACATGAGATACAGCATAGGCACATGAGATACACCATATGCACATGAGATACACCATAGGTGCATGCGATACACCATAGGCACATGAGATACACCATATGTTTATGGGATACACCAAAGGTACATGAGATACACAATAGGTGCATGAGATGCACCATATGCACATGAGATACACCATAGGCGCATGAGATACACCATAGGCATATGAGATCACCATAGGCACATGAGATACACCATAGACGCATGAGATACACCATAGGCACATGACATACACCATAGGTACATGCGATATACCATTGGTGCATGAGATACACCATAGGCGCATGAAATATACCATAGACGGATGAGATACACCATAGGCGCATAAGATACACCAGAGGTGCATGATATACACCATATGCACATGAGATACGACATAGGCACATGAGATATACCATAGATATATGGGATACACCATAGGTGCATGAGATATACCATAGGCACATAATACACACCATAGGCACATGAGATACACCATAGGCACATGCGATACACCATAGGTGCATGAGATACACCATAGGCGCATGAGATACATCATATGTGCATGAGATACACCATAGGCACATGTGGTACACCATAGGCACATTATATATACGATAGGCGCATGGGATATACCACAGGCACATGAGATACACCATAGGTACATGAGATACACCATAGGCACATGAGATACACCATAGGCACATGCGATACACCATAGGAGCATGCGATACACCAAAGGTGCATGTGAGACACCATATGCGCATGAGATACACTATAGGCACATGAGATACACCATATGTGCATGAGATACACCATAGGTACATGAGATACACCATAGGTACATGAGATACACCATAGGTGCATGAGATACACCATATGCGCATGAGATACACCATAGGTACATGAGATACACCATAGGCGCATGAGATACACCATAGGCGCATGAGATACACCATAGGTACATAAGATATACCGTAGGCACATGAGATACACCATAGGCACATGAGATACACCATAGGCGCATGAGATACACCATGGGCACATGCGATACACCATAGGCGCATGAGATACACCATAGGCGCATGAGATACACCATGGGTGCATGAGATACACCATAGGCACTTGAGATGTACCATAGGAACATGAGATATGCCGTAGCACATGAGATACACCATAGGTACGTTACATACACCATAGGTATATGAGATACACCATAGGCACATGAGATTTACCATACGCACATGAGATACACCATAGGAGCACAAGATACACCATAGGCACATGAGATACACCATAGGCACGTGAGATACACCATAGGAATATCAGATACACCATATCCATACAAGATACACCATAGGCTCATGCGATACACCATATGCACATGAGAATCACAATAGGTACATGAGATACATCATAGGTGCATAAGATACACCATGGGCGCATGAGATATGCCACAGACACATGAGATTCAACATGGGTGCATGAGATACACAATAGGTGCATGAGATACACCATAGCCGCATGAGATACACCAAAGGCGCATGAGATACACCATAGGCATATGAGATACACCATAGGCACATTAAATACACCATAGGCACATGAGATACACCATATACACATGTGATTTACCATAGGCACTCGAGATACACCATAGGCGCATGAGATACACCATAGGCAGATGAGATATGCCATAGGCACATGAGATACACCATAGGCACATGAGATACACCATATGTACATGAGATATACCACAGGTACATGAGATACACCATAGGCGCATTAGATACACCATAGGTGCATTAGATATACCATAGGTACATGAGATACACCATAGGCACATGAGATACACCATATGCGCATGAGGTACACCATAGGTACATGAGATACACTATAGGTACATGTGATACACCATATGCACATGAGATACACCATAGGCACAAGAGATACACCATAGGCATGTGAGATATACCATAGGCACATGAGATACACCATAGGCACATGAGATACACCATAGGCACATGACATACACCATACGTGCATGAGATACACCATATGTGCATGAGATACACCATAGGTGCATGAGATACACCATAGGCGCATGAGATACACCATAGGCACATGAGATACACTATAGGTACATGAGATACACTATAGGTACATGAGATACACTATAGGTACATGAGATACACTATAGGTACATGAGATACACTATAGGCACATGACATACACCATACGTGCATGAGATACACCATATGTGCATGAGATACACCATAGGTGCATGAGATACACCATAGGCGCATGAGATACACCATAGGCGCATGATATACACCATAGGCGCATGAGATACGTCAGAGGTACATGAGATATACCATATGTATATGAGATTCACCATAGGCACATGAGACACACCGTAGGTACATGAGATACACCATAGGCACATGACATACACCATAGGCGCATGAGATACAACATAGGCGCATGAGATACACCATAGGCGCATGAGATACACCATAGGCACATGAGATACACCATAGGCGCATACGATACACCATAGGTGGATGAGATACACCTTAGTTGCATGAGATACACCATGGGTGCATGGGATACACCATAGGCACATGAGATACACCATAGGTACATGAGATACAGCACAGGCACATGAGATACACCATATGCACATGAGATACACCATAGGTGCATGCGATACACCATAGGCACATGAGATACACCATATGTGCATGAGATACACCAAAGGTACATGAGATACACAATAGGTGCATGAGATGAACCATATGCACATGAGATACACCATAGGCGCATGAGATACACCATAGGCATATGAGATACACCATAGGCACATGAGATACACCATAAACGCATGAGATACACCATAGGCACATGACATACACCATAGATACATGCGATACACCATTGGTGCATGAGATACACCATAGGCGCATGAAATATACCATAGGCGGATGAGATACACCATAGGCGCATAAGATACACCAGAGGTGCATGATATACACCATATGCACATGAGATACGACATAGGCACATGAGATATACCATAGATATACGGGATACACCATAGGTGCATGAGATATACCATAGGCACATAATACACACCATAGGCACATGAGATACACCATAGGCACATGCGATACACCATAGGTGCATGAGATAGACCGTAGGCGCATGAGATGCATCATATGTGCATGAGATACACCATAGGCACATGTGGTACACCATAGGCACATTATATATACGATAGGCGCATGGGATATACCACAGGCACATGAGATACACCATAGGTACATGAGATACACCATAGGCACATGAGATACACCATAGGCACATGCGATACACCATAGGAGCATGCGATACACCAAAAGTGCATGTGAGACACCATATGCGCATGAGATACACCATAGGCACATGAGATACGCCAAATGTGCATGAGATACACCATAGGTACATGAGATACACCATAGGCACATGAGATACACCATAGGTGCATGAGATACACCATATGCGCATGAGATACACCATAGGTACATGAGATACACCATAGGC
>SZWC01000153.1:389497-408127 GCA_023375785.1 Penium margaritaceum | reverse complement strand
AGATACACCATGGGTACATGGGATACACCACAGGCACATGAGATACACCATAGGTACATGAGATACACCATAGGCACATTAGATACACCATATGTACATGAGATGCACTGTAGGTGCATGCGATACACCATCGTCACATGAGATACACCATAGGTACATGAGATACACCATAGGTGCATAAGAGATACCATAGGTGCATGAGATACGCCATAGACACATGAGATACACCATAGGTGTATGATATACACCATAGGCACATGAGATACACCATAGGCACATGCAATACACCATAGGCGCATGCGATACATTATAGGTGCATGAGATACACCATAGGCACATAAGATACACTATAGGCACATGAGATACACCATAGGCGCATGAGATACACCATAGGCGCATGAGATACACCATAGGCGCATGAGATACACCATAGGCGCATGAGATACACCATAGGCGCATGAGATACACCATAGGCGCATGAGATACACCATAGGCACATGAGGTACACCATAGGCACATGAGATACACCATAGGCACATGGGATACACCATAGGCGCATGATATACAGCATAGGCGCATGGTACACACCCTAGGTGCATGAGATACACCATAGGCGCATGAGATACACCATAGGCGCATGAGATACACCATAGCACACATCAGATACACAATATGCACATGCGATACACCATGGGCACATGCGATAAACCATGGATACATGAGATACACCATAGGCGCATGAGATGCACCATAGGTGCATGCGATACACCATAGGCGCATGAGATACACCATAGGCACATGAGATACACCATATGCGCATTAGGTACACCATAGGCGTATGAGATACACCATGGGCACATGAGATACACCATATGCACATGAGATAGACCATAAGTACATGAGATACTCCATAGGTGCATGAGATGCACCATAGGGACATGAGATACACCATAGGCGCATGAGATACACCATAGGCATATGAGGTACACCATAGGCACATGAGATACACCATAAGCAAATGAGACACACCATAGGCACATGACATACACCATAGGCGCATGAGATACACCATAGGTACATGACATACACCATAGGTGCAAGAGATATACCATAGGCGCATGAATACACCATAGACACATGAGATACACCATAGGTGCATGAGATACACCATAGGTGCATGCGATACACCATAGGTGCATGAGATACACCATAGGTGCATGCGATACACCATAGGTGCATGAGATACACCATAGGTGCATGCGATACACCATAGGTGCATGAGATACACCATAGGTGCATGCGATACACCATAGGTGCATGAGATACACCATAGGTGCATGCGATACACCATAGGTGCATGAGATACACCATAGGTGCATGCGATACACCATAGGTGCATGAGATACACCATAGGTGCATGCGATACACCATAGGTGCATGAGATACACCATAGGTGCATGCGATACATCATAGGTGCATGAGATACACCAAAGGCACATGAGATACACCATAGGCACACGAGATACACCATAGGCGCATGAGATACATCATAGGTACAGGAGATACACCATGGGTGCATGAGATACACCATAGGCACAAGAGATACGCCATAGGCACATGAGATACACCATACATATGTGAGATACACCATAGGTACATGAGATACACCGTAGGTACATGAGACACACCATAGGCACATGAGATATACCATAGGAGCATGAGATACACCATAGGTACATGCGATACACCATAGGCGCATGAGATACATCATATGTGCATGCGATACACCATAGGCACATGTGGTACACCATATGCACATGAGATACACCATAGGCGCATGAGATACTCCATAGGCACATGAGATACACCATAGGCACATGGGATACACCATGGGGGCATGATATACAGCAAAGGCATATGATACACACCCTAGGCGCATGAGATACACCATAGGCGTATGAGATACAGCATAGGCACATGAGATACATCATAGCACACATCAGATACACCATAGGCACATGCGATACACCATAGGCACATGCGATACACCATGGATACATGAGATACACCATAGGCGCATGAGATACACCATAGGTGCATGAGATACACCACAGGTGCATGCGATACACCATAGGCGCATGAAATACACCATAGGTACATGAGATACACCATATGCGCATTAGGTACACCATTGGCGTATGAGATACACCATAGGCACATGAGATACACCATATACACATGAGATACAGCATAGGTAAATGAGATACACCATAGGTTCATGAGATACACCATAGGCACATGAGATATACCATAGGCGCATGATATACACCATAGGCATATGGGGTACACCATAGGCACGTGAGATACATCATAGGCACGTGAGATACACCATAGGCACATGAGATACACCATGGGTACATGACATACACCATATGCACATGAGATACACCATAGGCACATGAGATACACCATAGGCACATGCGATACACCACATGCACATGCGATAAACCAAAGGCGCATTTGATACACCATAGGTACATGAGATACACCATAGGTACATGAGATACACCATAGGCACATGAGATACACCATAGGCACATGAGATACACCATAGGCACATGCGATATACCATAGGCATATGAGATAGATCATAGGCGCATGAAATACATCATAGGAACATGAGAAACACCATAGGCACATGAGATGCACCATAGGCGCATGCGATATACCATAGGCACATGAGATACACCATATGCACATGCGATACACCATAGGTGCAAGAGATACACCATATGCGCATGAGATACACCATAGGCGCATAAGATACACCACAGTCACATGAGATACACCATAGGCGCATGAGATACACCATGGGTACATGGGATACACCACAGGCACATGAGATACACCATAGGTACATGAGATACACCATAGGCACATTAGAGACACCATATGTACATGAGATGCACTGTAGGTGCATGCGATACACCATCGTCACATGAGATACACCATAGGTACATGAGATACACCATAGGTGCATAAGAGATACCATAGGTGCATGAGATACGCCATAGACACATGAGATACACCATAGGTGTATGATATACACCATAGGCACATGAGATACACCATAGGCACATGCAATACACCATAGGCGCATGCGATACATTATAGGTGCATGAGATACACCATAGGCACATGTGGTACACTATAGGCACATGAGATACACCATAGGCACATGAGATACACCATAGGCACATGAGATACACCATAGGCACATGAGGTACACCATAGGCACATGAGATACACCATAGGCACATGGGATACACCATAGGCGCATGTTATACAGCATAGGCGCATGGTACACACCCTAGGTGCATGAGATACACCATAGGCGCATGAGATACACCATAGGCGCATGAGATACACCATAGCACACATCAGATACACCATATGCACATGCGATACACCATGGGCACATGCGATACACCATGGATACATGAGATACACCATAGGCGCATGAGATGCACCATAGGTGCATGCGATACACCATAGGCGCATGAGATACACCACAGGCACATGAGATACACCATATGCGCATTAGGTACACCATAGGCGTATGAGATACACCATTTGCACATGAGATACACCATATGCACATGAGATAGACCATAAGTACATGAGATACTCCATAGGTGCATGAGATGCACCATAGGCACATGAGATACACCATAGGCGCATGAGATACACCATAGGCATATGAAGTACACCATAGGCACATGAGATACACCATAGGCAAATGAGACACACCATAGGCACATGACATACACCATAGGCGCATGAGATACACCATAGGTACATGACATACACCATAGGTGCAAGAGATATACCATAGGCGCATGAATACACCATAGACACATGAGATACACCATAGGTGCATGAGATACACCATAGGTGCATGAGATACACCATAGGCACATGAGATACACCATAGGCACACGAGATACACCATATGCGCATGAGAAACATCATAGGTACAGGAGATACACCATGGGTGCATGAGATACACCATAGGCACATGAGATACACCATAGGCGCATTATATATACCATACGCATATGAGGTACACCATAGGCACATGAGATACACCATAGTCACATGAGATACACCATAGGCACATGACATACACCATAGGCACATGAGATACACCATTGGCACATGAGATACACCATAGGTACATGAGATACACCATAGGCGCATGAGATAGACCATAGGCGCATGAGATACACCATATGCACAAGAGATACGCCATAGGCACATGAGATACACCATACATATGTGAGATACACCATAGGTACATGAGATACACCGTAGGTACTTGAGACACACCATAGGCACATGAGATATACCATAGGAGCATGAGATACACCATAGGTACATGCGATACACCATAGGCGCATGAGATACATCATATGTGCATGCGATACACCATAGGCACATGTGGTACACAATATGCACATGAGATACACCATAGGCGCATGAGATACTCCATAGGCACATGAGATACACCATAGGCACATGGGATACACCATGGGGGCATGATATACAGCAAAGGCGCATGATACACACCCTAGGCGCATGAGATACACCATAGGCGTATGAGATACAGCATAAGCGCATGAGATACATCATAGCACACATCAGATACACCATAGGCACATGCGATACACCATAGGCACATGCGATACACCATGGATACATGAGATACACCATAGGCGCATGAGATACACCATAGGTGCATGAGATACACCACAGGTGCATGCGATACACCATAGGCGCATGAAATACACCATAGGTACATGAGATACACCATATGCGCATTAGGTACACCATAGGCGTATGAGATACACCATAGGCACATGAGATACACCATATACACATGAGATACACCATAGGTACATGAGATACACCATAGGTTCATGAGATACACCATAGGCACATGAGATATACCATAGGCGCATGATATACACCATAGGCATATGGGGTACACCATAGGCACGTGAGATACACCATAGGCACATGAGATACACCATAGGCACATGACATACACCATAGGCGCATGAGACACACCATAGGTACATGAGATACACCATAGGTGCAAGAGATACACCATAGGCGCATGAGATACACCATAGACACATGAGATACACCATAGGTGCATGAGATACACCATAGGCACATGAAATACACCATAGGTGCATGAGATACACGATAGGTGTATGCGATACATCATAGGTGAATGAGATACACCATAGGTGTTGTAGATTTGCCCCTCTGCATGCCTAAGTGTGGCGCCGGGAGGCGCCGACGAGCCGCCAGAGAGAGGAAATTCCTCGTCGACGGATCTGGCGACTTGATGTTTGCTCGGATCCTAAAGTGGAGGACTGACCCTAAAAGTGGACGAGGTGCTGAATCCGGTGGAAGTTGTTACACCGGAATCGGACTAGTAACGAGGGAGATATGGGCTTCCAAAGTTGGGGTGTGCGCGGCGGTTCTGGGAGCCGGCCGCGGTTCGACTTCCGGTGAATTATCGACCGGAACGAGTAACAAAATGCCATCTGGGGATTTTGCTCCGGAAGGTCTGCCGAGGCGTCCGGTGGATGATCCGCCGGATTTCAGGAGTGCAATTTGTTACTGAGGGACTTAGCCAAAATCCTGGCTCGGAGTCCGAAACCCAGTAGTACAGTTTGTTACTCAGGGACTTTGTCAAAATTCCGACTGGAGGTCCGCGAACAGGTTTCGACCCACATCAATCCCCATCACCAAAGTCGATGATTAACTCATCGAAACATACCCCAAAGGCGGCGGGGGGGGGGGGGGCGCCGCCACTACGCGTAGGGACATCTGCGCCTCCGGAATGGCGTTTTGATGGGTCCTTGATGTGTGAAGGCGCCTCGGCGGGCGACGTGGTGCGCGCCGCCGAGTGAGCGGCTGGTTTGGGGTGCTGCGCTTCGACTGACGTAGCGGGAGCTACGGTTATCCGAATTGCGCACGGTTTGGTGCATTGGAGAGCTCATGACTAGCCCTACAAATGTTCAGATCATGTTGATGTTCAAACACTAATGCAAAATCGCGTTCTTCCCTTCGCAAAAGTGACTGTCTCACAAATGCCTTCAACTGCCACAAACATAGCGTCAGGCGACCAGAAAGCTCACGCTCAGACTCAGAAGCTGCACAAAACATAGCCGTGAGCAGAGAGGACCCTTCGGGGCACGTTGGAACTGCCTCCACCCAGGGGCCGGGTTTCTCACAAAAGGGTTATGGGCCCTCGGCCCTGACCGGTGTACACAACGCTCACGGCTTTCGCGGCGGACGGGGTTGTCGTCGGGGACGACGTCGCCGTCAAACTCTGAGGTCCCGGAGTTGAAGACTGCGCAATGGCGCAGAAGGAGACGCAGGCCATCCAGAAGTATGCGGGCGGCTGTGGCTTTGGGCTATGGAGGTTGCACTTTGAGATCCACCTCGCGCATAAGGGTGTGCTGCAGGTCATGTTGGGAACCAAAGTCTTCGACGACGCGACAGCGACGGAAGCGCAGAAGGAGGCCTTCGCAAAGAAGAACACGGAGGCGCTCATGCTGCTGGTGTCCACGACGGCTGAGTCGCAGTGGGGCTACTTCCAAGGCTGCAAGCTGGCAGCCGAGGCTTGGCAAAAACATTGCACCATCCATCAATCCAAGTCGCTGGTGAACAAAATCTTTGCCATGAAGCGACTCTTGACGGTGAGAATCGAGGAGGGAGATGATGTCATCACCGCCATGCAGCAGATCGAGTCGCTCGCCTCACAATGCAATGACGTGGGGTGGAAGATCGACACGCGGCTGCAGGCAATGGCCCTCCTCATGGTCCTTCCTGACAGTTGGAGCCCTCTCATCACAGTCTTGGGAGGATGGACAGAGGACAAGCTCACATATGGCGCGGTCGCAGAGTACATCCGCAACGAGGCGTAGCGACGGAGCTGCGGGGAGTCCTCGTCTTCCTCATCGGCCCTCGTCACCAAAACGCGTGGTGGCGGAAGTGGGGGCAAGGGAGGTGGCGGACATGGCGACGGCAAGAAGGGCGCCAAGAAGGGTGCGTGCCACAACTGCGGCAAGGAGGGCCACTGGGCCCGTGAGTGCATTGAGGAGGCAAAGGCCGGCGGCAAGGATGCCAAAGGCAAGAGTGTGCTCCTCAACGGCACTCAGCATCACTACCTCAAGAAGGCTAACCGGCGATGCCTTGACTTTGAAGCCGAGGAGCATACCCAGGTCGAGAAGGTCGGGTTCATCAACTACACCAAGTCCAGCAAGTCCATGGTGGTCGCGAACGACAAGGTCGAGCCGGCGGCTGGCCAAGAAGACGTGGACGTGGAGGTGGTGGTTGGTGGGAAGCGGGTGCAGCGCGTGATCAAGAACGTGCAGCACGTACCTGGCTTGGCTGACATCCTAAGTGTCAACCGCCTGACTGACAAGGGGTACGAGGTGCTCTTCAGGAGAAGAGGGACAGTCGTGCGGAAGGACGGTGGCGGCGCGACCGTGCTGGAGGCTAAGCGCGAGGGAGGCCTCTACATTGTGGAGACCAAGGTGATCCCTGTGGCGACAGATTCAGCAGATTCGCAGGAACGCACCGTCAACCTGGCCAAAGGAGGGGGAGCTGATCTGGAGCTCTGGCACCGACGACTCGGACGTTCCTCACCCACAGTCGTGAAGGAGATGGCGAAGCGCAAGCTGGTACGCGGCCTCGTCATTGACGGCGCGGAAGAGGCGACAGATGCAGCAGTGCACAAAAAGTGCGAGCCTTGCATTTTGAGCAAGGCACGGCGCAAACCGTTCAACGAGAACGTGAATCGCGCCTCGGACCTGCTAGAGGTCGTGCACAGCGATGTCTGCGGACCATTCAAGACAGCGTCAAAGAGCGGCGCGCGTTACTTCGTCACGTTCATTGATGACTACAGCAGAAAACTCTTCATGTACTTCATGAAGCAGAAAGGGGAGGTCCTGGACCGGCTGAAGGAGTATGTCGCCGCGGTGGAGAGGCAGACTGGCCGGAAGGTCAGAGCGCTACGCAGCGACAACGGCGGAGAGTACGTAGGCTGTAGCGGATGGATGAAGCAGCAAGGCATAAAATGGCAACAAACTACGCCGTATTCGCCTCACTCAAATGGCGTGGCAGAGCGGGCGAACCAGACACTGCTGAACATGGTACGGACTATGTTGGTGGATGCGGAATTGCCGCAGAGCTTCTGGACTGAAGCTGTGTGTACGGTGAGCTACACCATTAACCTCACTCCTACAGTGGTGCTGAAGGGGAAGAGCGGCTGGAAGACGCCGCAGGAGGTTTGGAGCGGGCGCAAGCCAAGTGTGGCACACCTGAAAGTGTTCGGGTGCAAGGCGCACGCGATGGTGCAGGCTGCGCAGAGGCGCGACAGCAAGCTGGAGGCGCGGGCAAATTCGTATCCCTTCCTTGGCTATGAGGGCGCGCATAAGGCGTACAGGCTCTACGACATGCGCAAGGGGGAGATAATCCGTAGCCGAGACGTTGAGTTTGACGAGCAACAGAGCTACATCAGCAGCAACGACGTGGGTGTGGTAGACTCCCCAAAGACGGGGGAGTGGTTCCAGCTCCTTGACTACGAGGAGCCGGCGGACGCCGAAGTTGAGGATGCGGCATCAGAGTGTGACGGTGCACCAGCGGTGGCAGCCGAAGCGGAGGACTCTGATGACGATCAAGCTGATGAGGAGATCCACCGGAAGGATCCGGCGGATGAGGCACCAAGGGTGCCAAGGCGCGCACTCCCGGCAGAGTGTGCAACGGGCGTTGGTGGAAAATCCACTGGACGCCCCATCCGTCCGGGCGATGTTTTGCCGGAGCGGGAGAGATCCTCGGGGAGCCGTCCGGTCGATGATGAACCGGAGCGTGCTGAGTCGGAGGGATCGCAGGAGAGCGACGATGCGCCACCAAAACTACCGCGCCGTAGCGGGAGGCAGCGAAAAGCGGGGAAGCGCTTCGACGCAAGCACCGGTCGATGGATTGGCATGACGCGGTGCATGCTGGCTGCATCAACGGAGCCGACTACCGTGCGAGAGGCGCTTGCGCGGCCCGAAGGGGATCAATGTGACGCAGCCATCAAATCTGAGCTGGCGTCCATCACGGAAAATGATACGTGGGAGCTGGTTGACAGGCTGAAAGATGCCAAGGTCATCGGCTCAAAGTGGGTCTTTAAGATCAAGTTCACAAAGGAAGGTGTGGTTGACAAGTACAAGGCGCGGCTGGTGGCAAAAGGGTATGCAGAGCGTAAGGAGGAGCACTACGATGAGGCGTTTGCTCCCATAGCCAAGTTCACAAGCATCCGGGCGATCCTTCCGGTGGCGGCCGCGAAGGACATGGAGTTCCACCAAATGGACGTAAAGACGGCCTTTATCAATGGCATCATAGACAAAGAGATCTACATGGAGGTGCCGGAGGGGGTGGAGGCGCCGGAGGGCAAGGTGTGTAAGTTGCGGAAGTCCTTGTACGAGCTAAAACAATCGCCCAGATGCTGGTACCAGCAGATGGATAGCTTCATGGCACAACTCGGCTTCAAGCGCTGTGAGGCGGATCACAGCGTGTACGTGCGGCGCGACAAACAGCTCCATCAGATCGTTGCACTCTATGTGGATGACCTGATTGTGTGCTCGACAGATTTGCCGAGCCTACAGCAGCTGGAAGAGCAGCTGAGCAGCAGATTCCAGATGTCAACATGGGGGAGCTGGAGTACTACCTCGGGGTGAGCATTACGCGGAACCGGAGGGCGCGCACGCTTGAGCTGGGACAGGCCAAATACATGGCCGAGGTGCTGCAGCGGTACGGCATGGAGGACTGCAAACCAGTTGGCAGTCCGGTCTCCACGACCTGTGAACTGAGTGCGGCAATGGCGCCACAGACAAAAGAAGAGCGGGAGGATATGGCAGGGGTGCCCTACCAATCGGCGGTGGGCAGCCTCATGTACCCCATGGTGGCGACTCGACCAGACCTGGCCTACGGGGTGGGCCAAGTGAGCAGGTACGTGGCCGATCTAGGGCCACTACACTGGCAGCCGGTCAAGCGTATCCTCCGCTACCTGCAAGCGACGCGGCATGCGTGCTTGAGGTTCGACGGCAAGGGGCGGGCGGACCCTTTGCGTCTGGTCTGCTACACGGATGCAGACTACGCTGGCAATGTGGACAAGCGGAAGTCCACATCTGGCTACATGTTCTTCCTCGCTGGTGCAGCGGTCTCGTGGTGCAGCAGAAAGCAAGACTGCATCGCCACCTCCACAGTGGAAGCCGAGTACATCGCGCTGGCCAAGGCGGTCAAGGAGGCGGTGTGGCTCCGCAGGTTGCAGGGGGAGCTGGGCGTGCCGCAGCAGGAGCCTACGGTGGTGCAAGAGGACAACAGCGGCTCAATCACGCTGACCAACAACCTGACGCAGCACAGGAGGACGAAGCACATTGACGTGCGTTATCATTACGCATGGGACATGGTTGAAAAGGGGCAGGTGGTGCCGCAACACTGCAGCACGCACAACATGCTTGCGGGTTGCTTGACCAAAGCGCAACCCGTGGACCGGCACGCATTGAGCGTGGCCGGACATGGGATGACCAGCTATGATGGGCTGGAGGACGCAGCGAAAGATGAATGAGAGCAGGCAGGAGCAGCGGGCATGACAGGTGCAAGGGGGAGAATGTTGTATATTCGCCCCTCTGCATGCCCAAGTGCGGCGCCTGGAGGCGCCGACGAGCCGCCAGAGAGAGAAAATTCCTCGTCGATGGATCTGGCGACTTGATGATGGCTCGGATCCTAAAATGGAGGATTGCCCCTGAAAGTGGACGAGTTGCTGAATCCGGTGGAAGTTGTTGCACCGGAATCGGACTAGTAACGAGGGAGATATGGGCTTCCAAAGTTGGGGTGTGCGCGGCGGTTCTGGGAGCCGGCCGCAGTTCTACTTCCGGTGAATTATTGACCGGAACGAGTAACAAAATGCCCTCTGGGGATTTTGCTCCAGAAGGTCTGCCGAGGCGTCCGGTGGATGATCCGCCGGATTTCAGGAGAGCACTTTGTTACTGAGGGACTTAGCCAAAATCCTGGCTCGGAGTCCGAAACTCAGTATTACAGTTTGTTACTCGGGGATTTGTCAAAATTCTGACTGGAGGTCCGCGAACAGGTTTCGACCCACATCAATCCCCATCACCAAAGTCGATGATTAACTCATCGAAACAGACCCCAAAGGCGCGGGGGGCGCCGCCACTACGCGTACGGACATCTGCGCCTCCGGAATGGCGTTTTGATGGGTCCTTGATGTGTGAAGGCGCCTCGGCGGGCGACGTGGTGCGCGCCGCCGACAGAGTGGCTGGTTTGGGGTGCTGCGCTTTGACTGACATAGCGGGAGCTACGGTTATCCAAATCGCGCACGGTTTGGTGCGTTGGAGAGCTCATGACGAGCCCTACAAATGTTCAGATCATGTCCATGTTCAAACTGTTAGCTACTGAGCTAACCACCTCCGGCAGAGAAGCCGCGAAACCAAAAAAGCTCACAAAGGTTTTTACACCTTCTTCCTTTGCAGGTATGTGTCGTGCACCCCAAACTTAATCAGGCATACACTTCACCTTCAAGAGTACTAACGCCTTAGCATTATATCTCAAGAAGAGCTCAAGTCGTCAATATGCAAGAGAGCATCAAGCAAGGGTTGATTGATCAGCATGCAAGACAAGTCCTTTTATAGCTGCCTGTCCAGTCCTAGAACTCAAAAGCACATTCCTAAGAAGTGGCTTGACCCTGCCACATCACCAAGAGACTTGCGCTGTGGGCTTGACACATAAGCATCCTTGTGCCAAGGTGACTGATCAGCCGTGTTGCTTCCCAGAAGCAATGGACTTTATTTCTTGGAAGCTTCGAAAATAACCAAGATGTGCATGTAGCCAGGATCGATCTCATGACCTCTCACTTGGCCAAATCAACAAAATGGCCAAGTTAACCACTCACCTACATGGTGTACTCACAGGTCATATCTCACATGGGACAGAGGATAGTTGAGTCACCCTACAAAAAATCCAGGGGTCATACCTCCACAAGGGGCAGAGCATTCCTGATCCGGCGTACAAGACTGAACAAGGGGCAAACATATTCAACAAATCTCTCCCTTGCACCTTGCGTCAGTTTCCATCATCATTCTTCATCACTTGCGTTGACCATGCCGATACCTTGCCTGCCCGCCTGGTGGAGATCCTTGTCCAATGGCTTTGTAAGCATGTCAGCCCGGTTCAGCTTGGTGCCGACATACTCCAGCTCCACTGTTTGCTTGTAGACCAAGTCCCGAGCATAGTGGTAGCGGATCTCGATGTGCTTNTGTCAGTTTTCTCCGCTTCGTTGGATGGGGACATGGAGGTGGAGAGCTTGCACTCTGAGCTCATGGGTGTGCTGGCAGGCTTGCAATCTGCCATGTCGTATCGTTTGAGGATGGAGTCGATGTACTTTGTCTGGTTCAGGCTGATGGTACCTGCGGCTCTGTCACGCTTGATGGCAATGCCAAGGTAGAAGTTAAGAGGACCCATGTCCTTCATCTTGAACCTGCTACTCAGCTGCCCCTTGAGATCGTCCAGCAGCTGCGTTGAAGAAGAGCACAGAATCAGGTCATCAACGTACAAGGCGACCAACATAGTCTCTTTGTCGCTCTCATACACGTACATGCTAGGGTCGTTGTCGCAGTGCATGAAGGACTCCTTGGCCATGAATGTATCCATCTCTTGGTACCAAAGTCTTGGCGCTTGTTTTAGCCCATAGAGCGCCTTCACCAGCCTGCACACCTTGCCCTCGGGCGCATCAACCCCCTCTGGAACCTCCATCAGTACCTCCTTGTCAAGTTTTCCATAAAGGAAGGCTGTCTTGACATCCATCTGGTGGACCTCCATGTTCTTGGCAGCAGCAATGGCGAGCAATGACCGGATGGAGGCAAACGTCACAACGGGAGCAAAGGTCTCATCGTACTCTGCGCCAGGCCATTGAGAGAACCCCTTTGCTACCACCCGTGCCTTGTACTTGTCTATCTTACCATCCTGTTTCCTTTTTACTTTCAGCACCCACTTGGAACCCACAACATGAGCGCCGGCAGGTCTGTCCACCAGTACCCATGTCCCATTCTCCTCGATGGAGCTGAGTTCACTACGAATTGCTTCATCCCACTCAGCTTTGTCAGGCCGCGCGAGTGTCTCTGCAACAGACGTTGGCTCCTCTTGAACCATGAACGAATAGTTGAAGCCTGTCCATTCACCCCTATCTGCATCGTAATGCTGCCGAGGAACTTTCAGACGTGAACTGCTCCTTGGACCTGCTTGCTGTTGCTGTTGATGTAGAGGCTGGAGGTTTGTTTTGTCGTCGATGGGGGGANGAAATCCACGTCTTTGCTGCGGATGACCTTCTTAGCTCCTAGGTCCCACATTCTATAAGCTCTGTGGGCGGTGTCATAGCCGATGAAAATACACTTTTGTGCTCTTGCATCGAGCTTTCCAGGACCCTCACCCGCCTGGACCTTGGCAAAGCCGGTGCAACCAAACACCTTGAGATGGGAGGCGTCCGGCTTCTTGCCCAACCATGCTTCTTGAGGTGTCTTCAGCTTCTGTGTCTGCTTCTTCTTGCCTCTCCTTCGCAAAGCTGCTGCAGGTGTCAGGTTCACAAGATACGTAGCCGTGCGTGCTGCTTCAGCCCAGAACCTAGGAGGCAGCTTGGCGTCAAATAGCATGCACCTTGTCATGCCAAGGAGGGTCTGATTCATCCTCTCTGCTACGCCGTTGCTTTGAGGTGAGTAGGGAGTAGTTTTCTGGTGTTCAATGCCCTATGCCTTGAGCCACTCACTGGAGGCTTCGTACTCCCCCCCATTGTCCATCCTGAATGCCTTCACCTTCCTTCCACTCTGTCGCTCGACCATAGCGACAAAGGCTTGCAGATTCTCCTTCACCTCGCTTTTCTTTTTGAGAAAGTATATCCAGACCTTGTGGCTGTTGTCGTCGATGCATGTGAGGAAATATCTGCTGTCTCCATTGGACGGTATGCGAAAGGGACCACACACGTCAGAGTGGATGAGGTCAAGGGGTGCGAGAGCACGCATACCATTACGCTTGAAAGGTTTCTTCTTGGCCTTGCCTTGAAGGCATGGCTCACACAAGATCCCAGCTCCCTCCGCCTCATCACCTAGCTCCATCTCACGCACTAGCTCCTGCTTATCCATGAGTACCAATGTGCGATGAGCCACATGCCCAAAGCGCCTGTGCCACAGGTTCTCCGACGATGTGCACTGGCTAGAATGAACAGCCTCGGTGGCTGCATTTGCGTCTGGTTTTGTTGCCGAATCTTCCGGTGCCACTGCTTNGAGGCTGGAGGTTTGTTTTGTCGTCGATGGGGGGAGAGGTATCCTCCTCATGGTCTGGAGGATCAGATACGTCGGACTCGGAGGCTGATTCCTCCGAGTCATCTTCATCAGCTTCTCTCCCTGTTGTAGTACCCAGCCCATGCCATTGTGCTGGTGCTTCGTCTCCCTCCTCAAGAAGAGTGAGCCACTCTCCCTGTTTTGGAGTGTTCTCAAGTTCAAGAAGCTCTCCCTTACTCACTGAACGTTCGTGGAAATCCACGTCTTTGCTGCGGATGACCTTCTTAGCTCCTAGGTCCCACATTCTATAAGCTCTGTGGGCGGTGTCATAGCCGATGAAAATACACTTTCGTGCTCTTGCATCGAGCTTTCCAGGACCCTCACCCGCCTGGACCTTGGCAAAGCCGGTGCAACCGAACACCTTGAGATGGGAGGCGTCCGGCTTCCTGCCCGACCATGCTTCTTGAGGTGTCTTCAGCTGCTGTATCTGCTTCTTCTTGCCTCTCCTTCGCAGAGCTGATGCAGGTGTGAGGTTCACAAGATACGTAGCCGTGCGTGCTGCTTCAGCCCAGAACCTAGGAGGCAGCTTGGCATCAAAGAGCATGCACCTTGTCATGCCAAGGAGGGTCTGATTCATCCTCTCTGCTACGCCGTTGCTTTGAGGTGAGTAGGGAGTAGTTTTCTGGTGTTCAATGCCCTGTGCCTTGAGCCACTCCCTGCAGGCTTCGTACTCCCCCCCATTGTCCGTCCTGAATGCCTTCACCTTCCTTCCACTCTGTCGCTCGACCATTGCGACAAACGCTTGCAGATTCTCCTTCACCTCACTTTTCTTTTTGAGAAAGCATATCCAGACCTTGCGGCTGTTGTCGTCGATGCATGTGAGGAAGTATCTGCTGCCTCCATTGGACGGTATGCGAAAGGGACCACACACGTCAGAGTGGATGAGGTCAAGGGGTGCGAGAGCACGCGTACCATTACGCTTGAAAGGTTTCTTCTTGGCCTTGCCTTGAAGGCATGGCTCACACAAGATCCCAGCTCCCTCTGCCTCATCACCTAGCTCCATCCCACGCACTAGCTCCTGCTTATCCATGAGTACCAGTGTGCGATTAGCCACGTGCCCAAAGCGCCTGTGCCACAGGTTCTCTGACGATGTGCACTGGCTAGAATGAACAGCCTCGGTGGCTGCATTTGCTTCTGGTTTTGTTGCCAAATCTTCCGGTGCCACTGCTTCCGCTGCTCCAACATGTCCTTCGTCATCAGAGTCTGCATCGTTGCTCTCCTCATCATCACTCCGGGCCAAAGATTCAGCCGTTGATGTTGTCTTGGTTTGCAAGACGTAGAGTCCATCAACGCGAGGGACCTGTGCAACAACCTTCTTGGCAGGGTTGGAAATGCTGATGTCCTTGGTAGGGACTATCATTGCTTCCTTCTCTGTAAAAACAACTGTCATGCCATGGTCAGTTATCTTAGAGACAGAGAGCAGGTTGGCTGTGAAGGAGGGCAAGTAGACTACCCCCTCTAGCTTGAGGTCGGAGTCCGCACCGTTGACACCCANTGTGACCAGCTTGTCACCAATCCCCTCAGCTGCCTCAACCTTGCCGTTGGCGACTCTGAAGTTTTTGTTGCATGGAGCAAGAGAGATGAAGTCTCTCTTCTCATAGGTGGTGTGCTCGTTTGTACCCAAGTCAAGGCTGTAAGCTCCTCGCCTGAGTATCGCCCTCCCTTTGTTGGAGGCACACTCGGCCATCAAGCTTGTGGGATCCTTCCCGCCATGTCCCCCTCGCCATTCATCCTCGTCTCCTCCCTCCTTCTTGGGTGCCCGGCACTCCCGAGCCCAGTGTCCAGCCTTGCCACAGTTATGGCAGTTTCCTTGATGCTTTGGACCCCTTCCACCAGTGACGTTGTTTCCCTTGTATCCAGAGGAGGAGGTATTACGAAAGGCACCGCTGCTTCGTGAGGCAAAGGCAGCCATGTTTGCTTCACTACTACTGCGACGCATGGCTTCATTCCGTACATACTCCGAGACGGTGGTGTAGGATACTTGCTCTTCCGTCCANCCTCCAATCACTGTGATCATGGGACCCCAGCTCTCCGGCAGCATCATCAGAAAAATCATGGCCTGCATATCCGATTTCAGGTCCCACCCCATGCCGTTGGCTTGTTGCAAGAGAGTCTCAAACTTCTGCATAAAGGCGGAGACATCCTCCCCTTCACCAAGCCTCATACTGATGAGGTTTTGTAGAATGAAGAGACGGTTGGCAAGTGAGGAGGACTGAAACACCTTGCCCAGTTTGGTGTATGACGCGGCTGCCACTGTACAACCGCTGATGTGTGAGAGGACTGAGGCTTGTATGGAGGACACGAGAACGGCAAGAGCCTTCTTGTTGAGCTTGACCCATGGAACAAGGGAAATACAACTGGATCAAAGCCAATACAACTGGAGCAAGCCCAAAACAACTGGAGTAGGCCCAAGACAACTAGAGGTAAGCCAAGACAACTGGAACAAGGCCAGGACAACTGAAGCATGGCTAAGAGAACTGGAGCAAGGCCAAGATAACTAGAGCAATTCCAAGCCAGCTGGAGGAAGCCCAAGACAACTGGAGCAATGCGAAGACAACTGGAGCAAGCCCAAGACCACTGGAGTAAGCCCAAGCCCATTGCGCAAAGCACAGGACACCTGGAGCAAGCCCTAAACAACTGGAACAAGGATGAGACAATTAGAGCGAGGCAAAGATAACTGGAGCAAGGCCAAGAGAACTGGACCAAGCCCTAGACAACTGGGGCAAGCTTAAGACAATTGGAGCATGCCAAAGGCAACTGAAGCAAGGCCAAGACAACTGGAGAAGAGCCAAGAGAACTGAAGCAAGCCCAATACTACTGGAGCAGGCTCAAGACAACTGAAGCAATTCCAAGCAAACTAGAGCAAGCCCAACAGATTTGGAGCAAGGCCAAGACAACTAGAGCAATGCCAAGATAGCTGGAGCAAGTCTTAGACAACTGGAATAATGCCAAGACAACAGGGGAAAGCACAAGACAGTTGAAGCAATCCCAAGACAACTAGAGCAAGCGCAAAACAGTCGGAGCAAGGCCAAGACAACTGGAGCAAGCCCAAGACAACTGAAGCAAGCCGAAGACAAGTGGAGTAAGCCCAAGACAAATGGGTAAAGCCCAAGACAACTGGAGCAAGCCTACGACAACTGGAGCAATGCCAAGAAAGCTGGAGTAATTCCAAAAAACCTGCAGCAAGTCCAAGACAACTGGAGCAAGCCCAAGAAAATTGGAGCAAGCCCAAGACAACTGGGACAAGCCCTAGACATCTGAAACTAGCCTAAGACAACTGGGGCAAGGCCAAGACAACTGGAGCAAGTCCAAGACAACTAGAGCAAGCCCAAGACAACTGGAGCAAGCCCAAGAAAACTGGAGCAAGGCCAAGACAACTGCAGCAAGCTCAAGTCACCTGAAGCAAAGTCAAAAACGATTGGAGCAAGGCCAAGACAACTGGAGCTAGGCCAAGACAACTGGAGCAATCCCAAGACAACTGGAGCAAGCCCAATGCAACTTGAGCAAGCCCAAGGCAAGTGAAGCAAGTCCAAATCAACTGGGACAACGCCAATACAACAGGAGCAAGGCCAATAGATCTGGCGCAAGTTCAAGAGAACTGGAGCAAGCACAAGACAACTGGAGCAGGCCAAAGATAGCTGGAGCAAGGCCAACACAAGTGGAGCAAAGCCAAGGCAACTGGAGCAAGCCCAAGACAACTGGAGCAGGCAGAAGACAACTGGAGCAGGGCCAAGACAACTGAAGCAAGACCAAGACCACTGGAGCAAGGCCAAGACAATTGGAGTAATTCCAAGACAGCTGGAGCAAGCCCAAGACAACTGGAGGAAGGCTAGGACAACTGGAGCAAGCCCAAGACAACTAGAGCAAGCCCAATATAAATGGGACAAGCCCAAGACAACTCGAGCAAGCCAAAGACAACTGAAGCAAGGCCAAGACAACTGGAGCAAGGCCAAGGCAACTGGAGCAAGGCCAAGTAAAATTGGAGCAAGCCCAAGACATGTGGAGCAAGCCGAAGACAACTAGAGCAGGCCGAAGACAACCGGAGAAAGGCCAGGACAACTGGAGCAAGGCCAAGACACCTGGAGCCAGCTCAAGACAACTGGAGCAGGCCCAAGACAACTGGAGCAAGGCCAAGACAACTGGAGCAAGGCCAAGA
>SZWC01000153.1:330611-389339 GCA_023375785.1 Penium margaritaceum | reverse complement strand
TAAAATTGGAGCAAGCCCAAGACATGTGGAGCAAGCCGAAGACAACTAGAGCAGGCCGAAGACAACCGGAGAAAGGCCAGGACAACTGGAGCAAGGCCAAGACACCTGGAGCCAGCCCAAGACAACTGGAGCAGGCCCAAGACAACTGGAGCAAGGCCAAGACAACTGGAGCAAGGACAAGACAACTGGAGCAAGGCCAAGACAACTGGAGCAAGGCTTAGACAGCTGGAGCAGGCCCAGGATATCTGGAGCAAGGCCAAGACAACGGGAGGAAAGCCAAGACAACTGGAGCAAGGCCAAGAAAACTGAAGCAAACCCAAGTCAAATGGAGCATATCCAAGACAATTGGAGCAAACAAAAGACAGCTGGAGCAAGGCCAAGACAAATTGAGCAAAGCCAAGACAATTGGAGCAAGCTCAAGACAACTGGAGCAGGCCCAGTACACCTGCACTGTGATTGGGCACTCCGACTGTGTCTGACTCGTGATTTGTCAAGGAATTGCCCACAATAGCCACACCAAGCCACCGGTTCTCTACCTTGTCTATACCTGCAAGGTCATGCATAGTACACGTGCACTGAGACTGGGCACTCTGACCATGGTTGACTTATGTTATGATTCGTAGAAGTTAAAGTCACTTGGTTAGCTTTGTGCTAATGGTCACTGGCACATGCCAACTTTGTCAAGGCATCACGCACAATAGCTGCACTGAGCTACCAGTACTTTACCTTGCTTATACCTGCACGTTTATGCCTAGCACGCGTGCACTGTGACTGGACACTCTAACTGTGGCTGACTTGTATTATGATCAATAGAAGTTAAAGTCACTTGGTTAACTTTGTGGTCATGGTCAGTTGCACAGGCCAACGTTGTCAAGGCATTGCGCACAATAGCCACGCCAAGCCATCGGTTTTTACCTTGTTCAAACCAGCAAGGTCATGCATAGTACACGTGCACTGTGATTGGGCACTATGACAATGTCTGACTCGTGTTATGATTCATATAAGTAAAAGTCACTTAGTTCACTTAGTGTTCATGGTCAGTTGTACAGGCCAACTTTGTCAAGGCATTGCGCACAATAGCCACATCAAGCCACCAATATATTACCTTGCTTATTCCAACAAGTTCATGCCTAGCACACGTGCACTGTGATTGGGCACTCTGGCAGTGGCTGACTCGTGTTACAATTGTTAGAAGCTAAAGTCACATTGTTAACTTTGTGGTCATGGTCAGTGGCACTTGCCAACTTTGTCAAGGCATTGCGCACAATAGCCACACCGAGCCGCCAGTGGTCTACCTAGAAGTTAAAGTCACTTGGTTAACATTGTGGTCATGGTCAGTTGTACAGGCCAACGTTTTCAAGGCATTGCGCACAATAGCAACACTGAGCCATCAGTATCTTGCCTTGCTTATACCAACAAGTTCATGCCTAGCACTCGTGCACTGTGATTGGATACTCTGTCCATGGTTGACTCGTGTTATGATACATAGAAGTTAATGTCACTTGGTTAACGTTGTGGTCATGGTCAGTGGCACATGCAAACTTTTCCAAGGCATGGCGCACAATAGCCGCACTGAGCCACCAATAAATACCTTGCTGATACCTGCAAGTTTATGCCATTCACACGTGCACTGTGATTTGGCACTCTGACCGTGGCTGACTCATGTGATGATTCATGGAAGTTAAAGTCAATTGGTTCACTTTGTGGTCATGGTCAGTTGCACAGGCCAACGTTGTCAAGGCATTGTGCACAATAGCCATGCTAAGCCACCATTTTTTTACCCTGTTCATACTTTCAGGGTCATGCGTAGTACATGTGCACTGTGATTGGGCAATCTAACCATGGCTGACTCGTGTTACAATTCGTAGAAGTTAAAGTCACTTGGTAAACTTTGTTGTCATGGTCAGTGGAACAAGCTAACTTTGTCAAGGCATTGCGCACAGTAGCCACGCCAAGCCACCAGTTCTTTATCTTGTTTATACCTATAAGGTCATGCATAGTACACGTGCGCTATGACTGGGCACTCTGACCATTGCTGACTCGTGTTGCGATTCGTAGAAGTTAATGTCAATTGGATACCTTTGTGGTCATGGTCAGTGCCACATGCCAAATTTGTCAAGGCATCACGCACAATAGCCGCACTGAGCCTAGCACACGTGCACTGTGATTGGGCACTCTGGTCGTGGTTGACTCGTGTTATGATTCATATAAAGTCACTTGGTAAACTTTGTGGTCATGGTCAGTGGCACATGCCAACTTTGTCAAGGCATCGCGCACAATAGCCACACTGAGTCACCAGTGTTTTACCTTGCCTATACCTGCAAGTTGAGGCCTAGCACACGTGCACTATGATTGGGCACTCTAACTGTGGAGGACTCATGTGATGATTCATAGATGTTAAAGTCACTTGGTGAGCTTTGTAGTCATGGTCCATTGCACGTGCCAACTTTGTCAAGGCACTGCGGACAATAGCCACACCAAGCCACCGGTTTTTTACCTTGTTAATACCTGCAAGGTCATGCATAGTATAAGTGCACTGTGATTGGGCACTCTGAACATGGCTGGCTCGTGTTACAATTCGTACAAGTTGAAGTCACTTGGTAAACTTTGTGGTCATGGTCAGTGGTACATGCCAACTTTGTCAAGGCATTGCGTTCAATAGCCACACCGAGCCACCAGTATTCTGCCTTGTTTATACCTGCAAGGTCATGTATAGTACATCTACACTGTGATTGGACACTCTGGACGTGGCTGACTCGTGTTATGGTTAATAGAAGTTAAAGTCACTTGGTTCACTTTGTGGTCATGGTAAGTTACACAGGCCAACTTTGTCAAGGCATTAAGCACATTAGCCACACCAAGTCACCGGTTTTTTACCTTGTTTATACCTTCAAGATCATGCATAGTACATGTGCACCGTGGTTGGTCACTCTCACCGTGGCTGACTCGTGTTACTATTCGTAGAAATTAAAGTCACTTGGAAAACTTTGTTGTCATGATCAGTGGCACATGCCAACTTTGTCAAGGCATCGCGCACAATGGCCGCACTGAGCCAGCAAAGTTTTACCTTGCCTATACCTGCAAGTTTATGCTGAGCACACGTGCACTATGATTGGGCACTCTGACTGTGGCTGACTCATGCGATGATTCATACAAGTTAAAGTCACTTGGTTCACTTTGTGGTCATGGTCAGTTGCACAGGCCAGCTTTGCCAAGGCATTACGCACAATAGCCCCACCAAGCCACCAGTTTTGTACCTTTTTTATACCTGCCAGATCATGCAGAGTACACGTGTACTGTGATTGTGCACTCTGACCGTGGTTGACTCGTGTTATGATTCATAGAATATAATGTCACTTTGTGAACTTTGTGGTCATGGTCATTGGCACATGCCGACTTTGTCAAGGCATCGCGCACAGTAGCCGCACTGAGCCACCAGTATTGTACCTTGTTTATACATGCAAGTTTATGCCTAGCACACGTGCAATGTGATTGGGGACTCTGACCATTGCTGACTCATGTGATGATTCATGGAAGTTAAAGTCACTTGGTTCGCATTGTGGTCATGGTCAGTTGCACAGGCCAACTTTGTCAAGGCATTGTACACAATAGCAACACTGAGCCACCAATATATTACCTTCCTTGTCCGAACAAGTTTATGCTCTGCACACGTGTACTATGATTGGGCCCTCTGACCATGGCTTACTCGTATTACGATTCGTAGAACATAAAGTCACTTGGTTAACTTTGTGGTCATGGTCAGTGGCATATGCGGCCTTTGTCAAAGCATTTTCACAATAGCCACACTGAGCCACCAGTATTCTACCTTGCTTATACCTGCAAGGTCATGCATAGTACACCTACAGTGTGATTGGACACTCTGAATATGGCTGACTTGTGTTATGATCATTAGAAGTTAAATCAACTTGGTCAACTTTGTGGTCATGGTCAGTTGCACAGGCCAACGTTGTCAAAGCATACCTGCAATGTCATGCCACAATGATCCACCAATATCTTGCCTTGCTTATACCAACAAGTTAATGCCTAGCACATGTGCACTGTGATTGGGCACTATGACCGTGGTTGACTCATGTTATCATCCACAGAAGTTAGTGTCACCTTGTTAACCTTGTGGTCATGGTCGGTGGCACATGCCAACTTTGTCAAGGCATCGCACACAATAGCCGCACTGAGCCACCAGTACTTGACCTTGCTTATGCATGCAAGTTTATGCCTAGCACACGTGCACTGTGATTGGACACTATGACCATAGCTGACTCATGTGATGACTCATAGAAGTGAAAGTCACTTGGTTAACTTTGTGGTCATGGTCAGTTGCACAGACCAACTTTGTCAAGGCATTGTGCACAATCCCCATACCAAGCCA
Source organism: Penium margaritaceum (assembly GCA_023375785.1). Taxonomy (NCBI): domain Eukaryota; kingdom Viridiplantae; phylum Streptophyta; class Zygnematophyceae; order Desmidiales; family Peniaceae; genus Penium; species Penium margaritaceum. Next base: position 384,952 of record SZWC01000153.1, on the reverse strand, counting down.
CCGGTTTTGTATGTTGTTTATACCTGCAATGTCATGCAAAGTACATGTGCACTGTGATTGGGCACTCTGACCGTGGCTGACTCGTGTTAGGATTCGTAGAAGTTAAAGTCACTTGGTAAACTTTGTGGTCATGGTCAGTGGCACATGCCAACTTTGTCAAGGCATTGAGCACAATAGCCACAACGATCCACCAGTGTTCTACCTTGTTCTTACATGCAATATAATGCATAGTACACGTGGACTGTGATTGGGACACTGACCGTGGTTGACTCGTGTTATGAATCGTAGAAGTTCAAATCACTTGGTTAACTTTGTGGTCATGGTCAGTGGCACATTCCAACTTTTTCAAGGCATTGCGCACAATAGCCACACCAGTAGTCTACCTTGTTTGCACCTGCAGATCATGCCTAGTACACCTGCACTGTGATTGGATACTCTGACCGTGGCTGACTTGTGTTATGAAGAATAGAAGTAAAAGTCACTTGGTTAAGTTTGTGGTCATGGTCAGATGCACATACTAACTTTGTCAAGGCATTGCGCACAATAGCCACACCATGCCACCGATTTTTACCTTGGTTATACCTGCAAGGTCATGCATAGTACACGTGCACTATGATTGGGCACTCTGACTGTGGCTGACTCATGTCATGATTCATAGAAGTTAAAGTCATTTGGTTAACTTTGTTGTCATGATCAGTGGCACATGCGACCTTTGTCAAGGCATTGTGCAAGACAACAAGCGCAAGCCCAAGACAACTGGGGCAAGGCCAAGACAACTGGAGAAAGCCTGACAAAAGTGGATCAAGCCCTGGATAACTGGAGCAAGGCAAATAGAACTGGAGCAAGCCCAAGACACCTGAAGCACGACCAAAATAACTGGAGCAAGGCCAAGACACTGGAGCAAGCCCAAGAAAACAGGAGCAGGCCCAAGACAACTGGAGCAAGGCCAAGACAACTGGAGAAAGGCCAAGACAGCTGGAGCAAGGCCAAGACAACTAAGGGAAGGCCAATACAGCTCGAGCAAGCCCAAGACAACTGGAGCAAGGCCAAGACAACTAGAGAAAGCCCAAGACAATTGGAGCAGGCCCAAGACAACCGGAGCAAGCCCAAGACAACTGGAGTTAGCCCACGACAACTGGAGCAGGCCAAAGACAACTTGAGAAAGCCCAATACAATTGGAGCAAGGCCAAGACAACTGGAGCAAAGCCAAGCCATCTGGATCAAGGCCAAGAAAGTTGGAGCAAGCCCAAGACAAGTAGAGCAAGGCCAAGACAACTTGGGCACATCCAAGACAACTAGAGGCAGCCCAAGACAACTGGGGCAAGCCCAAGAGGATTGGATAAAGCCTACGACAACTGGAGCAAGGCCAAGACAACTGGAGAAAGCCCTAGAAAACTGGAGTAAGGCTAAGAAAACTGGAGCAAGCCCAGGAAAACTGGAGCAAGGCCAATATAATTGGAGCAAGCCTAAGACACCTGGAGCAAGCTCGGAAAAATCTGGAGCAAGGCCAATACAATTGGGGGAAGGCCAAGATAGCTAGAGCACGCCCATGACACCTGGAGCAAGACCAAGATAACAGGAGCAAGTCTAAGACAACTTGAGCAAGGCTAAGACAACTGGAGCAGGTCAAAGGCAACTGGAACAAGAAAAGGATAATTGGAGCAAGGCCAGGACAACTGGAGCAAGCCCAAGACAACTAGAGCAAGCCTGATACAAGTGGAGCAAGGCCAAGACAACAGACGCAAGCCCAAGACAACTTGAGCAAGCCCAAGACAACTGGAGCAAGCCCGAGACTACTGGAGAAAGCCCAAGACAAGTGGACCAAGCCCAAGACAACTGGAGCAAGGCCAAGACAACTGGAGTAAGGCGAAGACAACTGGAGCAAGCCAAGGACAACTGACGCAAGCTCAAGACAACCAGAGAAAGCTTAATACACCCGGGACAAGACCAAGACAACTGAAGCGGGCCTAAGAAAACTGGAGCAAGGCCAAGACAACTAGAGCAAGCCCAAGACAAGTAGAGTTGGCCCAAGACAACTGGAGCAAGCCCGGGAAAACTGGAGCAAGACCAAGAGAACTTGAGCCAGCCTAAGACACCTGGAGCAAGCCCAAAACAACTGGACCAAGGCAAAGACAACTGGAGCAAGTCCATGAAAACTAGAGCAGACCCAGGATAAATGGAGCAAGGCCAAGACAGCTAGAGCAAGGCCAAGAAAATTGGAGCAAGGCCAAGACAACAGGAGCAAGGCCAAGACAGCTGAAGCAAGCCTAAGACAACCCGAGCAAGGCCAAGACATATGGAAAAAGCCTAAGCCAACTGGAGCAATGCCAAGACAACTCGAGCAAGCCCAATACAACTAGAGTAAGCCCAAGACAACTAGAGCAAGCCCAAGAAAAATGGAGCAAGGCCAAGTGAAGTGGAACAAGCCCGAGACATATGAGGCAAGCCTATAACAATCTGGAGCAAGGCCAAGACAACTGGGGGAGGACAAAGATAGCTGGAGCAAGCCCAAGACACCTGGAGTAAGTCCAAGACAACTGGAGAAAGTCCAAGACAGCTGGAGCAAGGCTAAGAAAAGTGGAGCAGGCCAAATGCAATTCGAGCAAGCCAAATACAACTGACGCAAGGCTAGGACAACTGGCGCAAGCCCAAGACAACTGAAGCAAGCCAGATACAAGTCGAGCAAGGCCAAGACAATTGGAGCAAGCACAAGACAAGCCGAGCAAGCCCAAGACAACTGGAGCAAGCCGAAGACAAGTGGACCAAGCCCAGGACAACTGTAGCAAGGCCAAGACAACTGGAGCAAGGCGAAGAAAACCGGAGCAAGCCGAAGACAACTGATGCAAGCCCAAGACAAAAGCAGCAAGCCCAAAACAACTGGGGCAAGCCCAAGACAACTGGAGCAGGCCTAGGACAACTGGAGTAAGGCCAAGACAACTGAAGCAAGCCCAAGACAAGTGGAGCAAGCCCAAGACAAATTGAGCAAGCACAGGAAACTGGAGCAAGGCCAAAAGAACAGGAGCAAGCCCAAGACACCTGGAGCAAGCCCAAAACACCTGGAGCAAGGCCAAGACCACTGGAGCAAGCCCAAGAAAACTAGAGTAGGCCCAGGACATCTGGAGCAAGGCCAAGACAACTCGAGCAAGGCCAAGAGAGCTGGAGCAAGGCAAAGACAACTGGAGCAAGGCCAAGACAGCTGGAGTTAGACAACTTCAGCAAGGCCAAGACAACTGGAGAAATCCCAAGAAAACGGAAGAAGGTCCAAGACAACTTGAGCAAGCCCAATACAACTGGAGGAAGCCTAAGACAACTTGGGCAAGGCCAAGACAACTGGAGCAAGCCCAAGACAACTAGAGCAAGCCCGAGACAATTGGAGCAAGTCCAAGACAACTACAGCAAGCCGGACAATTGGAGCAAGCTCAGGACAACTGGAGCAAGCCCAAGACAGCTGGAACAAGCTCAAGACAATTGGAGCAAGCCCAAAAGAATTAGAGAAAGGCCAAGACAACTCGAGCAAGCTCAAGACAACTGCAGCAAGCCTTAGACAAGTGGAGAAGCCCGAGGAAACTGGAGCAAGTCCAAGATAGCCGCAGCAAGGCCAAGACAAAAAGAGGAAGGCTAATACAACTCAAGCAATTCCAATACAACTAATGCAAGCCGAGACAACTGGGGCAAGCCCAAGACAATTGGAAAAAGCCTAAGATAATTGGAGCAAGGCCAAGACAACTCGAGCATGCCCAAAACACTTGAAGCAAGTCCAGAAAAATTTGAGCAAGGCCAAGACAACTACTGGAAGGCCAAGACAACTGGAGCTAGTCTAAGACACCAGGAGCAAGTCCAAGACAACTGGAGCAAGTACAATATAGCTGGAGCGTGGCTAAGACATCTGGAGTAGGCCAAAGATAACTGGAGCAAGCTAAAGATAATTGGAGCAAAACCAGGATAACTGGAGCAAGCCCATAACATCTGGAGCAAGCCCGGTACAGCTTTAGCAAGGCCAAGATAGCTGGAGCAAGCCCAAGACAACTGGAGCAAGCCCAAGACAAGTGGACCAAGCCTAAGACAACCGTAGTAAGGCCAAGACAACAGGAGCAAGCCTAAGGCAACTGGAGGAAGGCCAAGAAAACTAGAGCAAGCCCAATACAACTAGAGAAAGCCCAAGACAACTGGAGCAACACCCTTCAAAAACTGGAGGAAGGTCAAGGGAACTGGAGCAAGCCCAAGACACCTGGAGTACGCCCAAGGCAACTCGAGCAAGGCCAAGCCAGCTGGAGCACGCCCACAAAAACAAGAGCTGGCCCGAGACAACTAGAGCAAGGACAAGACAACATCCGCAAGGCCAAGACAACCGGAGCAAGGCCAAGACAAGTGGACCAAGGCCAAGATAGCTTGAGCAAGCCCAATACAACTGGAGCAAGGCCAAGACAAGTGGAGAAAGCCCAAGACAACTGGAGCAGGCCCAAGAAAACTGGAGCAAGCATAAGACAACTGGAGTTAGCCCACGACAACTGTAGCAAGGCTAAGACAACTGGAGCAAGGCCAAGTCAACTGGATCAAGGCCAAGATAGCTGGAGCAAGCCCAAGACAACTGAAGCAAGGCCAAGACAACTCGAGCAAGCCCAAGACAACTAGAGCAAGCCCAAGACAACTGGGGAAGGCCCAAGACAACTGGAGAAAGCCTAAGAGAATTGGCGCAAGGCCAATACATCTAGAGAAAGCCCAAGACAACTAAAGAACGCCCAAAACAACTGGAGCAAGCCCAGGAAAACTGGAGCAAGGCCAAGAGAATAAGAGCAAGCCCAATACACCTGGAGCAAGCGTAGAACAATCTGGAGCAAGGCCAAGACAACTGGGGGAAGGCCAGGACAGCAAGAGCAAGTATAATACACTTAGAGCAAGCCCAAGACAACTGGAGCAAGTCCAAGACAGCTGGAGCAAGGCTACGAAAACTTGAGCAGGTCAAGGGAACCGGAGTAAGCAAAAGATAACTGGAGCAAGGCTAGGAAAACTACAGCAAGCCCAAGAAAACTAGAGCAAGCCTGATACGACTGGAGCAAGGCCAAGACAACTGGAGCAAGCCCAAGACAACTGGAGCGAGCCCAAGACAACTGGAGCAAGCCCAAGACAGTTGGACCAACCCCAAGACAATTAGGGCAAGGCCAAGAAAACTGGAGCAAGGCCAAGACAACTGGAGTAAGCCCAAGACAACTGACGCAAGCCCAAGACAACTGGAGAATTCCCAAGACAAATGGGGCAAGCTGAAGATTACTGGAGCAAGCTTAGGACATGTGGAGAAAGCCCAAGACAACCGACGCAAGCTTGGGAAAACTGAAGCAAGGGCAAGAGAACAGGAGCAAGCCCAAGACATGTGGAGCAAGCCCAATACAACCGACGCAAGCTTGGGAAAACTGGAGCAAGGCCAAGAGAACTGGAGCAAGTCCAAGACATGTGGAGCAAGCCCAAGACAACCGACACAAGCTTGGGAAGCTTGAGCAAGGCCAAGATAACTGGAGCAAGCCCAAGACACCTGGAGCAAGCCCAAAAAAACTGGAGCAAGGCGAGGATAACTGGAGTAAGCCCAAGAAAACTATAGCAGGCCCAGGACAGCTGGAGCAAGGCCAAGACAACTAGAGGAAGGCCAAGACAACTAGAGCAAGGCCAGGACAACTGGAGCAAGGCCAAGACAGCTCAAGAAAGCCAAGACAACTTGAACAAGGCGAAGACAACTGGAGAAAGCCCAAGACAACTAGAGCAGGTCAAAGACAACTTGAGCAAGCCGAATAGAACTAGAGCAAGCCCAAGCCAACTGGAGCAATCCCAAGACAACTGGAGGAAGGCCAAGACAACTACCGCAAGCCGACCAATTGGAATATGCTCAAGACAAGTTGAGCAAGGCCAAGACAAGTGGAGGAAGGCCGAGACAATGGGAGCAAGCCCAAGACAACTGGAGATAGGCTAAGACAACTGGAGCGAGCCCAAGACAACTGGAGCAAGCTCAAGACAACTAGAGCGAGCCCAAGGCAACTACAGTTAGCCCACGACAAATGGAGTAAAACCAAGACAACTGGAGCAAGGCCAAGACAACTGGGGCAAGGCCACGACAACTTGGGCAAGCCCAAGACAACTAAAGCAAGCCTTAGGCAACTAGGGAAAGCCAAAGACAACTGGAGAAAGCCTACACCATTTGGAGCAAGGCCAAGACAAGTGGAGAAAGCCCAAGACAACTGGAGGAAGGCCAAGACAACTGCAGCTAGTCCTAGACACCAGGAGCAAGCCCAAGACAACTGGAGCAAGTCCTAGACAGCTGGAGCAGGCCAAAGGTAACTGGAGCAAGCTAAAGATAACTGGAGCAATGCCAAGACAACCTGAGCAAGCCCAGGACAACTGGAGCAAGCCTGATACAACTGGGGCAAGGCCAAGATAACTGGAGCAAGTACAAGACAACTGGAGCAAGCCCAATACAAGTGGACCAAGTCCAAGACAACAAGAGCAAGGCCAAGACTACTGGGGCAAGGCCAAGACAACAGGAGCAAGCCTAAGAGAACTGGAGGAAGGCCAAGACAACTAGAGCAAGCGCAATATAATTGGAGAAATCCAAGACAACTGGAGCAAAACCATTCCAAAACTGGAGCAAGGCCAAAAGAACTGGAGCAAGCCCAAGACACTTGCAGCACGCCGAAAAAACTGGAGCAAGGCCAAGACAACTGGAACACGCCCACAAAAACAAGAGCAGGCCAAAGAGCACTGGAGCAAGGCCAATACAACTTCCGCAAGGCCAAGCCAACTGGAGCAAGGCCACTCTGACCGTGGCTGACTTGTGTTATGATCAATAGATGTGAAAGTCACTTGGTTAACTTTGTGGTCATGGTTAGTTGCACAGGACAACTTTGTCAAGGCATTGCGCACAATAGCCACACCGAGCCATCAGTATTCTACATTGTTTGCACATGCAAGATCATGCATAGTACGCCTGCATTATGATTGGACACTCTGACCGTGGCTGAATCGTGTTATGATCAATAGAAGAAAAAATGTTACTTGGTTAACTTTGTGGTCATGGTCAGTGGCACTTGTTAACTTTGTCAAGGCATTGCGCACAATAGCCACACCAAGCCACCAATTGTTTACCTTGTTCATACCTCCAAGGTCATGCATAGTACACGTGCACTGTGATTGGGCACTCTGACCGTGGTTGGCTCGTGTTACGATCAATAGAAGTTAAAGTGACTTGGTCGCCTTGGTGGTCATGGTCAGTTGTACAGTCCAGCTTTGTGAAGGCATTACGCAAAATAGCCACACTGAACCACCAATATCTTACCTTGCGTCTACCTGCAAGTTCATGCCCACCACACGTGCACTGTGATTGGGCACTCTGACCGTGGCTGACTCCTGTTATGATTTGTAGAAGTTGAAATCACTTGGTGAACTTTGTGGTCATGATCAGTGGCACATGCCAACTTTGTCAAGGCACTGCGTGTTATACCCTTTTTCGCCTTCGGCCGGAATCGGGTCTGACAGCATGCAAGGATCAGCTCCGCAGGCGGTTTGCTCTTCCCGAGCTATCCCCACGACTGGGTTAATCAAGTCCGCTCTATACCGAAGCGCCTAGCTCCTCGAAGGCGCGCGACGGATCATTCACCAGACAAGCATCGACTGTGATTTGCACTCCCCTAGCTCAAGACAATCACCACTGAGCTACGTTAGCATTTTACTCACCCCAATTAATCCTTGACGGTCAATCATTTGCCGGATAATATGATCTTCTACACAGAGAACTTTTCCTAAGTGCTCAAGGGAATGGCTCGACCAACAATCCACCTGATTATCAAGGCATTCACGCTTGTATTTCTCGTCAGGCTATGACGGTCAATCATTCACCGTATCATGTGATGTCAAAGTTAAAGGGACTTCGTCTAACCACACACGGGAAAGAGCTTGGAGAATTACGGAATGTGCATTCAATCTGAGCGAAGTTACAATCAAACTATGACTCAATCAAGCATGCAAACCTACAGCAGAGTATTTCTAATTCTATCCAAGTCCTACACATCACCCAGCAAAATGCGCAAACCGTAAACGTCCTCCGTCGACGGATGATGTGCCGGCACTGGTCTCTGCAGGATAACAGTGCGGTTCGCCTCGTGCTGCAAGCCAGACACCCGCGGATCGGCACGACGAAGCGCCAAAGGACCCTGCACGCGACGGCCCGCACGAGGGTTAGCGCGCACTGGGCCCTCCTCCCGCAAGCGATCGAGCTCCTGCTGGTAGCGTTGGTAGGCTCGGTACGCCTCGATGCGTTCCTCAGCGACCTCGGCAGCGCGATGCCCGACGTCACGCGCGACCTCTCTCCAGCTCTCCACGCGTCGGGGCTCGTCGTCACGGGGCACCCTCTGTAGCCACGGCTGCTAGAACTGCTCCAAGGCTCCACCGACAGGATGATGCGAGTATTGCATCACCCCTAGGACCGTGCGCACTCCCAGCCGATGAGGGGCGTTACAGCAGCTGCAGATGGCATAGAAGACCACCGGCAACTCCCGCGTGGCTCTCCCTAGACGAGGGGCCTGGTACTCCAGGGGAAACTCAGGACCAGGCCATGACGGCTCCGTGACGTGCTCCTCGGGCAGTGGTCTGCCCATCCCAGGATGGCACACACACACACACACACACACACACACACACACAAGCTTCTCTACTCTAACTTGTCGCGAGACGGGACGCGGGTCCCGCTCGGCGGTCTGGTTCAACCGAGGGATAGCAATCTCTCGGTTCAGCCGATGGTTGCAGGACCGGCTTCCTACCCTGGCGTTGGGCGAGTGTCCAGCAATGCAACTCGCCGGTAGCGGGAGTCGTGGGAGCAGGAACGTCCGATGTCGATATCTTATCCAACTTCTTGCGATGGAGCGTCTGCAGTTGGCTCTTCGCAGCAGCTCTTCTCATCAGCAGCCTTCGTTCTCTCATCCTTCCTCCTTTTATCTTCTCCTTGCAGCACCTCTTTCCGGAATTCTTCTCTCTCCAGCCCCACTTCGCGGCTCGCACATCAAAAACGCCTCTGGATAAGGCGCTTCAGACACCGCCCCTGTCCTCGAGGTTTGGACGCGACTCCGTTCCCATCAAGCCAGCCTCGGGCCGCCTTCCTTTCCTCTTGGCAGGTCTGATTGGTTCACGCGGCCCGCCGCAATATCCTCCTCGCGCCCCGTCATCTCCCGGATTTGAACTGCCCTTCCGATGATTTCTTTTTCCTCGCTTGGGTGGCCGTCGGATGATACGTTGACCTCCCTTTTCCCACTCCCCTTCCTTGACCCCGGGTTCCGGCTCCCCTTTTTCTCATCCTCCGGTGGATGAACGAAACATCATTAACACTGTTATACCCTACCACCGCAAAACAAGCTGGACGTCCTCGTCCATCCATCCCTCTTCCCTGGTTTCGTTCATCCCATTCTCCTCCTTCCGCCGGATCATCCGCCGTGCCTCTACCGCTCCCATCCTTTCCCATATGCAGCCTCCCCTTCCCCTTTGTCCGGTGAGGGGTACACCTCCTCTGCCCATCTTGTCCTCGCCACTGCTTCCAACTCCCGGTGGAGCCCCTCTTGTCGTATGCCTTCATTCCGCGCCTTGGGGCTCCTTCGTGGGGTTATCCTATGCCCCCTTCTCCGGACCCTCTTTCTCACTGTTCCTGCAGGCGCCTCGCCGCTTCCCTCTGCTCTGCCTACACTCTCCTTCTAGCATCATCGCTCGCCTCACATGGCAGACAGAGCGGTCCATGGAGCCCTGTTTGCGTGTTGCTGTGCCGACGAGCACAAGCGAGGTGCACCCATTGCCGGCAGCTAATGCAGTACCACCTCCGTACCCGCACCAGGCCCTTGTAGGTGGTGCATGGCTCACTTCGCGATCTGGTGCACCCGAGACATTGGTACAGCGAGATGCGGCCTCCATGGCGTAGCTTCCTCTCCCCCACCTTCTTGACGCATTCATTGTGTGAGAAGCACGCACACTTCTCGCACCACGGCGTCACTCCTCTCAGCTCTCATAGACAGCTGGGGTAGTCTCCCTCCGCCGTGCCAGTGCGTGGTCGTGTCCAGCAGCTGCTACAAATGTCGCATCCCTCCTCATTGGTTCTGATGCAGGCGGCATGTGCTGCTATCCTGCAATAGTCACACCTCCCATGAGGGACCTCCAGCATTCTCCTGTAGCCGCAGCACATAATTCTCATCAGGGCGTCGCGTTCCTCCCGGAGCATGATTCTTACCTCCGTTGGGATTCCCTGCCTAACCTTATGGCAAGATAGGCACAGCCACCCCTTTTCCGCATCCACCATCCCGCATTCCCGGTGCGTGTGGCGCTTACAGCGTCCGCATTGCCTGGCAAGCAGGTGCACCCTTCTTTCACACCATGGACAACTACCCGTACGTGGCGTCTTCTCCTCTCTGGGTCCCTCGTCCACATCCACGCCTCTCTTCCTCTTTTCGCCCACTCCTGAAGCCCCGGTCCATGCTCCACCTCGTCCTACCCCTGCTCCATCATCCGTACTCGCCCCCTCTCGTCATGTTCCTGCTTCGGTCTTGGACCCCCGCTGCCCTTCGCCTCTCCCTTGCCGCGTTGATGATTCCATGTCTGCGCCGCGTGGGGCGCGTGGCGCCCCTCCAGACGTTGGTCCCCTTAGCTGGATTTGCCGGGATTCTCTCTCTGCTCCCTGCTCCCTCTGCTGCTTTCCTGGGGTTATAGAGTGTCCCGGCCGATGCGCCGGCGGATGATCGGCCGGAACTCCGAGATGCCCCACCGTCCTGTGGCGCCCCGGGTTTCTGGCCCCCCTCATTTCTTCTCCACGTTCATGCAGGTGTCCCCTTGGCCCTTCTGGTCGATCTGGACGTCGGGCAGGTCGATCATCGGCCAGAGCTGGAGGAGGAGGGGGTGGTAGACTTGGTCCCTGGGGGGCTGAGGGTCGTGGTGCTGGTGGCGGATCCCTCAGGAGGCACCACTGAGGCGTTATTGCCAATGCCTCGTTTACCATCACCAACACCTTTCTTCTCACCTCAGGAACATCTATGTTCCTCAGCGCCCTCATGGCCAAAACTGCCTTCCGAGCCGCCGCTCCCTCTTGCCCAGGCAATGCCACTGCATTGCGGTAAAGCTGCTCCACGGGGTGAGCGTCTGCATATGAGCGTGGCCCCTTTCGTTCCTTCATGTCTTGGTCTTCCTCCCTCCGCTGCCTCTGATCCCGTGCCCTGGCCTCAAGGAGTCGTAGCCTCGCCACACACTGCTCGCAGTGTTGCCCCACTCCTGGCAGCATTTCTCCACATGGCCGATGGAGGGGCCGATGGCACCCCTCACACCACTCGGTGGCGCCAAGATTGTCACATTCTGCACAGTGTAAGCGCCACTCTACCTTCGCTGCTCGCCGGCCTTCCTTTTCCCGCTCCTCTCTCTCCTTCAACATCCTTTCTTTCATCTGCGGAGCACAGGCAAGGCAAACATGCACTGCTTTCTGCTGCATTAGTTCTCCTTCCCCGCAGACGTGGTGGAGGGCTACTGTGCAGTTGAAGCAGCGCTTCTTTTGCGTCCTCACTGGCCGCTTGCAATTCCCGCACTCCTCCACTTCTTCCACTCCTGGTGCGCTTGGAGCAGCCGCTTGTCCACCCTCCCTGCCGACCTCCTGCTCTTCTTCCACCAGCCTTCGGATGCAACCTTTGCAATGTTGTCCCAACCCTGGAATTTCCGTTCCACACTTGGGTGGAGTGGGGCCTTGCATTCATAGCACCAGCTCGCCTCCGTGCGGTCGTGCGGCTCTCTGCAAACTTCACACCTCTCAACCCATCGTTTCGGAGCTGGCCTGTTCTTCCTCTTGTCCTCTTTGTCCGCTTTTTGATGCATGAGGGGTGCACACTTCTTGCATCCGACCACCTTTTGACGGATCCGTATCTTTGGATCCTGGCAGGCTGCGTGCACCGGATGTCTGCACACAAAGTAGTGGAAGAGTGTGGTGGCATCCATCGGCTCCTCACAGGCGCTGCATGGTTCCTTCTCATCTTGTGGCGCATCGAATCTTCCGGCTCCGGCGCCTGAACGAGCCGTCTCCTCTTCTCTTGCCTTCTGCAATTCCTCCTCACTGTCAATTCCCATGTCTTCCTTCAAACGTGCTGCGCAGTCCTCACACATCTTGCTGTCGTACAGGATGTCGAGGTCAAAGTCACAGCAGGCCAGATGGAGGCCGGTCCTGCATCCTTTGCACACCACCTCTTCCTTTCCTGCGACCAGGTGTTTGCATGTTGCATAGAGTTGGAGAGTTGCATGCTCCTCCTCCTCTTCTTCATCCCGATCGTCCGCTTCGATGCTCACTTCAAGCTCCTCCTGCCGACTCCCTCCTCCTCCTTGCGCTGGTGCTGGCCCCTTTGTCGCTCCCCGCCGAGAGCTGGTTGGCCACAGGGAGCTACTGTGAGGGGGGAGTGGCTCCCATCTTGGAGGAGGGGCATAGAGCAACCTACACTACTCTTCATGTACTAGTAGGGGCTTCCCTTCCTCCTCCCATTTCCCAGTCCCTCTCTGTTGCCTCTTCCTTCTGTTCGAGTTCCCCGGGGCCCCTTTTGCTTCTTTTCTTGTTGTTCCTTCAGTTGCTTCTCTGCCATTGCTATTAGTGGCTCTTGCGCCCGGGGCGCCGCGCCGGGTGTAGCTGCTGCAGATGACAGCGCTTCCCGTTCTCGCTGCTTCATTGCTGCTGCTGCTGGTGGCGCTCGCGCCTCGGGCGCTGCGCTGCGTGCAGCTGCTGCATGCGGCAGCACCTCCTTGTCCCGCTGCTCTACTGCTGCTGCTGCTGGTGGCGCTTGCGCCTCGGGCGCCGTGCCGGGTGCAGCTGCTGTAGGAGGCAGCACCTCCTTGTCCCGCTGCTCTGCTACTGTTGTTGCTGATGGCGCCTGCGCCTCGGGCGCTCCGCCGCGTGCAGCCGCCGCAGGAGGAAGCACCTCCTCATCCCACTACTCCGGTGCCGCTGCTGCTGATGGCGCCTGCGCCTCATGCGCCGCGCCGGGTGCAGCTGCCGCAGGAGGCAACACCTCCTCGTCCCGCTGCTCCGCTGCCGCTGCTGCTGGTGGCGCTTGCGCCTCGGGCACCACGCTGCGTGCAGCTGCTGCAGGGGGCAGCACCTCCTTGTCCCGCTGCTCAGCTGCCGCTGCTGCTGATGGCGCCTGCGCCTCGTGCGCCGCGCCGGGTGCAGCTGCCGCAGGAGGCAACACCTCCTCATCCCGCTGCTCCACTGCCGCTGCTGCTGGTGGTGCTTGCGCCTCAGGTGCCACGCCGGCTGCAGCTGCTGCAGGAGGCAGTACCTCCTTGTCCCGCTGCTCTGCTGCCGCTGCTGCTGATGGCGCCTGCGCCTCGTGCGCTGCGCCGGGTGTAGCTGCCGCAGGAGGCAACACCTCCTTGTCCCGCTGCTCCGCTGCCGCTACTGCTGGTGGCGCTTGCGCCTCGGGCGCCGCGCCGGGTGCAGCTGCTGCAGGAGGCAGCACCTCCTCGTCCCGCTACTCCACTGCCACTGCTGCTGGTGGCGCTTGCGCCTCAGGCGCCACGCCGGCTGCAGCTGCTGCAGGAGGCAGCACCTCCTTGTCCCGCTGCTCTGCTGCCACTGCGGCTGATGGCGCCTGCGCCTCGTGCGCCGCGCCGGGTGCAGCTGCTGCAGGAGGCAACACCTCCTCGTCCCGCTGCTCCACTGTCGCTGCTGCTGGTGGCGCTTGCGCCTCGGGCGCCGCGCCGGGTATAGCTGCTGCAGGAGGTAGCACCTCCTCATCCCGCTGCTCCGCTACCACTGCTACTGGTGGCTCTTACGCCTCAGGCGCCGCACCGGGTGCAGCTGCTGCAGGAGGCAGCACCTCCTTGTCTCGCTACTCCGCTGTCGCAGGAGCTGCCGAAGGAGGCAGCATCTCCTTATCCCACTGCTTCATTGCTGCTGCTGTTGATGGCACTTGTGCCTCGTGCGCTACGCTGCGTGCAGCTGCTACAGGCGGCAGCACTTCCTTGTCCAGCTGCTCTGCTGCTGCTGCTGCTGGTGGCGCTCGCGCCTCGTGCGCTGTGCCGGGTGCAGCTGCCGCAGGAGGCAGCGCCTCCTTGTCTCGCTACTCTGCTGCTACTGCTGCTGGTGGCGCTTGCACCTCGGGCGCCGCGCCGGGTGCAGCTGCTGCAGGAGGCAGCACCTCCTTATCCCGCTGCTCTGCTGCTGTAGCTGCTGATGGCGCCTGCGCCTCGGGCGCTGCACTGCGTGCAGCTGTCGCAAGAGGCAGCACTTCCTCGTCTCGCTACTCCGCTGCCGCTGTTGCTGATGGCGTTGGCGCCTCGGGCGCCGTGCTAGGTGTAGCTGCTGCAAGGGGTGGTCCTTTCCGTTTCCGTGGGTGGGGTCGATCATCCGCCGTATCTGATGCTAGCGTTCCGGGGAACAACTGTTGCTGGGCCTCAGGTTCGGCTGCTGGCGTCGGTCCCTCCGAGGTCTTAGAGCGCCGGATAGGGAGTTTTTCCTTCTCTGCCCGACGGCGCTTCTTTGTGCCACTCCCCATCGCCACCCCAGCCTGATTTTCCAGTTCCTTGTTTCCCTCTTGCCGCTGCGCCTGTTGTTGTAGCGTGCTGGGTCCAGCTCCCTGCTCGTGTTCTTCCACTTGTGCCGAGATTGGCTCCCCAATACTTGAGGAAACAAGCCGGGTCCCCCGGCCAAAGAGACCTCAGGGACGGTCGTGGTGGTGATGGGCGGAGAGGGGCGTACCGGTCGAGAGGGCGATGCAGATGCCCCCACAAACGTAGCCGCCACCTCTTCCACATCCTCGTCGGTGCCAAGGCGGGGCGGGTGGTCGCCACTGGCAGCAGCTTGCCAGCGGACAGGAAGTTTTTCGAGCCAGTCACGCCGCACCATGATGTGGGATGTATGGCGGCCCTCGAGCCACACATAGACGCCGTCGACAGCCCAAACCTGGTAGCATTGGTCCAGGAGGGTTGCTTCATTATGTCGCGCCCTTCCAATCTCCTCCCGCCTTGGCGGTACGCCGTCACCCACCTGGAAGTCATCCACCATGAGGCCAGCATTGGCACGATCCACCCCACGCTACGCTGCGACGGATCCTCGCCTGCGAGCCTCATCGAGACACTTCTGGAGCCAAGTCCCTCGTTGTCTCATGAACTCCACCTCATCAGCCACCGTGGAACCTTCTTCTCGTGGTGGCACTGGTGCATCAGGCACGAGGGGCAGGGTTGCCATTGTCCAGAGTTGTTGGCCATGACGCAGCATGTAAGGTGAAAAACTGGTGGAAGAGTGGGGTGTGATGTTGTATTCGTAGACAATGTCCTCCAGCTGCTCGTCCCATTGTGCAGTGTCATCCGCCAGTTTGAGGATGATTTGGGTGATGGCCCCATGCATGCGTTCGGCCTGACCCTGCGCCTCCGGTCGATAGGGTGCCCCATTATCAATCTGGATGTTGAAGTAGGCAACTACCTCCGCGAATTTCCCAGCAAAGTGGGAACCGTTGTCACACTGGATGATCTTGCATCCGCCGCCCCTGTATATGACTTCCTCCTTCAAGAATGCCGTAGCATGTGCAACATCGGCTTTGGGAACGACCCGGGCCATAACCCACTTGGTCATGTGATCGATGCCCAGGATCCAGTGGACATTCTTGCGTTGAGTGGTGCGGAGAGGGCCATGGAAGTCAATGATGACGCGCTCCATGGGTGCGCAAAGACGGGCGCACACGAAACGTGGTTGGTGGATTCGTTGACGGGGTTGGTGACAGATGCACGTTCCACACGTGGCCACCACCTCCCCAATCTTTTTCTTCAGGCCCACCTAGTACACCTACGGGACCAAGGCCTCGTAGACTATGTTAGATCGCGTATGCATGCGGTCGTACTCTTGCATGATGAGTTGATCTCGCATCGGCACCGGGGAAAACCACCGCATGCCATATGCGTCCTCTGCCCGCCGCCACAGTCGCCCCTGCAGCCACACATACTTGTCCAGTGTGGCTTTCGCATCTGAGCGAACATGGGCATCCAGATAAACTTCTGTCATGGTGCGGGCACCAGATAAGATTTGAGCGCGTGCCCAGTCGGACCACTCATGCGTTTTGGCTGGTGGTTCCCTCTGCCAGTGGTCCAGATCGCTCCCAGGGGCCAAGGCGAGGAGGCGACTCCGCATCTCTTCAAAGGATTCTGGCAGTGGTGGCACCCTGCGGCCTGCTGACTCTGCCTGATGTCGTTCATCACCTCTTCCCGGTGGGACGGCACCTCCGACCGGGCGCTTGGAGGAGCTGTTCGTGGTGGCCGTCTCCATCGTTCCAGTGGAGACCGTCGTGGTGGGACGACGACGGCGGGACGAAGTCCGCCGCGCGGTGACAGGTTCTTGGGCAGGGGCCGCAGCAGCGGCTGGCATGCCGATCCCAGTGGGTCGGGCTCCCTCAGGTGCAGGCTCACGGATGACCGGTGGATTATTCCCTGGAGGCGGCAGCGCTCCGAGCAAGGCGGGCGGTTTCTGGGGAGAAGGGCGACTCGGCGCGGCTCTAGTGTCATCGTTAGTCGGCGGATGATGCACCGGCAGGGAGACAGCTCCGGACACAGCAGGTTGGTCCTCTGGGTGAGACGTGCTTGGCGCGACTCCGGCCTCATCAGCAGACGGTGGATCATGTGCCGGCAGGGAGACTGCTCCGGACATGGCAGGTGGGTCCTTTGGGTGAGACATGCTTGGCGCGACTCCGGCCTCATCAGCAGACGGTGGATCATGCGCCGGCAGGGAGGATGCGTCTGGCCTTGATGAAATAGGTGCAAGAGGAGAAGGCGGAGGGGAGGGAGGGCGAGGAAGAGGGCCAAAGACCGGAAGAGCGATAAGGGTTTCTGGCTGGTGCGGGGAGAGAGGTAGGGAGGGGGAAGCAAGAGAAGGGGGTGTCTGATCTGCTGCAAACAGCTGTGTCCCGGGGAGGGTGTCCGTCGCGCTCAGAGTTGATGTAGACCCAGGGTGCGCCGGACCCGCGCCATCACCCTCATTAGTAGGTGACGAGGGAGGAGGAGGCATAGACGCCGGACGGTGGACGGCACTCGGTGATGGCGGATTGGCGGAGGAGACTTCCTCTCCACCGTTAGGCGAGTCTTCGTTGCTAGTGCTCAAATTATGCTCCGAAGAGGGAGACCCGAGTCGTTGACGGTGAAGCCAGCGCGTGAACACTCTCAGCGCCCTGCCGTCACGCGGGTTGACCGTTCGTGCCGGGAAGAGACGGCGAAGGCCCGCATGATCCTGCTCATCGGCTTCCGCATGGCGGTAGGCTGCCTGCAGTATGACCCCTCGACGGGCAAAGGGGTGCACGTTTGTGGGAAGGGGGTCTCGGTGGCGTCGTCGCACTGCCCAATCAAGGAAGCAGCGGAAAGCACGGGCTCCGCGGTCAAGAGAGTGATCAAGGGGATAGAGGAAGCGGAGGAAGTCGTGATGGTACAAATGGAAGCTTGTTGTCAGAAATGGGAGGAGTCCAGCCTGCCTGCGCTCGTGGTGCTCGAGAGTCATTGTCCAGTGTAGGAAACAGCGGAAGTCTGCCGGGCCAGCAGCAGTAGAAGAGTCTAGGGGATATAGGTGCCAGAGTCCCTCCAAGTACTCCTCCCACTCAAAATCCAGCCTGTGTACAGCACCAGTGATGAAGGCGCGAGTGACGTCGTGGGCCAGCTGTTGTTGCAGGCGCTGTTCGCGCTCATTGACGAGCTGTCTGGCCTGGTCAATCATCGCACCGATAGCGCGGTACTGCTGTGAGACGTTATCTCGGAGGGATAGAACCCTTGTCCGTTGCTGTGCCATGTCCTGTAGTCTGGAACGGACAGAGGTCCAGTCTTCCTCACATTCCATGCGTAGCCGCCGGAGGTCGGAAAGCTGGGCATCGAGCTGCTGCAGCCCTGAAGTCAAGCAAACCGCCTCCGCCCACGTTGCTCTGAGGGTGCGGCCCAGCTCTCCACGTTGGTCAATGAGGCGTTGTCCCTCAGCTGCGGATGGTTCTCCCCCCCTGTCTGCGGCCTCGGTCCATGCATTTTGCTGTCGTCGAACTTCCTGAAGGCTGGCTTCGATGGTGGTAGTTTGCGCTTCGTGCTCTTGGACCCGCAGGTGGCCGCTGGAGCGGGCAGATTCGCAAGCAGAGAGAGTGGTTCTTGCCTGTGCCAGGTTCGCAGCGGAGCTGTGCACCTGGCCCGCGTTGGAGCGCAGCCATGTCATGTGCCGTTCCCAGAGCCTCTCTACTCGTCCCGCCCATGCACGATTCTGGGTCACATGAAGGGCCAACGCTTGCCACAGCGCCTCGCTGCTGTGGGGGTCAGGTGCTTCTGGAGAGGGTGGGGGCGCCGGACAGGGATCATCCCTGCCGAGGTTGTCAAGGAGTTCTGTTGCATCAGCCACGGTGAGGACCACTGCAAGTGCACGACCCTCCAAATTAAGGGCAACCGCTGCGGATTCTGTGCTTCCGGCGAGTGCTTAATCGTAGCGTGCCCAAGCTGCGTACTCCATCTGCGGTATGGTGGTAGCGTCGTCAATTCGTTGGTGGTCATCAGTAGCGTGCGCGTGAGAAGCATGTTCGAAGTCGTCCACAAGCGTATCTGTCTCTACTGTGGATTGTCTGCTTTGAAGACGGTGTGAACTGCGTAAACGAGAGGTTGATGACTGCCGTCGGGATCCACGAGACGGTTCCCGGGCGGTTCGGGGCGGACGGGCGGGATGGGCGTGCCGCCGTGACCGTCGGAGGGCAAGCGGCATGTCAGGCTCCAGATCTTGTTGATGTGTCGGTGTGTCTCCTTGAATCCCCGCCGATCTCCTGGGGACGCGTTCGACGAGGAGGACGACACTGTCCGCCATTGCCTGCATGTCCTCTGCATGCGCTGTTGTTGGATCCGGTGCATGATTCTCCGGAGAGTCGCTACTGTCCATGGAGGTTGCCGGCGCGTCAGCGACGAGTCTCATGAAGCGGGAGCCAGTGGATTGATTGCTCGCAAGTGCCGCGTGGTTGGTGGAAAAAGCATGCCCTGTCAGCAATCGAGCATTCCGCTGAGCTGGCGCTTCCGTTGCGTCGAAGTGAAGCGGGACGTATGATGGCATCCCGTCATCATCGTACAGTGTCATGCATTTGCCCCCGAGCAAAATCATCACGTCGCATGTCGTCAGCCAATCATTGGCAAGGAGGACGTCGTAAGTAGATGTCTCACACACCTGGAACGGCAAACTTCGGTGGACATTTCCGACCTGAAGGGGAAATAAATCAATTTGACCTTCGGAATGGGTGATTTCACCTCCAGCGGTGCCGAAACGGATATCGACAGCGCGAACGAGGTCCGACCAATTGAACCGCCGGACGATGCGCATGGCCACCGTGGTATGTGTGGCACCTGTATCCACGATTGCGATGAATTTCACGCCAGTAATCCATACAGGGCATGAGACGACCGTGCATGTGTGCTCCAGCAGTGGTTGACGGCACAATGTCGTTGGTCGCCATGATAGAGCCCCCGCCTCGAGCATCTCATGAATAGTCCATCGGGTTCCATCGACATGATCCCTCATCATGCGGTGGCCGTGCGACTCGAGCCAGCAAGTGAATCTCCAGCCGGATGGTGCCAGCGCAACGTTGATTCCTTCGAAGAAAGATTCCAGCTTTGTAATTTGCCCTGGCATGTGAGTAAGGACCTCCATCCACGGGAGCGCAAGGTGTGTTCGGTCAAAGAATTGCCGGATGGCATCCGCTGCTACCGAACGAACCGCCTCTGTAGTCGGCGGCGATGCAGCCGTTAGAGTGTGCACCATGGGTACAGAAGTGGAGTCGCGTCGCCTTTGGCGAATCCAGTCGCCATACTCCCAGTGCGTCCATCTAGGCGCATCCTTGAAGAGGTCGGTTTTGTGTCGAACATTTAGGTGACCCACGTGGTCATCTTCATGAGGAAAACCATCAAGAGGGTATGCCCAGCGATACTCCTCTGCGGTGAGATCCCGTGCTTGGCCCTGAATCAAGACAGCCTGATCTAAGGGGGGCTCAGGCGGGGGTGGGTCACCGCCATGCGACGGTGCTTCAAGGGAACCGCGATCCTTCCACCCTTCTCGTGGGAGCTGGCTAAGAGCGTCTGCGTTGCGATTCGCGAATGCTGGCTGATACTTGATAGTGAGGTCGTATCCTTGGAGAAGCAGGGCCCATTTGCCTAGGATCCCTTCATGGTTCTGGGTTGTGAGAAACCACTGGAGAGCCTGATGGTCCGTGAGAATGGTGAAGTGTTTCCCATTCTTGACATAGTCGCGGTAGAACTGAATGGCCCATAGTACCGCCAGACATTCTCCTTTCACCAGAGGGTACTTGGCTTCCGCATCATTAAGCGCACGGTTGCCATAGCAGACCACCCGCATCTTGCCATCATCTCCTCGTTGAGACAAAATGGCCCCAATGCCCTCTTGTGAAAAGTTTGTTGTGATGACGAACGAGAGGTTGAAGTCTGGGAACTCCAGCATTGGGGCCGTGATGAGGCGATGCTTAATCTCGGCCCAAGCAAGCTGGCATGCCTCGGTCCATTCAAATGGCTCGCCTTGATGGGTAAGGCGTAACAAGGGACAAACAATCTTCGCATGGTCGCGAACAAATTTACGGTAGAAGCCGACAAACCTGAGGAATATCTTGACCTGGGATGATGTAATTGGTCGTTTCCACTCGCGGACGGCTGCGATCTTGACCGGGTCCGTGGATATGCCCTGTGCATTGATGATGAATCCCAGGAATTCCATACTGTCTGCTTCGATGACACACTTGGCAGCCTTCAGACGGAGGTTTGCCGAGCGTAGGGCTGAGAAGACAGCGTCAAGTGAGGCTTATAGTTATTGAAAGCTGAATGCCGCGACCATGACGTCATCCACGTAGTAACATGCGTTTGGTACGTCGCGTAACACCTGGTCCATCAAGCGTTGGAACGTAGCACTGGCATTATGCAGCCCGAATGGCATGCGTGTGAAAGCGTACAGCCCATCTGGAGTGATGAAGGCTGTCTTCAGCATAGAGTTGCGATCCATGGGGATTGTATGGAAGGCTGACTTGACATCAAGCTTGGCGAACCAACTCTTCCCGCGCTGACGTTCTTGGATATCAACAATGAGCGGCATGGGGTATGCATCCTCGACCGTGACTTTGTTGAGGTCGCGGAAGTCGACACAGAACCGCTTTGTATCGTCTGGCTTCCCCACAATCACCAGATTGGAGTGCCACGGGCTTTCCACTTCAACAATCACACCCTGTTCTTTGAGTTCTCGCAGGCCCTCATTGATGACATCCTTCTGATATTGTAGCAAACGTCAAGCTTTCTGCTTATGTGGCAGCGCGTCTCCTGTGTTAATAACATGGTCTGTGTCCACTGCTCCGATCTCGGCCGATTTGCCTGCGAACACTTCTTCATGGTATTCGAGGAGCTCCTTGACTTCTTGTTTCTGAAGTTGTGTCAAACGATCGTGGAGCATGTGGTTCCATCATTGGGAATGTGGCACCGTTGGTGGGGGTGGCTCTTCATCTCCCACTAGACCGGCTCCAAGGTCAGGGTCGGGGTCCCAATAGTCATAGACTTGCAGGTTGAAATTTCGGGAGCCGCAGGACTGTGTGGTGAGGACTCTGGATGAACGGGGTGGGGGCTCATCATCGAGGCGCAGCCAGCCGACATCACTCATTGGTTCGTTGTCTGAATCATCCGAGCTCTCGTCCTCACAGAAGGCAGTGTCGTCGTCATACACCGGCATTTTTCCTTTGCGTCTCGCCTCCATAACGGGGTCGCTTAGGACTATTGGTCGTGAGTTTCCCTGCACGGGAGAGTGATCCGAGCGCTGATGGAGCCGATGACGAGAAAAGGTGGACGGCACCCCACCATGCTCGTGAGGGGGTACGGGGCCTAAAGGGGAAAGGAGCCACTCTGGGGACATTGCCGATGGTCTGGGTATTGGGCCCATTGGTATTTGAGGTCGATCATCGGACGGAGCAGGTGGTGCTCGTTCGGGGTACCGCTCTTCAGCCACAGGCACACAATCCAGTTCTTGTTCCTCCTGAGTTGGTGCCGACAAAGTGGGCGGGGTATCGTGCCTTGGGAATGCCAGGATAGAGTTCCTGGCAGCGTGGTCCTCTGCACAGGCCTCCTCCAGTGAGAAGGGGTGGCCAAATTTCGTGGACATTGACGTTCGTGGCCCCACGATGAGTAATGTACACGTGGTATACCCCGATGAAGTCAGCTGCATGACGCCCTCCGCGTAGAACAGAGCGGCCTGTCGAGGAATGAGGTAATCTGTTCCCAACAGGACATCGTAAGTGCGGGCCACCGTGACTTGCATTCGTACGGCTTCGTGGATAAGGCCCACTTGTAGGGGAAGATCATGTACGATGCCATATCTTGCATCCATGCCGCCGGACGCATTTGTGAATATTTTGGTGGTTGGTCGGATCTTGTGATGCCAGCCGACCGCCTACAGGACTTGAAGAGTTACCGTAGTGTGAGTGGCACCAAGGTCAATGATGGCCAGGAATTTCTTGCCGCATATCCATACAAAGCAGCTGGCTACTTCGTGGTGGGGAGCCTGTGTGCGCGGTGGCGCCAAAGGCACGGGTCGCCATCCCCAAGTATCAGGCTCATCCTGGATAGCCAGTCTACTGAATCGTTCATGTGAGATCTGTGTGCAGGTAAGGCGAATGCCAGCTGGTCGAAGCCCTTCCGCGTACTCTTGCAGAACTGCGGCGAAGTCCGGGAGACTAGTGGGATTTTGCTGTAAGTATTCTCCCAGGGACACTTCCAGGAATGGACGGTGGAAGGAGGTCATGACGCGGGCAGGGGGTTCACTGCATGCCTTTGGTTCGAAGGACACTTTCGGGCGATGTGGCGGTGTGGGGTCTCTCGGCGGCGGCGCGCGCGCCGGTGGCGGGTGGTTTCTGGGCATCGCCACGATCTGGCTTGGCAAGCGCGTTGAATGCGCTTCAACACACTTCTGAAGATCAGCTTCAGCCTGTTCTTGTTGCTCCTTGTATTGACGCATGCGTTCATACATCTCCGCAAGTGACCATCCCTCTATGCCTTGCGCTTGAGCCGCCGTGACCATTTCCCGTTCTGCCTCCGTCAAGGGGGTCTCCGTGGTCTGTTCCTCCTATCGAGGAAGTCTGAGCTTCATATTCCGTGCCGGCGCATCCGAAGTGGACGGTTGAGTGTCGGCTAGGATTTCTCCAATCTCTCTCTGCTGCGCATATGCTTTCCATTGCGCCGGTCCATTGTCCGCCGGACCAGAGGGTCGGGCGGTGATGTTGGGGCCGACAGCTTGCCGGGTTGCGCCAGCTCCCGCTAGTCCCCGTCCTTGGTACTGTCCTCTGGCTGGCACGCCGGGCATTGGGATGGGGTTGGGGTACTCCCGACGCCGATGATTGAATTCTCCGCAGCCGTAGTAACTTCCTGTTGGGAAGTTATGGGGGTTCATCGGGTTGGGCGCAGAAGCACCCGTTGGCATGCGAATAGTTGGCGCCACGTGCTCCTTTGGTGCAGATTGTTCTCGAGCCGCACGTCGTTTTATCTCACGTTCTTGATGTTCCGCTTCTTCCTTTAGAGCGTCTAGCGTGTTGAACTGACAGAGATCTAAAGCGTTGGCTATCGCTGGGATAAGAGAGTCCTGGTAGTACTCTTTGATCATGCGTAAGGGGATGTCGACACAGCGCACCGAAATCTTGGTGAATTTGTCGTTGTGCAGCTTGATGTTTTCCCCAGGCTTCATGCGGATTGTACAAATCTGGAGCTCCGCCTCCTCCAGGCTCATGAGATCGAAGCGCTTAGTCATCCTGTTCGCCAGGTCGTCAAAGTCAACAAAAGGGCGTTCCTTGTGCTCTGCCGTAAACCACTCCAAGGCCTTCCCCTGTAGTGCAAGATGTACCGCTGGGACAATGTAGTCAGGAGACAGCAGTCCGTACTCGAGACAAGTGCCCAACTTAGATAGCCACATAGTCGGGTCCTCCTCTGGTTCACCTTTGAAGACGTCGAGCTTTGGGAGGATGTAGGGAGCCTTTGCCGCTGAGTTTGTGGTCAGTTCATGCGGAGTCACCATCTGCACCTGTGCCCGTGATGGGGCCCCCACGTGAGATCGGTGTGCCTGCGCCAGGCCAACTGTCCTAGTACCAGCCGATGAAGCAACTGCTGCTCCCCTTGATCGAACTCATCCTGCATCGGTTCCTCCTAGTCCAAAACTCCCCATGTGCTGTCTTGTGGGTCTCGTCTGCACTCGTACAGCATACTGCTTACTTCCATGAGCCACTTGTGCTTGCCCCAGTCCGGTGGTCCCAACCACCATGCGAGATTGCTGCTGGATTCTTCGTGGCGCTGACGTGGCCGACGTCTTGCCTGTTTGGTGAGGAGGCGGCTGGCATCTTGGCTGCACAGGTGGTATGGTGTTTTTCGTCGACATAGTCCCGGTATGGGCATGCGCGTCCGTAGTGGCACGCGTTTGCCTGGTGGATCCAATTGTGGATGAGGCATTGACCCCTCGTGGTTCCGGAGTTTCTCGGCGGCGTGATGCTGTTACCGTAGAGGGCGTCCTGCTTACGAGTTGCTGCTGCTGGGGCAGTGGCACGGCAGGCAGGCGATGCGAAGTCAATGCAGTCTGATCATCCCGTCGAGCTTCCCTGGGCCGTCATCCCATTGTCTCCACATTCCTCTCTGCCCGAGGTGGAGACACTCCGCTTTCCGAAGCCGGTCGGCGAAGGTGGGCAGTGGGGCTAGAGGGGACCACCCTGGGACCGAAGGTGACAGGTTGATGCAAGGCGTGCACCGCCTGCACCGAAGGATAATCCAATGGCGTCTCATCTTCTTATGCTTCATCTTCCTGGACGTCATCCATATCCGCATAATCCCTGTCATGGGTGGTAGAGGGTACCGATGAGGGGGCCCTTGGGGTAGAAAACTTGAGGCGCCGTGGCGCTGTCTGTGTTGACGTCATCTCAACTGCCTCGTAGACGGTTCTCCTATCTGGCGTTGTGACTTCATGAAGCAAAACCGGTCCTTCATCCGCCTCTAGTTCTTCTTCTTCCGATATATAGTCCTCCACCTGCATAGATTCGTGGTGACCGTCAGGGTCATGTGGGCCAATGTCTTCTGGATCCGTGTACGTTGGGCCCGCCAACCGCGCCTGTCGGATCGCTTTCCATTCACGGAGCTCCTCGAGCCGCCGTAGGCGAAACTCTTCTTCTTCATCGGGATCCATCTCGTCCGCCTCGTTGTACAGCTGCGGGGACCGATCATCCACCGGATCCCAGTTGAAGTTAGGATCCAACCCCAGCGGTTCCTCAGGGTTTTTCTCGTAGCAGCGCGTGGGGGGGGGGGGCTCGCCTCATCATCGCTACTCCGAGGGCGCAAGACGCGGCAGCGTTCGTCCTCGCGTCGCCGATGGCACTCGTTGAATAATCCACCGGCACGGGTGCTTTACCCTGGCGTCGGTGGTCTCCGTTCGGGTGAAGATCCGACGACTCTCCCCGTGGAGATTCTCGCCCCGGATTATAGACTGATCTGCAGGCACACGTCACACTCGTTGCAGAAAACAAGTGTTGTCCACGCTCACCGCACCATTAACACTGTTATACCCTTTTTCGCCTTCGGCCGGAATCGGGTCTGACAGCATGCGAGGATCAGCTCTGCAGGCAGTTCGCTCTTCCCA
The DNA here is from genome assembly GCA_023375785.1 of Penium margaritaceum. Lineage (NCBI taxonomy): Eukaryota > Viridiplantae > Streptophyta > Zygnematophyceae > Desmidiales > Peniaceae > Penium > Penium margaritaceum. Next base: position 359,283 of record SZWC01000153.1, on the reverse strand, counting down.
AGCTATCCCTGCGACTGGGTGAATCAAGTCCGCTCTATACCGAAGCGCCTAGCTCCTTGAATGCGCGCAACGGATCATTCACCAGACAAGCATCGACTGTGATTTGCACTCCCCTAGCTCAAGACAATCACCACTGAGCTACGTTAGCATTTTACTCACCCCAATTAATCCTTGACGGTCAATCATTCGCCGGATAATGTGATCTTCTACACAGAGAACTTTTCCTAAGTGCTCAAGGGAATGGCTCGACCAACAATCCACCTGATTATCAAGGCATTCACGCTTGTATTTCTCATCAGGCTATGACGGTCAATCATTCACCGTATCATGTGATGTCAAAATTAAAGGGACTTCGTCTAACCACACACGGGAAAGAGCTTGGAGAATTACGGAATGTGCATTCAATCTGAGCGAAGATACAATCAAACTATGACTGAATCAAGCATGCAAACCTACAGCAGAGTATTTCTAATTCCATCCAAGTCCTACACATCACCCTGAAAAATGCGCAAACCGTAAACGTCCTCTGTCGACGGATGATGCGCCGGCGCTGGTATCTGCAGGATAACAGCGCGGTTCGCCTCGTGCTGCAAGCCAGACACTCGCGGATCGGCACGACGAAGCGCCAAAGGACCCTGCGGGCGACGGCCCGCACGAGGGTTAGCGCGCACTGGGCCCTCCTCCCGCAAGCGATCGAGCTCCTGCTGGTAGCGTTGGTAGGCTCGGTACGCCTCGATGCGTTCCTCGGCGACCTCGGCAGCGCAACGCCCGACGTCACGTGCGACCTCTCCCCAGCTCTCCACGCGTCGGGGCTCGTCGTCACGGGGCACCCTCTGTAGCCACGGCTGCCAGAACTGCTCCAAGGCTCTACCGGCAGGATGATGCGAGTATTGCATCACCCCTAGGACTGTGCACACTCCCAGCCAATGAGGGGCATTGCAGCAGCTGCACATGGCATAGAAGACCACCGGCGACTCCCGCTTGGCTCTCCCTGGACGAGGGGCCTGGTACTCTAGGGGAATCTCAGGACCAGGCCATGACGGCTCCGTGACGTGCTCCTCGGGCAGTGGTCTGCCCATCCGAGGACGGCACACACACACACACACACACTAGCTTCTCTACTCTAACTTGTCGCGAGGCAGGACGCGGGTCCCGCTCGGCGGTCTGGTTCAACCGAGGGGCAACAATCTCTCGGTTCAGCCGATGGTTGCAGGACCGGCTTCCTGCCCCGGCGTCGGGCGAGTGTCCAGCAACGCAACTCACCGGTAGCGGGAGTCGTGGGAGGAGGAACGTCCGATGTTGATATCTTATCTGGCTTCTTGCGATGGAGCGTCTGCAGTTGGCTCTTCGCAGCAGCTCTTCTCATCAGCAGCCCTCGTTCTCTCATCCCTCCTCCTTTTATCTTCTCCTTGCGGCACCTCTTTCCGGATTTCTTCTCTCTCCAGCCCCACTTCGCGGCTCGCACATCAAAAACGCCTCTGGATAAGGCGCTTCGGACACCGCCCCTGTCCTCGAGGTTTGGACGCGACTCCGTTCCCATCAAGCCAGCCTCGGGCCGCCTTCCTTTCCTCTCGGCAGGTCTGGTTGGTTCACGCGGCCCGCCGCAATATCCTCCTCGCGTCCCGTCATCTCCCGGACTCGAACTGCCCTTCCGATGATTTATTTTTCCTCGCTCGGGTGGCCGTCGGATGATTCGTCAACCTCCCTTTTCCCACTCCCCTTCCTTGACCCCGGGTTCCGGCTCCCCTTTTTCTCATCCTCCGGTGGATGAACGAAACATCATTAACACTGCACACAATAGCCACACCAAGCCACCAGAATTTTACCTTGTTTACACCTCCAAGTTTATGCTTAGCATATGTGCATTGTGATTGGGCACTCTGATTGTGGCTGCCTTGTGTTATAATCAATGGAATTGAAAGTCGCTTGGTAACCTTCGTAGTGGTGGTCAGTTGCACAGGCCACCTTTGTCAAGGCATTGTGCACAGTAGCCACGCCAAGCCACCGGTTTTTTACCTTGCTCCTACCTGCAAGGTCATGCATAGGACACTTGCACTGTGATCTGGCACTCTGACCGTGGCTGACTCGTGTTATGATTCGTAGAAGTTAATGTCACTTTGTTAACTTTGTGGTCATGGTCAGTGGCACATGCCAACTTTGTAAAGGCATCGCGCATAATAGCCGCACTGAGCCACCAGTGTTTTACCTTGCTCATACCTGCAAGTTAATGCCTATTACACGTGCACTGTGACTGGGAACTCTGACCGTGGCTGACTCATGTGATGATGCATAGAAGTGAAAGTCACTTGGTTCACTTTGTGGTCACGGTCAGTTGTACAGGCCAACTTTGTCAAGGCATTGCGCACAATAGCCACACTGAGCCACGAATATTTTACCTTGCTTATGCCAACAAGTTCTGGCCTAGCACACGTACAAAGTGATTGGGCACTCTGACCATGGCTGATTCGTGTTACGATCGGTAGAAGCTAAAGTCACTTGGTCAACTTTGTGGTCATTGTAAGTTGTACAGGCCAGATTTTTCAAGGCATTGCGCACAATAGCCACACCGAGCCACCAGTATTCAACCTTGTTTGCACCTGCACGATCATGCCTAGTACACCTGCACTTTGATTGGACACTCTGACCGTGGCTGACTCGTGTTATGATCAATAGAAGTGAAAGTGACTTGGTTAACTTTGTGGTCATGGTAAGTTGCACATGCCAACTTTGTCAAGGCATTGTGCACAATAGCCACACCAAGCCACCAGTATTCTACTATGTTTACACCTGCACGATCATGCCTCCTACACCTGCACTGTGGTTGGACACTCTGACCATGGCTGACTCGTGTTATGATCAATAGAAGTAAACGTCACTTGGTTAACTTTGTGGTCATGTTCAGTCGCACATGCCAACCTTGTCAAGGCATTGCGCACAATAGCCCACACCAAGCCACCAGTAGTCTACCTTGCTTGCACATGCAAGATCATGCCTAGTACACCTGCACTATGACTGGACACTGTGACCGTGGCTGACTCGTGTTATGATCAATAGAAGTGAAAGTGTCTTGGTTAACTTTGTGGCCATAGTCAGTTACACAGGCCAACTTTGTCAAGGCATTGTGCACAATAGCCACACCGAGCCACCAGTATTCTACTTTGTTTGCACCTGCAAGATCATGCCTAGTACACCTGCACTGTGATTGGACACTCTTGTCAGAAAACGGCATCAACGAAACTCACTCTGGTCACTCAGCTAGGAAAAGATTAGCCTTTCTCAACAACGGTTCAGGCTCTAGTCCAAACCACCTCGGTCACCAACGGTAGGATCTCAGGACGGTTGAACCAACAGAGACCGAGTCATCCCCTAATAAAGTAACACCTGTCACCCACGTCCGGCTAGTGGGAAGAAGCCGTTGCACATGCCTTTGTCCTGTTCTGTCCATATATACTGAGGAGGTTCATTCCCTCAAGTTAACCAGAACTGTTCTGCTCATCCTGTTCCCCCTTGGTTCCGCGGCCTCGCCGCCGTGTCTTTGCTCTGCTCGTTCCTCGCATTTCCTATCTTCGCAAGTCCCTCTCAACTATTTGCTTCGTCACTCTTGTTCCTTCGCTCAGCTCTCTTACGCCGCCAGCCATCACTCATCTCCCCAGCACTCTCCTTCACATCAACTTGCCCACCTCGACTACCTCGTGTCTCAGCCCCTGCGACTAACTCCTCGGATCGCCCTCGCCTACGTCACTCTGCTCACGCACGCTTGCGTGTTCTGACGCTTCTGCCTGCTTCTGCTGCTACTGTTCTCGCGTCATCATTCTTCTGACATGGTATCAGAGCATCAGGCAACATCACCTGGTGCCTTGGAATCGCGTCATCGCTCTGCCGCCATCCCCTTTCCATTGCTCCTGCTCAGATTCCTCTGTCGCCGCTGCCGTCACCTCGCGCCTCTCAGCTTCGTCCACAGCTGACATCAGCAGCCCTGCCTGACGAGTTCTCCATGCCGAAGAAACGCCTCGTCGCCCTAAGAAGGCCCTGCGCCCATTTCCGCGCCCGTGGCTAACAACCAGTGACGTGTCGCCCACATCAGCCGCAAGCAACTCTTGAGCCGCCTGCAGTCAACTACCAGGAAGCTTCCTGCCGTGTGCCATCCGCTTCCCCTCATCACATTTGCCTCTACAAGCATCTCCTCCTCTTTCATCCTTCCTCATCAGCTTCATCTGCCACTGCCTCACTGTCATCCTCAGCCCGCCCGCGTCCATCATCTCGAACCGCCTTCTCACATCGCCTTCTCGCCTCGTCAACAGCTGCAGCCAAAACTGCCACCGTTAGGATATCGGACACCACCAGTCTTCCTGCTCCCACTTTTGAGCCAACCAGGGAACAAGCCATCACTCTACTGACATCAGCGGTCCAGTGGACCTGCCCGCTGCCTGACTCCCTCTCCCGCAACCAACTTCTTCTAGCTGACAGGATACCGGACACCACCAGTCTTCCTACTCCCATTTCCGAGTCAACTGGGGAACAAGCCGTCACTCTCCCGAATGCAAGAAGAAGTGGTTGTGACCTCTCTACCGCGTCGCTCCTCATCGCCCACGTCGCTCCCTGACTCTCGTCTCCTTCATCATCATCAACATTCGGTCTTCATCTTCATTCATATCCATCACTCCTTTTCCTCCTCCTCCTCCTTCCCAGCTCCATCAGCCGTCCACTCCTACCTCGTCTCATCTTTCCTCGTCATCAGCATCCTCTGCAGCGCCTTCGCATCAATCATCTTCATAAGCAACATCTCTTCGCGCACGTGGTTCTGCCCCTGCGCCCACTCATCAATCAATCGCTTCCTCCGCTTCCACAATCGTTTTCAGCTCGGCACAATTATCCACCCGGTCGCATCGCCTTTTCCGCGACGACCTACGCCCAGGCCGAAACTTCCTGTAGCGCACACGGTTTGCCCCTGCGCCCACTCCATCATCATCAGCTTCCGCTTCAGTAATCATCATCAGCATCTGTGGCGAGCACAAGGATCTGCACAAGCTACCTGCCTGTTATGCAGCAGCCTGCACCCACGCCGGTAGCAGCTTTCTCGCGGCGCGTTGGCACCTGCCTTCCCCTTGTCGCATCCTACTCCCCTATTTCAATCGCGCACGTGGTCTCGCCCTTGCGCCCACTCCATTATCCATCGCTCCTCCGCCATCATCCGCTTCCGCTCCGCTCGGCACAGGGATCCGCCCGGTCGCATCGCCCGCTCCGCGACGACCTGCGCCCACGCCGAACACAATCGTCGGGCACGTGGTTTCGCCCCTGCGCCCACTCCATCATCAATCGTTCCTTGTCATCTGCATCACCCTCAGCTCGGCACAAGGATCCGCCCGGTCGTATCGCCTGTTTCGCGACGGCCTGCGCCCACGCCGAAAACATCCGCTGCGCAAGTGGTTCCACCCCTGCGACCTGCCCTCACGTCGAAACCTCCATTAACACACGCAACCAGTCTCTGCTCCCACTTAATCACAAATTGCTTCCCCATCTTCAGCACTATCCTTAAACCTGGACAACACCTTCACGCGGTCGGATCATCTCCTCCCCGAATGACATACCCTCTCCAACACCCAAAAAGTCACATCTGCTCTCACTTCAGTGGATTCCTCTCTTGTCAGTCTCTGTCAGACCTGGCTCCATCTCTTCAACCAAATCCACATGGCTAGGCGACGTTTAACCTCTTGGTGTGAACAACGGCAAATCTCTCCTGCAACATTCGCCATTGCCAGACGGATTCCAATTATTCACTTCAACTCTACCGGAATCCATAACTACCACATCTGGCACACTACTCTACGAAGAACTACGAATGTAGAGATGCGCCATATCAATCTCTGGACCATCTTCTCTCAGCAAAGAGGCTACTTCCACTCTGACCACTACAACTTCAATGATAATCAGGAAGTTACCCGGTACTGGCAAGACGACTTCTATGCTGAGTATCAGGCACTTCTCATTCCCTGGCTCACCACTGAAGACACTATGATGTTCAGGTATCTGACATCTACGCTCTAACCCTGGAACCAAGAGAAGTAAGCAAAACGAGAGGAGCGCGTCCATGGCTCAGTCGTCCACAACGCGTCAGGGTCAGAGATCTTTCGGCACCAGTAAGGGCTCCCCACCCTGAGTATCTTCCTAGTCCTCCTTCCCCACCATCAATGGCCACACCCTCAACAGAAGAGGACTGAAAGCACTCGTGGGTCAGCTTATCTGAACTGCCTGAATGACCATTGTGAGTTTCAAGGGGGGTGTCAGAAAATGGCATCAAAGAAACTCAATCTGGTCACTCAGCCACGAAAAGATTAGCCTTTCTTAATAACGGTTCAGGCTCTAGTCCTACCGGCTAGTGGGAAGAAGTCGTTGCACATGCCTTTGTCCTGTTCTGTCCATATATACCGAGGAGGTTCATTCCCTCAACTTAACCAAAACAGTCCTGCTCATCCTGTTCCCCCTTGGTTCCGCGGCCTCACCGCCGTGTCTTCGCTCTGCTCGTTCCTCGCATTTCCTGTCTTCGCAAGTCCCTCTCAACTATTCGCTTCGTCACTCTCGTTCATTCGCTCAGCTCTCTTATGCCACCAACCATCACTCATCAGTGGCTTCTTCCCACTAGCCGGTGGGAAAAAGCCGTTGCACATGCCTTTGTCCTGTTCTGTCCATATATACCGAGGAGGTTCATTCCCTCAAGTTAACCAGAACAGTCCTGCTCATCCTGTTCCCCCTTGGTTCCGCGGCCTCGCCGCCGTGTCTTCGCTCTGCTCGTTCCTCGCATTTCCTGTCTTCGCAAGTCCCTCTCAACTATTCGCTTCGTCACTCTCGTTCCTTCGCTCAGCTCTCTTACGCCGCCAACCATCACTCATCTCGCCAGCACTCTCTCTCGCATCAACTTGCCCACCTCGACTACCTCGCGTCTCAGCCCCCAAGACTAACTCCTCAGATCGCCCTTGCCTACGTCACTCTGCTGACGCACACTTGCGTGTTCTGACGCTTCTGCCTACTTCTGCTGCTGCTGTTCTCGCGTCAGCATTCTTCTGACAACTCTGACCATGACTGACTCGTGTTATGATCAATAGAAGCAAAAGTCACTTTGTTAACTCTGTGGTAATGGTCAGTCGCACATGCCAACTTTGTCAAGGCATTGCGAACAATAGCCTACACCGGGCCACCAGTAGTCTACCTTGTTTGCACCTGCAATATCATGCCTAGTACACCTGTACTATCATTGGACACTCTGACAATGGCTGACTCATGTTCTGGTCAATTATATGTAAATGTCACTTGGTTAACGTTGTGGTTAACTTAGTGGTTGCCATGATCACAAAGTTAACCAAAAAACACGTGGTCGTGGTCAATTGCACATGCCAACTTTGTGAAGGCATTGCCCAAAATAGCCACACCAACCCACAGGTTATTTACCTTGTTTATACCTGCAAGGTCATGCATAGTACACGGGCACTGTGATTGTGCATCGGACCGTGGTTGACTCGTGTTATGATTTATAGAAGTTAAAGTCACTTGGTTCACTTTGTGGTCATGGTCAGTGGCACGTGCCAACTTTGTCAAGGCATCGCGCATAATAGCTGCACTGGGCCACAAGTATTCTATCTTGCTTATACCTGCAAGTTTATGCCTAGCACACGTGCACTGTCGATGGGCACTCTGACCGTGGCTGGATCATGTGATGATTCATAGAAGTTAAATTCACTTGGTGAACTTTGTGGTCATGGTCAGTTGCACATGCAAACTTTGTCAAGGCATTGTGCACAATAGCCACACCGAGCCACCGATGTTTTACCGTGTTTATACCTGCAAGGTCATTCATAGAACACATGCACCGTGATTGGGCACTCTGACCGTGGCTGACTCGTGCTATGAATCATAAAAGGTAAAGTCACTTGGTTAACTTTGTGGTCATGGTCAGTGGCACATGCCAACCTTGTCAAGGCATCATACACAATAGCCACACTGAGCCACCAGTATTTAACTTTGCTTATACCGGCAAGTTGATGCCTGGTACACGTGCACTGTCATTGGGAACTCTGACCGTGGCTGACTTGTGTGATGATTCATAGGAGTTAAAGTCGCTTGGTTCACTTTGTGGTCATGGTCAGTTGCACAGGCCAACTTTGCTGGACCCCCGAAGGCTGAGCCGTGGCACCCCCTTGGGCGGCACCCCTAAAAGATTGCATCTCTTGCGGTGGATGCAGAGCCATTACGGGGTGCTGCGCCGCAATCCCGGCCTGCGTCGGTGCCGTCAACTGCTGTGGCTGGTGCCTGGTCTACTGCGTGCCTGCCGCGGACATCACGGTCCCTGCTTGTGTGGCACCTGCCAATACCTGTGATGGGTTCATCTGCTGCTGTGCTGCATGTTAAAAAGTGCCCCTGCCATGGTTGCCGTTTGCCGTTTTCCTGGTACGAAGACTAGAGAGTGGTTGGATGTCCAATCTGATTGCAGATTTGGACTCCTTGGATTTCGCCATGCAATTTCGAGCTTTCAGTTGCTCGATTTGGTTGAGAATTCAGAAAGTTAGCCCTACCCAAAGTTTGGGTGGTGAGGCGGGTAGAATCTGGTACCCGTCCGGGGTGACGGGATACTCCACCGCCGGTGGTCCGTGTTCAACTCCAACTGGCTCCATAGACCCCAAGGCCCTAGAGGAAGCAACCAGGGAGGTCCCCTGGACCAGGTCGAGCCGCCCTTTGACTTGTCGATGAAAGAAAGGCGCTTCGAGCCGTCGTCGGCTCGTGTCGGAGACGACTCACGTCGGCGGCAGCCAAAGGCGGCTCCACCAAGGGTTGCTTGGATGGGCGTAGCAGGGGCTATACTGCTCCGTTTTGGGCGTGCTTGGATGCGTTGGAAAGCTCATATCACAGGCTATAGGAATCTGATGTAATATTACCAAAATAACTAACCATTAATGATTCGCAGCCTTTCTCAGTTTCTGCAATCTGTATTCTGCCAGAATTCTGCACTTGGTGTTGTGGTGACCCAAAGCACACACCTCCCTTGGAAGTCTCTTTGCACTAAGAAGCCGTGCACACTCAGGCAGTTCAGGGCACGCCAGGAAAGCATTTTTGACAAAGGTTTATGGGCCCACAGCCCTGACCTGCCTACCAAGACGTTCACGGCTTCCGCAACGCACAGGAGTGTTGCTCCGGGCGACGTCGCCGTCGCACTCTGAGACTGTCCTTCGCAGAAGTTCAACATGGCGCAGAAGCCGGAGTCCTCGCCCATCCAAAAGTACATGGGCGGCCCTGGATTTGGGCTGTGGCGGTGGCATTTTGAGATCTACCTCGCGCACAAGGGACTGCTGGAGCTTATGAAGGGCACGGAGGTTCAAAATGCGAGTGCAACGCACGAGGAGAAGAAGGCCTTCGCGAAGAAGAACACTGAGGCGCTGATGCTTCTCTTGTCGGCGCTGCATGAATCTCAGTGGGGCTACATCCACGGCTGTGAGTTGGCAGCCGACGCGTGGAAGAAGCTCTGCTCCATTCACCAATCAACATCCCTAGCCAACAAGATCTTCACAATGAAGCGACTCTTGACGGTGAGGATCGAGGAGGGTGAGGATGTCATTTCTGCCATGCAGCAGATCGAGTCTCTTGCCTCACAATGCAATGATGTGGGTTGGAAGATTGATACAAAGATGCAGGCGATGGCGCTCCTCATGGCTCTACCCGACAGTTGGAGCCCTCTCATCACCGTGCTAGGAGGTTGGGAGGAGGATAAACTCACCTACGGCGCAGTCGCCGAGAACATCCGCAACGAGGTGCACCATCAGAGCGGTGGCGAGACCTCATCATCCTCAACTGCCCTGGTCACCAAAACGCAGGGTGGCAGCAGCAACGGCAAGCGAGGTGGCGGTAGGGGCGGCGGCAAGAAGGGCGCCAAGAGGGGTGCATGCCATAACTGTGGCAAGGAAGGCCATTGGGCCAAGGAGTGCCCGGAGGAGGCGCAGTCTGGCGGCAAAGGCGCCAAAGGCAAGAAGGCGCTCCTCAACGGCACGAGGAACCACGACCTGAAGGGGGCCAACCGGCGGTGCCTCGACTCAGGTGCGGAGGAGCATACCCAAGTCGAGAAGGTGGGGTTCATCAACTACACCAAGTCTGCAAAATCCATGGTGACCGCCAACGACAAGGTCGAACCTGCGGCCGGCCAAGGTGACGTGGACATAGAGGTGGTGGTTGGTAATACAAAGGCACAATGTGTTATCCAAAATTTGCAACATGTCCCCGGTCTGGCTGACATTTTGAGTGTGAGCCGCTTGACAGACAAGGGGTATGAAGTGCTTTTCCGCAGGAATGGTGCAGTCGTGCGGATGGACGGCGGCGGCGAGGTTGTGCTCGAGGCGAAGCGCGAGGGAGGCCTCTACATCGCTGAGACCAAAGTCATCCCCTCAGCAACGGACGTGGCAGACCCGCCAGCACGCGTCGTCAATCTCGCTAAAGGCGGTGGAGCAGACCTGCAGCTGTGGCATCGGCGGCTGGGGCACTCGTCGCCCGCAGTCGTGCAAGAGATGGCGAAGCGCGACATGGTTCGCGGCCTCAACATCACCGGTGCAGCTGACGCGGCAGCAGATTCCGCAGAGCACAAGTGCGAGCCTTGCATCGTGGGCAAGGCGAAGCGCAAGCCATTTGAAGACGGACAACGGCGGGCCGAGAACCTGCTCGAGGTCGTGCACAGTGATGTGTGCGGACCTATCAAGACGCCGTCCATTGGGGGCGCGCGGTACTTCGTCACCTTCATCGACGATTGCAGCAGAAAACTCTACGTCTACTTCATGAAACGGAAGAGCGATGTGCTCAACCGGCTGAAGAAGTACGTCGCAGCGGTGGAGAGGCAGACTGGCCGCAAGGTCAGAGCGCTTCGCAGCGACAATGTTGGCGAGTATGTGGGCTGCGGAGGGTGGCTGAAGGAGCAGGGGATTGAGTGGCAGCCGACCACTCCGTACACACCTCAGTCAAATGGCGTGGCGGAGCGTGCGAACCAGACGCTACTCACCATGGCGCGGACGATGCTCGTGGACGCTAAACTGCCACGGAGCCTGTGGGCCAAGGCCGTGAGTACGGCATGCTACATCACCAACCTCACCCCAACAGTAGTGCTGAAAGGGAAGGGCGGCTGGAAGACGCCGCAAGAGGCTTGGAGCGGACGCAAACCAAGCGTGGCGCACCTGAAGGCGTTCGGGTGCAAGGCGCACGCGTTGGTGCAGGCTGCGCAAAGAAAATACTCCAAACTGGACCCGCGTGCAAAAGCGTGCGCGTTCGTCGGGTACGAGAGTGCGCTCAAGGCGTACCGGCTCTTTGATCCACGGACGCAGGACGTCATCACCAGCCGCGACGTCACGTTTGATGAGCAGCAGAGCTACTGCAGCAGCAACAACATTGACGCAGCGCACTCTCAAAAGCAGGGGGAGTGGCTCCAACTCCTTGAGCGAGAGGAGGAGCCGGCGGCTGCAGAGGTCGATGCCTCGGAGGATGACGGTGCTAGAGCACAGCAGGGCAATGCAGCAGGTGCAGGTGCCGCTGGAGCGCAGGACGCAGCAGCCGACGCGGGGGAGTCCGCGGCCGAGGACAATGTTGCAGTAGGGCAGCAGCAGGCCCAGCAGCCAGCGTCGCCAAGGTCGCCGCGTCGCAGCCAGAGGCAGCTGAATGCGGCAAAGCGTTATGATGCGAGCACGGGCCGTTGGGTTGGCATTGCACGGTGCATGATGGCAGCCGCAACGGAGCCGACAACCGTGCAAGAGGCGCTTGCACGGCCTGACGGGCACCAGTGGGGCGAAGCAATAAAATCTGAACTTGCGTCCCTTGCTGAGAACGGCACTTGGGAGTTGGTGGATCGGCCTGAGGGGGCGAAGGTGATCAGCTCCAAGTGGGTGTTCAAGGTGAAGCTCACCAAGGACAGCAAGGTGGAGAAATACAAGGCGCGGCTAGTGGCGAAGGGGTACGCGCAGCGGAAAGGCGAACACTACGATGAGACGTTCGCGCCCGTCGCCAAGTTCACAAGCATCCGGACGATCCTCGCGGTGGCAGCCGCAAAGGACATGGAGATCCACCAAATGGATGTCAAGACGGCATTCCTGAATGGCATCATTGACAAGGAGATCTACCTTGAGGTGCCGGAGGGGGTGGATGCACCGGAAGGCAAGGTGTGCAAGCTGCGGAAGGCCTTGTATGGGCTAAAACAGGCGCCCAGGTACTGGTACCAACAGATGGACGGCTACATGGCGGAGCTCGGCTTCAAGCGTTGTGAGTCAGACCACAGCGTGTACGTGCGGCACAACAAGGGACTCCATCAGATTGTCGCACTCTACGTGGACGACCTGATCCTGTGTTCATCAGATCTGGTGGCTTCGCAGCAGCTCAAGGAGCAGCTGAGCAGCAGATTTAAGATGACGGATATGGGGGAGCTGGAGTACTACCTCGGGGTGAGCATCACGCGAAACCGGAGGGCGCGCACGCTTGAGTTGGGGCAGGCCAAGTACGCAGCCGAGGTCCTGAAGCGGTACGGCATGGAGGACTGCAAACCAGTGGGCAGTCCGTTCTCCACAAGTTGTGAGCTGAGTGCGGCGATGGCGCCGCAAAACAAGGAGGAGAAGGAGGACATGGCGGAGGTGCCCTACCGATCGGTGGTGGGCAGCCTGATGTATGCCATGGTGGCGACTCGGCCAGACTTGGCCTACGCGGTGGGTCAGGTGAGCAGGTATGTGGCCAACCCTGGGCCACTACACTGGCAGGCGGCGAAGCGCATCCTCCGGTACTTGGAGGCAACGCGACATGCGCGCCTGAAGTACGATGGAAAGGGGAGGTCAGACCCCTTGCGGCTGGTCTGCTACACTGATGCGGACTACGCCGGTGATGTGGACAAGAGGAAGTCCACTTCTGGCTATGTGTTCTTCCTCGCAGGTGCAGCGGTCTCGTGGTGCAGCAGGAAGCAGGACTGCGTCGCCACCTCCACAGTGGGAGCGGAGTACGTCGCTCTGGCCGAGGCGGTCAAGGAAGCGGTGTGGCTCCGCAGATTGCTGGGGGAGCTGGGCGTGCCGCAGCAGGAGCCTACGGTGATTCAGGAGGACAACACGGGCTCCATCTCGTTGACCAACAACCCGACGCAGCACAGGAGGACGAAGCACATCGACGTGCGCTACCACTACGCGCGCGACATGGTGGAGAAGGGATAGGTTCTGTTGCAGCATTGCAGCACAAAGCACATGCTCGCAGATTACTTGACCAAGGTGCAGCCCCAGGATCGGCATGTCATCAGCCTTGGAGGGCTTGGGTTGACAAGCTGTGAAGGGCTTGAAGGCGCAGGAGCGGACGAGTAAAGAGTGAGCATAAGGCATCCGGCATGGAAGGTGCACGGGGGAGATTGTTAAAAAGTGCCCCTGCCATGGTTGCCGTTTGCCGTTTTCCTGGTCCGAACACTAGAGAGTGGTTGGATTTCCGATCTGATTGCAGATTTGGACTCCTTGGATTTTGCCATGCAATTTCGAGCTTTCAGTTGCTCGATTTGGTTGAGAATTCAGAAAGTTAGCCCTACCCAAAGTTTGGGTGGTGAGGCGGGTGGAATCTGGTACCCGTCCCGGGTGACGGGATACTCCACCGCCGGTGGTCCGTGTTCAGCTCCAACTGGCTCCATAGACCCCAAGGCCCTAGAGGAAGCAACCAGGGAGGTCCCCTGGACCAGGTCGAGCCGCCCTTTGACTTGTCGATGAAAGAAAGGCGCTTCGAGCCGTCATCGGCTCATGTCGGAGACGACTCACGTCGGCGGCAGCCAAAGGCGGCTCCACCAAGGGTTGCTTGGATGGGCGTAGCAGGGGCTATACTGCTCCGTTTTGGGCTTGCTTGGATGCGTTTGAAAGCTTAGATCACAGGCTATAAGAATCTGATGTAGTCACACCAAAAGAACTAACCATTAATGATTCGCAGCCTTTCTCAGTTTCCGCAATCTGTATTCTGCCAGAATTCTGCACTTGGTGTTGTGGCGACCCAAAGCACACACCTCCCTTGGAAGTCTCTTTGCACTAAGAAGCCGTGCACACTCAGGCAGTTCAGGGCACGCCAGGAAAGAATTTCTGACACTGCATCCATTGCCGGGTGCGACACCGTCATCCTCATCGGTGGTATCCCCAATTGTGACTAAGGCTGGCTCGTATGCGGCTGCGTTGGTCCCGTCACGGAGGCCGTGGCGTCATTCCCACCTGCACTGCTCCCACGTACTGCAGCGGCTGGTGAATAGGTGGCTGTGTCATTCCTGCCGCCGGGATGAAGACTGCAGCTCCCATTGGCATCAATCTGGTGGACAGGGGCACCTGGTGTACCTGCTGCTGGTTCATCAGCTGCGCGGAACCCTGGGCCAGAAAGGGTACCGATGGTCCCACCTGCGTGGTTCCCAGGTTCTGCTGCGGTGGGTGCATCGGCATCTGCTGCAGGCCCAGCACCAGGGTTTGTGCATGTCCATCCACTTGCACTGTCCCTGTGGACTGTGGTGGCCGCCAGTCGTGCGCAGAGGCCGTGCTCCCCACTGGTGTGGTGTCGACCCGCGGCTGCTGTTGGGCCACTGGCGGCTTGTAAGCCGGACAGTGCCAACGGCACTGATCACGGCTTGATGCTTCCCTGAGCGTGTAATCTGATGGTGGATTTGGAATATACAGCAAAAACCGTGCAAGATCGACCCAAGAACGGGGTCGATCCACCACAAATTGAGGAAGTTATGCCCGGCCAAAGATTGGACCGGCAGAGGAGACAACAGGTGACGGGAATTCATCCCCAATGACCAAGGCTCAACCCTCGGAAGGCCCAACAAGGCCGAAGCACGCCTTGGGGCCCAGAGTCGCAATGAATCAAGGATCAAAGAGGGCCAAGGGCACTTCGGAATGGCGCCCCGATGTGTTATTACCAGAAGGGCGCTTCGGGCGGCCGTAACCGCCGCTAGTGGTGATGCCAGCGGCAGATTGCAGTGGTTCAAGGAAACGGCCATATATCGGCTGTTCCTCTACGGAATGATGCGATTCGTGGTGCGTTTGAAAGCTGGGAAGATGCGCTGCATGCTGCCCAGGCAATACGTTCATCCCAGGCCCGTACGGAGCCGTACACGGCTTGGCGACCTCGGGTCGCCTAGGATGTGTCATCCTGTACATATAGTCTTGTATGTTGACACTCAAATAACAAGTATAGTATACTCCCACTGTATCACACGTGTTTCCGTGCTCCCCCAAGACAATCCTACGCTTCAGCACCCCCGGGAAGGTATGCACCAGCCTCCCTTGGTCGTCGTTGCGCCTATGGTGTATCTCATACGCCTATGGTGTATATCATGTGCCTATGGTGTATCGCATGTGCCTATGGTGTATCTCATGCGCCTATGGTGTATCACATGCGCCTATGTGTATGTCATGTGCCTATGGTGTATCTCATGCGCCTATGATGTATCTCATGTGCCTATGGTGTTTCTCATGTACCTATGGTGTATCTTATGCACCTATGGTGGATCTCATGTGCCTATGGTGTATCTCACGCACATATGGTGTATTGCATGCGCCTATGGTGTATCTCATGTGACTATGGTGTATCTCATGTGCCTATGGTGTATCTCATGTGCCTATGGTGTATCTCATATACCTATTGTGTATCTCATGTGCCTATGGTGTATCTCATGCGCCTATGGTGTATCTCATGCACCTATGGTGCATCTCATGCGCCTATGGTGTATCTCATGCGCATATGGTGTATCTCATGCACCTATTGTGTATCTCTTGCGCCTATGGTGTATGCCATGTGCCTATGGTGTATGTCATGTGCCTATAGTGTATCTCATGTGCTTATGCTGTATCTCATATACCTATGGTGTATCTCATGCGCCTATGGTATATCTCTTGTGCCTATGGTGTATCTCATGCACCTATGGTGTATATCATGGGCATATGGAGTATCGCATGTGCCTATGGTGTATCTCATGAGCCTATGGTGTATCTCATGCGCCTATTGTGTATCTCATGTGCCTATGGTGTATCTCATGCGGCTATGGTATATCGCATGTGCATATTGCGTATCTCATGTGCCTATGATGTATCGCATACGCCTATGGTGTATCTCATGTACCTATGATGTATCTCATGCGCCTATAGTGTATCTCATGCGCCTGTGGTGTACCTCATGTGCCTATGGTGTATCTCATGTGCATATGGTATATCTCATGTGCCTATGGTGTATCTCGTGTGCCTAGTGTGTATATCATGTGCCTATGGTGTATCCCATGCACCTATGGTTTATCTCATGCGCCTATGGTGTATCTCATGTGTGTATGGTGTATCTCATGTGCCTATGGTGTATCCCATGTGCCTATGATGTATCTCATGTACCTATGGTGTATCGCATGTACCTATGGTGTATCTCATGTATCTATGGTGTACCTCATTTGTTATGGTGTATCTTATGCACCTATGGTGTATCTCATGTAACTACGGTGTATCTCATATGCCTATGGTGTATCTCATGTGCATATGTTATATCTCATGTGCCTATAGTGTATCGAATGGGCATATGGTGTATCTCATGGGCCTATGGTGTATCTCATGTGCCTATGGTGTATCTCATGCGCCTATGGTGTATCCCATGTGCCTATGGTGTATCTGATGCGCCTATGGTGTATCTCATGTGCCTATGGCGTATCTCACGTGCCTATGGTGTATCTCATGTGCCTATGGTGTATCTCATATGCCTATGGTGTATCTGATGTACCTATGGTGTTTCTCATGTTCCTATGGTGTATTTCATGCACCTATGGTATATCGCATGCCCCTATGGTGTATCTCATGTGCCTATGGTGTATCTCATGTGCATACGGTGTATCTGATGCGCCTATGTTGTATCTCATGTGCCCATTGTGTATCTCATGTTCCTATGGTGTATCTCATGCGCCCATGGTGCATCTCACGTGCCTATGGTGTATCTCATGCACCTATGGTATATCTCATGTGTATATGGTGTATTGCATGCACATATGGTATATCTCATGTGCCCATGGTGTATCTCATGCGCCTATGGTGTATCTCATGTGCATATGGTGTATATCATGTGCGTATGGTATATCTCATGCGCCTATAGTGTATCACATGTGCCTATGGTGTAGTTCATGTGCCTATGGTGTATCTCATGTGCCCATGGTGTATCTCATGTGCCTATGGTGTATCTCATACACATATGGTGTATCTCATGCGCCTATGGTGTATCTCATGTGCCTATGGTGTATCTCATGCGCCTATGGAGTATCTCACGTGCCTATGGTGTATCTCATGTACATATGGTGTATCTCATGTGCCCATGATATATCGCATGCACCTATGGTGTATCTCATGTACCTATGTTGTGTCTCATGCGTGTATGGTGTCTCTCGTGCACCTATGGTGTATCGCATGCACCTATGATGTATCTCATGCACATATGGTGTATCTCATGTGCCTATGGTGTATCTCATGTGTCTATTGTGTATCTCATGTGCCTATGGTGTATCTCATGTGCCTATGGTATATCTCATGCGCATATGGTGTATCTCATGCGCCTATGGTGTATCTCATGTGACTGTGGTGCATTTCATATGCCTATGATGTATCTCATGCGCCTATGGTGCATCTCATGTGCCTATGGTGTATTTCATACGCCTATGGTGTATCGCATGCACCCATGGTGTATCTCATGCGCCTATGGTGTATCTCATGTGCCTATGGTGTGTCTCATGCGCCTATGGTGTATCTCATGTGAACACGGTGAATCGCATGCACCTATGGTGTATCTCATGCACCTATGGTATATCTCATGCGCCTATAGTGTATCTCACGCGCTTATGGTGTATGCCATGTGACTATGGTGTATCTCATGTGCCTTTGGTGTATCTCATGTGTCTATGGTGTATGTCATGTGCCTATGGTGTATCTCATGTGCATATGGTGTATCTCATGCACTTATGGTGTATCTCGTGCGCCTGTGGTGCATCTCATGTGCCTATGGTATATCTCATGCGCTTATGGCATATCTCATGTGCCTATGGTGTATGTCATGCACCTATGGTATATCTCATATGCGTGTGGTGTATCTCATGCACCTATTGTGTATCTCATGCGCCTATGGTAAATCACATGCACCAATGGTATATCTCATGTGCCTATGGTGTATCTCATCCGCATATGGTGTATCGCATGTACCTATAGAGTATCTCATGTGCCTATGGTGTATCTCATGCGCTTATAAGGTATCGCACGTGCCTATGGTGTAGCTCATGTGCCTATGGTGTATCTCATGTGCCTATGGTACATCTCATGTGCCTATGGTGTATCTCGTGCGTATATGGTATATCTCATGCGCCCATGGTGTATCTCATGCACCTATGGTTTATCTCATGCACCTATGGTATATCTCATGTACCTATGGATTATATCATGTACCTATGGTGTATCTCATGTACCTATGGTGTATCTCATGTGCCTATGGTATATCTCATGCACATATGGTGTATCTCATGTGCCTATAGTGTATCGCATGCGCCTATGGTGTCTCTGATGCACCTATGGTGTATCTCATGCGCCTATGGTGTACCCAATGTGCCTATGGTATATCTCATGTGCATATGGTGTATCTCATGTGCATATGGTGTACATGATGTCCTTATGGTGTTTCTCATACGCCTATGGTGTATCTCATGTACCTATGGTGTATCGCATGTGCCTATGGTGTATCTCATGTGCCTATGGTTTATCTCATGTGCCTATGGTGTGTCTTGCGCCTATGCTATATCTTATGCACACATGGTGTATCTCATGCACCTATGGTGTATCTCATGTTCCTGTGGTGTATCTCATATGCATATGGTGTATCTCATGCGCCTATGGTGTATCTCATGCGCCTCTGGTGTATCTCATGTGCGTGTGGTGTATCTCATGCGCCTATGGTGTATCTCATGCACCTATGGTGTATCTCATGTACCTATAGTGTATCTCATGTGCCTATGGTGTATCTCATGCTCTTAGGTGTATCCCATGTGCTTATGGTGTATCTCATGTGCTTATGGTGTATCTCATGCACTTGTGGTGTATCTCATGCACCTATGGTGTATCTCATGTGCCTATAGTGTATCTCATGTGCGTATGGTGTATCTCATACACCTATGGTGTATCTCATGTGCCCATGGTATATTGCATGTGTGCTATGGTGTATCTCATGTGCCTATGGTGTATCTCATGTGCATATGGTGTATCTCATGCGCCTGTGGTATATCTCATGTGCCTTTGGTGCATCTCATGTGCCTATGGTGTATCTCATGTACCTATGGTGAATATCATGTGCCTATGGTGTATGTCATGTACCTATGGTGTATCTCATGTGCCTATGGTGTATGTCATGCGCCTATGGTGTATCTCATGTTCCTGTGGTGTACCTCATGCGCCTGTGGTGTATCTCATGTGTCTATGAGGTATCTCATGTGCCTATGGTATATCTCATGCGCCTACGGTGTATCTCATGCACCGATGGTGAATCACATGTACCAATGGTGAATGTCATGCGCCTATGGTGTATCTCGTGCGCCTATGGTGTATCTCATGTACCCATGGTGTATCTCATGCACCTATGGTGTATCTCATGTGCCTATGGTGTATCTCATGTGCCTATGGTGTGTCTCATGTGCGTATGATGTATCTCATGCACATATGGTGTATCTCATGCGCCTATGGTGTATCTCATGTGCCTATGGTGTATCCTGTGTACATATGGTGTATCTCATGTGCGTATGGTGTATCTCATGTGCCTATCGTGTTTCTCATGTGCCTACAGTGTGTCTCATGTGAGCCATGGTGTATGTCATGTGCCTTTGGTGTATCTGATGTGCCTATGGTATATCTCATGCGCATGTGATTTATCACATGTGCCTTTGGTGCATCTCACGTACCTATGGTGTATCTCATGTACATATGGTGTATCGCATGTGCCTATGGTGTATCTCATGTACCTATGGTGCATCTCATGTGCCTATGGTATATCTCATGTGCCTATGGTGTATCTCATGTGCCTATGGTGTATCTCATGAGACTATGGTGTATCGCATGTGCGTATAGTGCATCTCATGTGCCTATGGTGTATCTCATGCGCCTATGGTGTATCTCATGCGCCTATGGTGCATCGCATGTGCCTATGGTGTATCTCATATGCCTATGGTGTATCTCATGCGCATATGGTGTATCTCATGTAAACATGGTGTATCTCATATGCCTATGGTGTATCTCATGCGCCTATTGTGTATCTCATGCGCCTATGGTGTATATTATGTACCTATGGTATATCTCATGCACCCGTGGTGTATCTCATGTGCCTATGGTATATCTCATGTGCCTATGGTATATCTCACATGCCTGTGGTGTATCTCATGTGCCTATGGTGTATCTCATGCGCCTATGGTGTATCTCATGTACCTTTGGTGTATCTCATGCGCCTATGGTGTATCGCATGCGCCTATGGTGTATCTCATGTGCCTATGGTGTATCTCATGCGCCTATGGTGTATCTCATGTACCTTTGGTGTATCTCATGCGCCTATGGTGTATCGCATGCGCCTATGGTGTATCTCATGTGCATATGGTGTATCGCATGTGCCTATGGTGTATCTCATGTTCCTATGGTGTATCTGATGTGTGCTATGCTGTATCTTATACGCCTATGGTGTATCTCAAGCGCCTGTGGTGTATCCCATGTGCATTTGGTGCATCTCACGTAACTATGGTGTATCTCATGTACTTAAGGCGTATCTCATTTGCCTATGGTGTATCTCATGTACCTACGGTGTATCTCATGTGCCTATGGTATATCTCATGCGCCTATGCTGTATCTCATGTGCCCATTGTATTTCTCATGCGCCTATGGTGTATCGCATGTACGTATGGTGTATCTCATGTGCCTATGGTGTATCTCATGCGCCTATGGTGTATCGCATGTGCATATGGTGTATCTCATGTGCCTATGGTGTATCTCATGCGCCTATGGTGTATCTCATGCGCCTATGGTGCATCGCATGTGCCTATGGTGTATCTCATATGCCTATGGTGTATCTCATGCGCATATGGTGTATCTCATGCGCCTATGGTGTATCTCATATGCCTATGGTGTATCTCATGCGCATATGGTGTATCTCATGCGCATATGGTGTATCTCATATGCCTATGGTGTATCTCATGCGCCTATGGTGTATCTCATGCACCTATGGTGTATATTATATACCTATGGTATATCTCATGCGCCCGTGGTGTATCTCATGTGCCTATGGTATATCTCATGTGCCTATGGTGTATCTCACATGCCTGTGGTGTATCTCATGCGCCTATGGTGTATCTCATGTGCCTATGGTGTATCTCATGCGCCCGTGGTGTATCTCATGTGCCTATGGTATATCTCATGTGCCTATGGTGTATCTCACATGCCTGTGGTGTATCTCATGCGCCTATGGTGTATCTCATGTGCCTATGGTGTATCTCATGTGGCTTTGGTGTATCTCATGCGCCTATGGTGTATCGCATGCGCCTATGGTGTATCTCATGTGCATATGGTGTATCGCATGTGCCTATGGTGTATCTCATGTTCCTATGGTGTATCTGATGTGTGCTATGCTGTATCTTATACGCCTATGGTGTATCTCATGCGCCTATGGTATATCTCATGCACCTTTGGTGTATCTCATGCACCTATGGTGTATCGTATGCGCCTATGGTGTATCGCATGGGCATACGGTGTATCTCATGTGCCTATGGTGTATCTCATGTGCCTATGGTGTATCTCAAGTGCCTATGGTGTATCGCATACGCCTATGGTGGATCTCATGTGCCTATGGTGTACCAAATGTGCCTATGGTGTATTTCATGTACCTATGGTGTATCTCATGCACCTACGCTGTATCTGATGCACCTATGGTGTATCTCATGTACCTATGGTGTATCTCATGTGCCTATGGTGTATTTCATGTACCTATGGTGTATCTCGTGCACCAATGTATCTCATGCGCATATGGTGTATTGCATGCGCCTATGGTGTATCTCATGCGCCTATGGTGTATCTCATCTGCCTATGGTGTATCTCATGTGCCTTTGGTGTATCGCATGTGCCTATGGTGTATCTCATCTGCCTATGGTGTATCTCATGTGCCTTTGGTGTATCGCATGTGCCTATGGTGTATGTAAAGTGCCTATGGTGTATCTCATGCGCTTATGGTGTATCTCATGTGCCTATGGTGCATCTTATGCACCTATGGTGTATCTCATGCACCTATTTTGTAACTCATGTGCCTATGGTGTTTCCCATGCGCCTATGGTGTATCTCATGTGCCTATGGTGTATCTCATTTGCCTATGGTGTGTCTCATTTGCCTGTGGTGTATCTCATTTTCCTATCGTGTATCTCATGTGACTATGGTGTATCTCATATGCCTATGGTGTATCTCATTTGCCTATGGCGTATCTCATGTGCGTATGGTGTATCGCATGCGCCTATGGTGTATTCCGTGTGCCTATTGTGTACCTCATGTGTCTGTGGTGTATCTCATATGCCTATGGTGTATGTCATGTGCCTATGGTGTGTCGCATGTGTGCTATGGTGTATCTCACGTGCCTATGGTGTATCTGATGTGCCTATGGTGTATCTCAAGTGCCTGTGGTGTATCCCATGTGCCTTTGGTGCATCTCACGTACCTATGGTGTATCTCAGGTACCTATGGCAAATCTCATTTGCCTATGGTGTATCTCATGTGCCTACGGTGTATCTCATGTGCCTATGGTATAACTCATGCGCCTATGGTGTACTCATGTACCTATTGTATTTCTCATGCGCCTATGGTGTATCGCATGTACGTATGGTGTATCTCATGTGCCTATGGTGTATCTCATGCGCCTATGGTGTATCTCATGCACCTATGGTGCATCGCATGTGCCTATGGTGTATCTCATGCGCCTATGGTATACCTCATGCGCCTATGGTATATCTCATGTGCCTATGGTATATCTCATGTGCCTATGGTGTATCTCATGCGCCTATGGTATACCTCATGCGCCTATGGTATATCTCATGTGCCTATGGTATATCTCATGTGCCTATGGTGTATCTCATGCGCCTATGGTGTATCTCATGTGCCTATGGTGTATCTCATGTACCTATGGTGTATCTCATGCGCCTATAGTGTATCGCATGCGCCTATG
This sequence comes from Penium margaritaceum, assembly GCA_023375785.1. Classification (NCBI taxonomy): domain Eukaryota; kingdom Viridiplantae; phylum Streptophyta; class Zygnematophyceae; order Desmidiales; family Peniaceae; genus Penium; species Penium margaritaceum. The sequence goes on along the minus strand of SZWC01000153.1, from coordinate 336,039 downwards.
GTGTACCTCATGTGCCTATGGTGTATCTCATGTGCATATAGTTTATCTCATGTGCCTATGGTGTATCTCGTGTGCCTAGTGTGTATCTCATGTGCCTATGGTGTATCTCATGCACCTATGGTTTATCTCATGCGCCTATGGTGTATCTCATGTGCGTATGGTGTATCGCATGTACCTATGGTGTATCCCATGTGCCTATGATGTATCTCATGTGCCTCTGGTGTATCTCATGTACCTATGGTGTATCTTATGTATCTATGGTGTACCTCATGCATTATGGTGTATCTTATGCACCTATGGTGTATCTCATGTATCTATGGTGAATCTCATGTGCCTATGGTGTATCTCATGTGCATATGTTATATCTCATGTGCCTATAGTGTATCGCATGCGCCTATGGTGTATCTCATGGGTCTATGGTGTATCTCATGTGCCTATGGTGTATCTCATGTGCCTATGGTATATCTCATGCACCCGTGGTGTATCTCATGTGCCTATGGTATATCTCATGTGCCTATGGTGTATCTCACATGCCTGTGGTGTATCTCATGCGCCTATGGTGTATCTCATGCGCCTATGGTGTATCTCATGTGCCTATGGTGTATCTCATGCGCCTATGGTGTATCTCATGTGCCTATGGTGTATCTCATGTGCCTATGGTATATCTCATGTGCCTATGGTGTATCTCACATGCCTGTGGTGTATCTCATGCGCCTATGGTGTATCTCATGCGCCTATGGTGTATCTCATGTGCCTATGGTGTATCTCATGCGCCTATGGTGTATCTCATGCGCCTATGGTGTATATCATGTGCCTATGGTGTATCGCATGTGCCTATGGTGTATCTCATGTGCCTATGGTTTACCTGATGTGTGCTATGGTATATCGTATACGCCTATGGTGTATCTCATTCGCCTATGGTATATCTCATGCGCCTTTGGTGTATCTCATGCACCTATGGTGTATCGTATGCGCCTATGGTGTATCGCATGGGCATACGGTTTATCTCATGTGCCTATGGTGTATCTCATAAGCCTATGGTGTATCTCAAGTTCCTATGGTGTATCGCATGCGCCTACGGTGTATCTCATGTGCCTATGGTGTACCACATGTGCCTATGGTGTATTTCATGTGCATATGGTGTATCTCATGCGCCTACGGTGTATCTCATGCACCTATGGTGTATCTCATGTACCTATGGTGTATCTCATGTGCCTATGGTGTATCTTATGTACCTATGGTGTATCTCGTGCACCAATGTATCTCATGCACATATGGTGTATTGCATGCGCCTATGGTGTATCTCATGCGCCTATGGTGTATCTCATCTGCCTATGGTGTATCTCATGTGCCTTTGGTGTATCGCATGTGCCTATGGTGTATGTAAAGTGCCGATTGTGTATCTCATGCGCTTATGGTGTATCTCATGTGCCTATGGTGCATCTCATGCACCTATGGTGTATCTCATGCGCCTATTGTGTATCTCATGTGCCTATGGTGTTTTCCATGCGCCTATGGTGTATCTCATGTGCCTATGGTGTATCTCATTTGCCTGTGGTGTGTCTCATTTGCCTATGGTGTATCTCATTTGCCTATGGTGTATCTCATGTGCCTATGGTGTGTCTCATATTCCTATGGTGTATCTCATTTGCCTATGGCGTATCTCATGTGCTTATGGTGTATCGCATGCGCCTATGGTGTATCTCGTGTGCCTATCGTGTACCTCATATGTCTGTGGTGTATCCCATGTGCCTTTGGTGCATCTCATGTACCTATGGTGTATCTCATGTACTTATGGCGTATCTCATTTGCCTATGGTGTATCTCATGTACCTACGATGTATCTCATGTGCCTATGGTATATCTCATGCGCCTATACCGTATCTGATGTGCCCATTGTATTTCTCATGCACCTATGGTGTATCGTATGTACGTATGGTGTATCTCATGTGCCTATGGTGTATCTCATGCGCCTATGGTGTATCGCATGTGCCTATGGTGTATCGCATGTGCGTATGGTGTATCTCATGCGCCTATGGTGTATCTCATGCGCCTATGGTGCATCGCATGTGCCTATGGTGTATCTCATATGCGTATGGTGTATCTCATGCGCATATGGTGTATCTCATGCGCATATGGTGTATCTCATATACCTATGGTGTATCTCATGCGCCTATGGTGTATCTCATGCACCTATGGTGTATATTGTATACCTATGGTACATCTCATGCGCCCGTGGTGTATCTCATGTGCCTATGGTATATCTCATGTGCCTATGGTGTATCTCACATGCCTGTGGTGTATCTCATGCGCCCGTGGTGTATCTCATGTGCCTATGGTATATCTCATGTGCCTATGGTGTATCTCACATGCCTGTGGTGTATCTCATGCGCCTATGGTGTATCTCATGTGCCTATGGTGTATCGCATGTGCCTTTGGTGTATCTCATGCGCCTATGGTGTATCGCATGTGCCAATGGTGTATCTCATGTGCATATGGTGTATCGCATGTGCCTATGGTGTATCTCATGTGCCTATGGTGTACCTGATGTGTGCTATGGTGTATCTTATACGCCTATGGTGTATCTCATGCGCCTATGGTTTATCTCATGCACCTTTGGTGTATCTCATGCACCTATGGTGTATCGTATGCGCCTATGGTGTATCGCATGGGCATACGGTGTATCTAATGTGCCTATGGTGTATTTCATGTGCCTATGGTGTATCTCAAGTGCCTATGGTGTATCGCATACGCCTATGGTGGATCTCATGTGCCTATGGTGTACCAAATGTGCCTATGGTGTATTTCATGTGCCTATGGTGTATCTCATGCACCTACGGTGTATCTCATGCACCTATGGTGTATCTCATGTACCTATGGTGTATCTCATGCGCCTATGGTGTATCTCATGCGCATATGGTGTATCTCATATACCTATGGTGTATCTCATGCGCCTATGGTGTATCTCATGCGCATATGGTGTATCTCATATACCTATGGTGTATCTCATGCGCCTATGGTGTATCTCATGCGCATATGGTGTATCTCATATACCTATGGTGTATCTCATGCGCCTATGGTGTATCTCATCTGCCTATGGTGTATCTCATGTGCCTTTGGTGTATCGCATGTGCCTATGGTGTATGTAAAGTGCCTATGGTGTATCTCATGCGCTTATGGTGTATCTCATTTGCCTATGGTGCATCTTATGCACCAATGGTGTATCTCCTGCACCTATTGTGTAACTCATGTGCCTATGGTGTTTCCCATGCGCCTATGGTGTTTCTCATGTGCCTATGGTGTATCTCATTTGCCTATGGTGTGTCTCATTTGCCTATGGTGTATCTCATTTGCCTATCGTGTATCTCATGTGCCTATGGTGTATCTCATATGCCTATGGTGTATCTCATTTGCCCATGGCGTATCTCATGTGCTTATGGTGTATCGCATGCGCCTATGGTGTATCTTGTGTGCCTATCGTGTACCTCATATGTCTGTGGTGTATCTCATATGCCTATGGTGTATGTCCTGTGCCTATGGTGTGTCGCATGTGTGCTATGGTGTATCTCACGTGCCTATGGTGTATCTGATGTGCCTATGGTGTATCTCAAGTGCCTGTGGTGTATCCCATGTGCCTTTGGTGCATCTCACGTACCTATGGTGTATCTCAGGTACCTATGGCGTATCCCATTTGCCTATGGTGTATCTCATGTGCCTACGGTGTATCTCATGTGCCTATGGTATAACTCATGTGCCTATGGTGTACTCATGTGCCTATTATATTTCTCATGCGCCTATGGTGTATCGCATGTACGTATGGTGCATCTCATGTGCCTATGGTGTATCTCATGCGCCTATGGTGTATCTCATGCACCTATGGTTTATCTCATGCGCCTATGGTGTATCTCATGTGCCTATGGTGTATCTCGTGTGCCTAGGGTGTATCTCATGTGCCTATGGTGTATCTCGTGTGCCTAGGGTGTATCTCATGTGCCTATGGTGTATCTCGTGTGCCTAGGGTGTATCTCATGTGCCTATGGTGTATCTCGTGTGCCTAGGGTGTATCTCATGTGCCTATGGTGTATCTCGTGTGCCTAGGGTGTATCTCATGTGCCTATGGTGTATCTCGTGTGCCTAGGGTGTATCTCATGTGCCTATGGTGTATCTCGTGTGCCTAGGGTGTATCTCATGTGCCTATGGTGTATCTCGTGTGCCTAGGGTGTATCTCATGTGCCTATGGTGTATCTCGTGTGCCTAGGGTGTATCTCATGTGCCTATGGTGTATCTCGTGTGCCTAGGGTGTATCTCATGTGCCTATGGTGTATCTCGTGTGCCTAGGGTGTATCTCATGTGCCTATGGTGTATCTCGTGTGCCTAGGGTGTATCTCATGTGCCTATGGTGTATCTCGTGTGCCTAGGGTGTATCTCATGTGCCTATGGTGTATCTCGTGTGCCTAGGGTGTATCTCATGTGCCTATGGTGTATCTCGTGTGCCTAGGGTGTATCTCATGTGCCTATGGTGTATCTCGTGTGCCTAGGGTGTATCTCATGTGCCTATGGTGTATCTTATGTGCCTATGGTGTATCCCATGTGCCTATGATGTATCTCATGTGCCTCTGGTGTATCTCATGTACCTATGGTGTATCTCATGTATCTATGGTGTACCTCATGCGTTATGGTGTATCTTATGCACCTATGGTGTATCTCATGCATCTATGGTGTATCTCATGTGCCTATGGTGTATCTCACGTGCATATGTTATATCTCATGTGCCTATAGTGTATCGCATGCGCCTATGGTGTATCTCATGGGTCTATGGTGTATCTCATGTGCCTATGGTGTATCTTATGTGCCTATGGTGTATCCCATGTGCCTATGGTGTATCTGATGCGCCTATGGTGTATCTCATGTGCCTATGGCGTATCTCACGTGCCTATGGTGTATCTCATGTGCCTATGGTGTATCGCATATGCCTCTGATGTATCTGATGTACCTATGGTCTATCTCATGCGCCTATGGTGTATCTCATGCGCCTATGGTATATCGCATGCGCCTATGGTGTATCTCATGTGCCTATGGTGTATCTCATGTGCGTAAGGTGTGTCTGATGCGCCTACGGTGTATCTCATGTGCCCATTGTGTATCTCATGTTTCTATGGTATATCTCATGCGCCCATGGTGCATCTCATGTGCCTATGGTGTATCTCATGCACCTATGGTGTATCTCATGCGTATATGGTGTATCGCATGCACATATGGTATATCTCATGTGCCTATGGTGTATCGCATGCGCCTATGGTGTATCTCATGTGCATATGGTGTATATCATGTGCATATGGTATATCTCATGCGCCTATAGTGTATCACATGTGCCTATGGTGTAGCTCATGTGCCTATGGTGTATCTCATGTGCCTATGGTGTATCTCAT
>SZWC01000153.1:277669-295348 GCA_023375785.1 Penium margaritaceum | reverse complement strand
AGTTTTGCCAGAGTTGTGCCAGAGTTGTGCCAGAGCTGTGCAATATTTGTGTCAGAGATGTGCCAGAGTTGTGCCAGAGTTGTGCGATGGTTGTGCCAGAGTTGTGCTAGAGTTTTGCCAGAGTTGTGCCAGAGTTGTGCCAGAGTTGTGCCATAGTTATGCCAGAGTTGTGCCAGACATGTGCCAGAGTTGGGCCAGATTTGTGTAACAGTTGTGCCAATGTTGTGCCAAAATTGTGCCAGAGTTGTGCCAGAGTTGTACCAGAGTTGTGCCAGAGTTGTGCCATATTTGTGCCGGAGTTCTGCCAGACTTGTGCCAGAGTCGTGCCTGAGTTCTGCCGGAGATGTGCTGGAGTTGTCCCATTATTTTGCCTGAGTTGTGCCAGAGGCTTGCCACAGTTGTGCCAGAGTTGTACCATAGTGTCAGAAGAATGTAGGCAGGAGAATAGCAGTAGCAGAAGCAGGCAGAAGCATTGGAACATGCATGAGTGCGTCAGCAAAGTGACGGAAACGAGAGCGGTCCCAAGGAGTTAGTTGCAGGGCTTGAGAAGGGATGAGATCCGAAAGAGGCGAGGTAGACAAGCTGTCGAGAGAGATATCGAGGACGAGATGAATGATGGCTGGTTGGGAGAGAGCTTAGCAAAGGAGCGAGAGTGACGGAGCGAAGAGCTGCGAGTTAGAAGAGACTGGCAAAGGCAAGGTATGTGAGGTGCGAGCAGAGCGAAGACACGGCGGCAAAGCCGCGGAACCAAAAAGGGAACAGGATGAGAAGAACTGCTCTGGTTAAACTAGGAGGGGATGAACATCCTCCTTATATCAAAGACAGATCAGGACAAAGCATATGCAAAGGCTTCTTGTGCACTAGCCGAACGCGCTTGTGGTATGACCACTTACCGTACTGACATCCACATTCCCCCAAAATATCTATTTCCTGGTTCGCCCATGCGTGCCTTAAAAAACTACTTGGCGAATGGGAGAATCACCAATTCCTAGATTTTGCGGGGTATTATGCCTATTATTGTTTCTGAAACTGAACGTCTAGTCTCAGCTCGGCTCGCGTCCAGTCTCACTCTGGAGTGAGACTGAACTCAAGGCACGCACGTGTCCCAATGAGGTCTTATCTGACAGTCCCGCGTGATTGTAGGTCGAACACTTGAAGTTCAAACTTTGAGTTTCTCGCTCAACGTAAGATCCCTGAAGGGAGTGCCGAGATTTGAACAGTGGGTGAATTCAGGTGTTTCTTGTTTACGGACAAGTGCTGATAAACGACCACCCAAAAAAACTAAAATGGACCCATTTTTGGGAGAATACAAAAATCACAAAAAAGGCTCCAAAAATAACGGTGAATTCAGGATACACTACGGTATTAGGGGATGACTCAGCAAGATATTCGTTGGTCGGTTCTGTCCGCCAACGGTTAGTGATCACGATGGCCAAGGTGGTTCTGCCAGGAGCTGAACAGTTATTGAGAGGGAATAGCTCTTGTCGGAGTCGGAGATTTCCGACAAACCTCCTGCGTCTGACAAGAGTTAGTAGCAGTACCTCTCCCAATCTCTGGGAAGTTGACCATTGCAGTGTTCAAGGAGGCCCTTCCACATGGCATGGAGGTCATCAGGATGAGCCCACACGAAGTGATGAAGGTCTCTGGCCATGAAGTGCCGCAGCCAGGTTCTGAGGCCATAGTCAAGGCTGTCCTCCTTTCTGGTCATCTCAGCTGGGGAGCATCGCTTGCCGATATATTTGGGTCTTCCAAGGAGAGCATTTGTAGTTGCAAATCCACCAATGAGCTCTGGATAGAGAAGAGTGTAGATTTGCTTATGCCACTCCTTGATGTTGCTTTCTTGTTTGTAGACGATTTCGGCAGCTTGTCCTTGTGCAGCCGCTGCAAGAGCAGGGAAGGGTGGAGTGGATGCTTCTGCCACTGGCTCTTCTACCTCTTCTTCTTCTTCTGGCTCCACCAGGTCAATCTCGGGGTAGGGCCTAGAGTTGGGTAGAGGCGGAACTTCGGGATTGTCTCGGCATGTGAGGGTGATCCACCGTCGTTTCTGCTTCTTGTTGTAAACTGAGCCAAAGTTCTGGTCCATTTCTTGCAGTTTCGCGTAGATGATGGAAAGACATATCCACGAGGTTGAAGAGATGACCCCAAATCAGGAGGAAGGTTGCATGATAGAGGTGCGGGGAATGCTGGGGAGTACGTTGATGCTCATAGGCGCCAAGGAGGAAGTCGGACACTCGATATTCATGGATGAAGATGGTGCTGGTAACAGTCAATATCGTCCGTGACTAGCTGTAGATGTTGCTTCCATCTTCATCAAGAGTTGGGCAGGTGTACCACGGGTTGGCCATTGATGAGGTTAGAGGGACGCGGTCAGCTTGTGTGGTAATCCGTAACTGGTCGTAATGTGCGTAGAGCGAGGATAGGTGAAGCTGAGGGTGCTAGGAGCTTTCTCAGGAGTGAAATGTTTTGGGCGCAGGGGTGGAACCACGTACGCTGCGGAAATTTTGGCGTGGACGCAGGCTGTCGTGGAACACGCGATGCGACCAGGCGGATCCTTGTGCCGAGCAGACGAGGGAGGCAAATTATGGCAGAGGACTGATGGATGGCAGAGTGGGTGCAGGGGCGAGACCACGTGCGCTGCTGCACTAGAGGGATAGAATGCGGCAAGGGGAAGGCGAAGGCCAATGCGCCGTGGGAAATCTGTTGCCGGCGTGGGTGCAGGCTGCTGCGAGGCAGGCAGCTAGCTCGTACAGATCCTTGTGCTGGCCACAGATGCTGATGATGCAGAGGCGGAAGCTCATGATGACTGAGTGGGCACAAGGGCGAGCCGCGTGCGCTGCAGGAAGTTTCAGCGTGGGTGCAGGTCGTCGCGCAAAAGGTGATGCGACCGGGCGGATCCTTGTGCCGAGCGGAAGCTTGATGTGTAAACAAAGAAATACAAAGGCGGCTGATGACTGACAGGGCGCAGGGACGAAACCACGTGCGCTGCGAAGCGATGCGGATGATGAATGAGGCTGATAAAGGAAGGGCGGCTCGGAAGTGGCAGCGAGGAGGATGATGACGCGATGGAGATGGAAGAGTTAGGCACGAGAGAAGGCTGATGCGGCTTAGGCGAAGGGAAAGCAAGAGGTAACAGCGAGGAGACAATGTGGGTACGGAAAGAGGAGGAGCTGATACTGATATTGCGTCGAGGGATAAGGATGATGACAGCGGCCGACAGCAGTGGTGTGGCGGATGGAGGAGTGAGTGAAGACAATAGTGAGCGCAGGATAGGAGCTTCCAGTCCCTTTTGTCGTCAGGAGAGTGACGGCTTGTTCCCCGGTTGGCCCGAGATTTGTGGGCAGGAAGACTGGTGGTGTCTGATATCCTGACAAAAAGAGGCAAAGGTTGCGATAGGGCAGGTCGTGAGGTAGGCAGTGGTGCCGATCCGTATGTCAGGAGAGTGACAGCTTGTTCCCCAGTTAGCCCGAGACCAACGGGCAGGGCGACTGGTGGTGTCCAATATCCTGATGGCGGAGGATGAGCTGGTGTTGCTGACAACCAGCAGAGGCGGTGCGAGAGGGTGGCTTGAGATGATGAATGCGAGAGAGCTGGGGCAAACGGAGTGGATGAAGTGGAGGATGCTGATGGAGAGGGTAAGGGAGGAGGAGAAGCTTTGTGAGGACTGGAACAAGGAGGGGTAGTAGGCAGCAGGAGACAGGAAACTTCTAGCAAGATGACAGCAGATGGCCGCTCAAGGTATTGCTTGCGGCTGCTGTTGATGTTGAATCACCAATTGTTGGCCACGGGTGCGAGATGGGCGCAGGACTTTCAAGATGATAAGACGTCTTCTTCAACGCGAGGAGCTCTTCAGGCAATGCTGTTGATGTCAACTGTTGGTGAAACAGAGAAACGCAATGTGGTGGTGGTGGCGGCAGAGGAATGTAAATCCATGTAGTGAAACGATCGTGGCGGCAGAGCGATGACTTGGTCACAGGACACCAGGTGATATTGCCTGAGGCTCTGATACCACGATAGAAGAATGTAGGCAGGAGAACAGTAGTAGCAGAAGCGGGCAGAAACATTGGAACATGCACGAGTGCATCAGCAAAGTGACGGAAACGAGAGCGGTCCCAAGGAGTTAGTCGCAGGGCTTGAGAAGGGATGAGATCCGAAAGAGGCGAGGTAGAAAAGCTATCAAGAGAGAGATCGAGGGCGAGATGAGTGATGGCTGGTTGGGAGACAGCTGAGCGAAGGAGCGAGAGTGACAGAGCGAAGTGCTGCGAGTTAGAAGAGACTGGCGAAAGCAAGGTATGCGAGGTGCGAGCAGAGCAAAGACAAGACGGCAAAGCCGCGGAACCAAAAGGGGAACAGGATGGGAAGAACTGTTTTGGGTTAACTAGGAGGGGATGAACATCCTCCTTATATCAAAGACAGAACAGGAGAAAGCATATGCAACGACTTCTTGTGCACTAGCCGAACGCGCTTGTGGTATGACCACTTATTAGGGGATGACTTGGTAAGATATTTGTTGGTCGGTTCTGTCGGCCAACGGTTAGTGATCGCGATGGCCGAGGTGGTTCCGCCAGGAGCTGAACCGTTATTGAGAGGGAATAACTCTTGTCGGAGTCGGAGAATTCCAACACATAGTTGTGCCAGATTTGTGCCAGAGTTGTACCGGAATGATGCCAGAGTTGAACCAGGATTGTGCCAGGATTGTGCCGGAATTGTGCAAGAGTTGTGCTAGTGGTGTGTAAAAGTTGTGCCAGAGTTGTGCCATATTTGTGCGAGTTGTAACAGATTTGTGCCTGATTGTTTCCAGAGTTGTGCCAGAGTTGTGCCAGAGTTGTGTTAGAGTTGTGCCAGAGTTGTTCCAGAGTTGTGCCAGAGTTGTGCCAGAGTTGTGCTAGTGTTGTGCCAGAGTTGTGCCAGAGTTGTGCGGGTGTCGTGCTATAGTTGTGCCATTGTTGTGCCAAAGGTGTGCCAGAGTTGTGCCAGAGTTGTGCCAGAGTTGTGCCAGAGTTGTGCCAGAGTTGTGCTAGTGTTGTGCCAGAGTTGTGCCAGAGTTGTGCGGGTGTCGTGCTATAGTTGTGCCATTGTTGTGCCAAAGGTGTGCCAGAGTTGTGCCAGAGTTGTGCAAGAGTTGTGCCAGAGTTGTGTCAGAGTTGTGACAGAGTTGTGCCTGAGTTCTGCCAGAGTTGCGCCAGAGTTGTGCCAAAGTTGTGCCAGCATTGTGCCAGACTTGTGTCAGAGTTGTGCCATAGTTTTTCCAGAGTTGTGCCAGAGTTCTGCCAGAGTTGTGCCAAAGTTGCGCCCGAGTTGTACCAGATTTTTGCCAGAGTTGTGCCAGAGTTGTGCCAGACTTGTGCTATAGTTGTGCCAGAGTTGTGCCAAAGTTGTGCCATAGTTGTGCCACAGTTGTGCCAGAGTTGTACCCGAGATGTGCCACAGTTGTGCCAGAATGCTTCTAGAGGTGTGCTAGAGTTGTGCCGGAGTGTGCCAGAGTTGTGCCAAAGTTGTGCCAGAGTTGTGCCAGAGTTGTGCCAGAGTTGTGCCACTGTTGTGCCAGGGTCGTGACAGAGTTGTGCCAGAGTTGTACCAGATTTGTGCCAGAGTTGTGCAATATATGTGCCAGATATGTGCCAGAGTTTTGCGATAGTCCGTCAGCAAACTGAGAGCTTCTGCCATATGAGACAAGTTCCAATGGAGTCTGAAAACAGCTGATAGCTCTGGGCACGGTTGGAGGGATGAGCGCTGCAAGAGAGGCGGCGAAGATGCTGATTCTGGGAAGAGTTCTTGTGCATGAGTGAGAGGAGAAAAGAAGAATAGCGATGACAAAACGAGGAGAAAGCACAGTACTGAGGAGGCCACAGCGCAAAGGAGCACGCGAGCCAGACAGGCGAGCCTCAGTGCCGGAGCGCGAACAGCGCTGTCCTGGACAGCAAACGCCAAGTTGAATTCCAGCAATGAAGAGCAAGGAGAAGAACTGGGGATGCAACTGAGTTGTGCCAGAGTTGTGCCAGAGTTGTGCCAGAGTTGTGCCAGAGTTGTGCCGGAGTTGTGCCAGAGTTGTGCCAGAATTGTACCAGAGTTGTGCCACAGTTGTGCCGGAGTTGTGCAAAAGTTGTCCCAGAGTTATGCGAGAGTTGTGTGAGTGTTGTGCCAGAGTTGTGGCAGAGTTGTTGTAGAGTTGTGCTAGAGTTGTGCCATAGTTGTGCCAGAGTTTTGCCAGAGTTGTGCCAGAATTGTGCCGAGTTGTGCCAGAGTTGTGTCCGAGTTGTGACAGAGTTGTGTCAGGGTTGTGCCACAGTTGTGCTAGAGTTGTGCCAAATTTGTGCCAGAGTTGTGCCAGAGTTGTGCCAAAGTTGTGACAGAGTTATGCAAGATTAATGCCAGACTTGTGCCAGAATTGTGCCAGAGTTTTGCCAGAGTTGTGCCAGAGTTGTACCAGAGTTGTGCACGAGTTGTGCCCGAGTTGTGCCAGAGTTGTGCCGAGTTGTGCCAGATTTGTGCCAGAGTTGTGCCAAAGTTGTGCCAGAGTTGTGCTGAGTTGTGCCATAGTGGTGCCAGAGTTGTGCCAATGTTGTGCCAGAGCTGTGCCAGAGCTGTGCCAGAGTTGTGCCAATGGTTGTGTCAGAGTTGTGCCAGGTTTGTGCCAGGTCTGTGCCAGAGTTGTGTCGTTTTGTGCCAGAGTTGTGCCAGGGTTGTGCCAGGGTTGTGCCAGAGTTGTTTCACAGTTGTGCTAGAGATGTGCCAGAGTTGTGCCATAGTTTTTCCAGGGTTGTGCCAGAGTTGTGCCAAAGTTTTTCCAGAGTCATGCTAGAGTTGTGCCATACATTTTCCATAGTTGTACCAGAGTTGTCCGAGAGTTGTGCCAGAGCTATGCCAGAGTTAAGCCAGAGTTGTGCCAGAAGTGTGCCAGAGTTGTCGATAGCTGTGCCAGAGATAAACCAGAGCTGTGCCAAAGTTGTGCTATATTTTAGCCAGAGTTGTGGCACATTTGTGCCAGAGTTGTACCAGAGTTGTGCCATGGATTTTCGAGAGTTGTGGCAGAGTTGTGCCAGAGTTGTGCCAGAGGCGTGCCAGAGTTTTGCCACAGTTATGCCATAGTTTTGCCAGAGTTATGCCAGTGTTGTGCCAGAGTTGTACCATAGTTGTGCCAGAGGTGTGCGATATTTGTGCCAGAGTTGTGCCAGAGTTGAGCCAGAGTTGTGCCAAAGCTGTGCCAGAGTTGTGCCTGAGTTGTACCAGACTTTCACCAGAATTGTGCCAGAGTTGTGCCATAGTTGTGCCAAAGTTGTGGCAGAGTTGTGCCATATTTTTTTCGGAGTTGTACTACAGTTCTGCAAGAGTAGTGCCATAATTTTTCCATAGTTGTGCCAGAGTTGTGCCAGAGGTGTGCTAGAGTTGTGCCAGATTTATGCCAGAGTTGTATCATAGATGTGCCAAAGTTGTGCCAGAGTTGTGCCAGAGCTGAGCCAGAGTTGTACCAGAGTTGTGCAAGAGTTGTGCCAGATCTGTGCCAGATTTGTGCCAGAGATGTGCCAGAGTTGTGCCAGAGTTGTGCGAGGGTTGTACCAGAGTTGTGCCAGAGTTGAGCCAGAGTTGTGCCAGAGTTGTGCCAGAGTTGTGCCACCGTTATGCAACAGTTATGCCAGAGTTGTGCCAGATTTGGGCCAGACTTGTGTAATATTTGTGCCAAAGTTGTGCCAAAGGTGTGCCAGAGTTGTGCCAGAGTTATGCCAGGGTTGTACCAGAGTTGTGCAAATGTTGTGCCAGAGTTCTGCCAGACTCGTGCCAGAGTTTTGCCTGAGTTCTGCCAGAGTTGTGCCGGAGTTGTGCCAGAATTGTTTCTGAGTTGTGCCAGAGTTTTGCCAGAGTTGTGCCAAAGTTGTTCCAGAGTTGTGCCAGATTTGTGCCAGAGGTGTGCCGGAATTATGCCAGATTTGAACAAGGATTGTGCCAGGATTGTTCCAGAGTTGAGCTACAGTTGTCAGAAGATTGTTGGTACTGTTGTAGAGTGGACGCGGTCACAAGGACAAGCGTTTCAATGGTGGACAGAAGCACGAGCAGAGGCAAAGCGGTAACGGCGATAAAGGAGAAAGCGGAAGCGAGCGATGACATAGAATGATGGAAAGAAGTGTGAGCGCAGCACCGAAGGTACGGGCGCTGAGATATTGTTAGGGAGATAGTGGACGTAGCACTTTGTGGGAAGGTCGGAAGCTTCCTTGAAGGTGCGGACGTTGCTGACATATGAGTGACATTGACAGGTGAGAGTGGGCGCAGTGCGAGAGCACGGGTGCTGAGATGAGAATGAAGGCAAGGGGACTGGAGGCGGGCCAGAGGAGGAGCCTGAAGGAGAATATAATGGATTGATTATAGACTAGAATACAAGCAATACAAATAGGAAGAGTCTAACCTAGCGCGGTTCGTCAAGCGGGTATAGAGGTGGCGGTTCGGGCGAGTGAGAGGAGAGGAAGCGCCTCGAGACCACGATTCGGCTTTGCTAGCCGTACGCATAGAGGAATGAGGAGTTTAGGCACGACTTTCGCAGGTGCGTTTCGCCTGGACCATTGTCGTATGAGTCTGTTGGTTTGGTGTTGGCGAGGCTCGTACGTTTGTCGGTCGTGAGACCGTTTGGATGTTGGTCGTGTGACTCCGAAGATGAACCTGCATTGTCACTCTTTATTTTCTTAGTGGCTGCACCCCTTGAAGCGATCTCCAGAGTAATAGCTGACACCCCCCTTAGATCGGGAGAGGGGTGCAAGCCTTGAAAGGTAGTCCTGGGAGTCTTGTTTCTGTAGAGGTACAGCACGGAGGAAGCTTTGGGGGTTTTGGAGGCGGAGGACGCCTCAGTACCAGGTTATAGAGGGAGGAGAGAAAACCTGGGCGGTGCAGGGGTGTCTGAGCAGAAGTGGTGAGTGTTGTGGAAGAAGCAGTGTCGGGAAGTGCGCAGTTGGTTAGGAGGGTGGAGACAGGTGCAGCGGGTATGCTGTGGGTTGGTTCAGGTTTGGAGTAGGAAGCAGAGCGATTCCGATCACACACCCATATCGTTCTTGGACTTAGACCGTGCTTGGGCTTGCGCAGATTGTGAGCAGTGATAGCTTTGCAAAGGCAGGCGGTCCAGATCTGAGAGGTCATGTGATGCGTCTGCATGAAGCGATCTGCTTCCTTTAGTAGGCGGTTGACAAGTTGTTTGCTGTGGGCGGGAGCTGTGGTGAGCAATGTTCCGTGGTGCAGGCAGTATTCCGTGAGAAAGGTGTGGAGAGGAGTGCAAGCAGTGTTGCAGAGGATGAGGCGAGGCGGTCTGTCAAAGTGCTTAGTCTGTTGTCGCGGCCAGTCTCGTAGGACAGGAACTGTACCAGTCAGTGTGCGAAGGGAGAGTACAGTGCAGTGATGTGAGAACTGGTCATGAATGAAAAGGAAGTGACTGAGGCGGGCAGTGGCGTATGAGGGTGGAGGTTGAATGAGTGCGATGTGGAGAGACTCAAAGCTGCAGAGAGAGGTGTGAGAGGAGAGAGGAGGAGAGTAGGACACGGTGTACATCTCAAGACCATACTCCTCAGATCCAATCTCAGACACAGGCTCCACTACTCCTAGCATAACAGCATTGTTAGGAGCAGGATTCATAGCAGCGGGGATGGCAGGGGAAGGTGGTGCTTCCATGTTGTTGGCTGGGGTTGAACGCCAGCTTGAGCTTCCCATCCGGTTGTAGTCACGCTGACGGCGCTCTTCCGCCCAGTTGGGTTGCTCGCCGTAGGACTTGCCAGGGTTCTGGTCCAACCATTCATCAGTAGCGCGGTGATCGCAGACATGCGGCAGGTGGTTGCGGCAACCACACTTGGTTCCTTTTAGAGGCCCGTGACGGATGGTGTAGGAACATGCAGGGAAGCGATTGATCATGCAGTAGTCAATAGTGGCGGCCATTGTTTCGAAGGAGTTGGTGGCGATGGAGGTTTCACGGGCTTGCTTGGCGACGTAGTCTTTTTCTCCTGCCATGAGTTTGTGGCTGATGACAGTGATGGTTAAGTGATCAACAGGCAGCTGCAGGAGGATTTGACGAATGATGTCATACTGACCAGGGAGGCCAAAGATGATGCCGGTGCAGACAACAGCAAGAGGAAGGTCGATTTTCATTTCCTTGAGATCGCGGGCGATGGTGGTGACGGCAGCAATGTAGCTCCCCGTATTGGTGTGGGCGGCAAAAGGCGCTGAGAAGAGGGACATGATTTTGATGCCGCAGGCAGTGGAGGTGTTGTTGCTGAAACGATCTTCGAGAGCCTTCCAGACTTCGTGGGTTTTGGAGCCAAGGGTGCGAATATCATCATGCAGTTCAGGAGAGGAGGTGGTCATGATGGTCATGAGGGCGGTGCTGTTGGCGAATTCCCAAGAGGTGTGGCTGATAGTGGTCGTAGTGCCGGTAGGGACAGAGGCAGTTGGAGCAGGATGCGACACGGTTCCACCCGAGGGATCTCCTCCAGAGGTGGTTGCAATGGTGGTGGCTGAGGTGGAAGCGGGGACATCAGGAGGCTCTATCCCAATGTCAGTGTTGCTGATCAGGTGACTGAGGGTAACTCCCTCAACCTTCTGCGTTTCAAAGAAGAGAGACACCGAGTAGCTCCACAGTTTGTAGTTTCTTGTTCCATCCGATTTCACTGTGCGTTTCGGGAGACCAGTTAGATTAAGAGCGGAGGCCATGATAGGATTTGTTGTGAAGGCAGCGATGAACTGGGCGTGAGAGAAGGCGGCTCGGAACAGCGGCGCGAGACGATGATGCAAAACGATGGTGCGGCGGTTGATTATGAGAGGGTTGCGTGGCTGATGTGAACGGCGGCAAGACGAGGCACTGCTGCTGAGAAGGATGAGTGGGCGCAGGGACAGATCCACATGCGCAGCCGGCGGAGATGATGGAGAAGCAACAGCTGCTGCTGATGCAACGAAGTGGGCGCAGGGGCAGATCCTCGTGCGCAAAATCACCAAAAGCCACAACACCCTAGTCAGAAGAAGCGCTTCCACCGCAGTTCTTCTGGAAACCACAGTTCTTCGAGGCGGAGGAGCGTGATGAAAGTAGAAGTGGGTGCGGCCGTCAGTGGTGAGCACGAAAGCACCAGGTGTATCACTTGGGCTCTGATACCATGTCAGAAGATTGCTGGTGCTGCCGCAGCGTGGACACGGTCACAAGGACAAGCGTTTCAATGGTGGACAGAAACACGAGCAGAGGCAAAGCGGCAAGCGGCGATAAAGGATAAAGCGGAAGCAAGCGATGACATAGAATGATGGAAAGAAGTGTGAGCGTAGCACCGAAGGTGCGGGCGCTCAGATCGTGTTAGGGAGAGAGTGGACGCAGCACTTTGTGGGAAGGTCGGAAGCTTCTTTGAAGGTGCGGGCATTACTGACGTATGAGTGACGTTGACAGGTGAGAGTGGGCGCAGTGCGAGAGCACAGGCGCTGAGATGAGACTGAAGGCAAGGGGACTGGAGGCGGCCCAGAGGGCGAGCCTAAAGGAGAATCCAATGGATTGATTATAGACTAGAATACAAGAAATACAAATAGGAAGAGTCTAACCTAGCGCGCTTCGTCGAGCGGGCATGGAGGTGGCGGTTCGGGCGAGTGAGAGGAGAGGAAGCGCCTCGAGACCACGATTTAGCTTTGCTAGCCGTACGCATAGAGGAGTGAGGAGTTCAGGCACGATCTTCGCAGGTGCGTTTCGCCTGGACCGTTGTCGTACGAGTCCGTTGGTTTGGTGTTGGCGAGGCTCGCACGTTTGTCGGTCATGAGACCGTTTGGATGTTGGTCATGTGACTCCGAACATCAACCTGCATTGTCACTCTTTATTTTCTCAGTGGCTGCACCCCTTGAAGCGATCTCCAGAGTAATATCTGACAGTTATGCTAGTGGTTTGCAAACGTTGTGCCAGAGCTGTGCCATAGTTGTGCCAGAGTTCTGCAAGAGTTGTGCCAGAATTTTTGAAGAGTTGTGTCATAGTTGTACCAAAGTTTGTGTTAGCGTTGTACCAGAGTTGTGCCAGAGTCGTGCCCGAGTTGAGCCAGATTTGTGCCAGAGTTGTGCTAGTGTTGTGCCAAAGTCATACCAGAGTTGTGCTAGTCTTGTGCCATAGTTGTGCCATCGTTGTGCCAAATGTGTGCCAGAGTTCTGCCAGAATTGTGCCAGAATTGTGCCAGAGTTCCTCCCGAGTTGCGCCAGAGTTGTGTCAGAGTTGTGCCAGCATTGTGCCAGAGTTGTGCCAGAGTTGTGCCACAGTTTTTCCAAAGTTGTGCCAGAGTTCTGCCAGAGTTGTGCCAGAGTTGTGCCAGAGTTGTGCCAGAGTTGTGCCATAGTTGTGCCAGAGTTGTACCAAAGTTGTGCCAGAGGTGTGCCAGAGTTGTGCCAGAGTTGTGCCAGAGTTGTGCGAGAGTTGTGCCAGAGTTGTGCCAGAGTTGTGCCAGAGATGTGCCAGAGTTGTGCCAGAGTTGTATCAGAGTTGTGCCAGAGTTGTGCCAGAGTTGTGCGAGAGTTGTGCCAGAGTTGTGCCAGAGTTGTGCCATAGTTGTGCCAGAGTTGTGCCAGAGTTGTGCCAGAGTTGTGCCAGAGTTGTGCCAGAGTTGTGCCAGAGTTGTGCCAGAGTGGTGCCAGAGTTGTGCAAGAGGTGTGCCAGAGTTATGCGAGAGTTATGCGAGTGTTGTGCCATAGTTGTAGCAGAGTTGTGCCAAAGTTGTGCTAGAGTTGTGCCATAGTTGTGCCAGAGTTTTGCTAGAGTTGTGCCAGAATTGTGCTGAGTTGTGCCAGAGTTGTTTCAGAGTTGGGACAGAGTTGTGCCAGAGTTGTGCCAGAGTTGTGCTTGAGTTGTGCCAAAGTTGTGCCAGAGTTGTGCCAGACTTGTGCCAAAGTTGTGAAAGAGTTGTGCCATATTAATGCCAGAGTTGTGCCAGCGTTGTGCCAGAGTTTTGCCAGAGTTGTACCAGGGTTGTACCAGAGTTGTGCCCGAGTTGTGCCACTTTGTTCCAGCTTTGTGCCAGAGTTGTGCCAGAGTTGTGCCAGAGTTGTACTGAGTTGTGCCAGAGTGGTGCCAGAGTTGTGCCAATGTTGTGTCAGAGCTGTTCCAGAGCTGTGCCAGAGTTTTGCCAAGGGTTGTGCCAGAGTTGTGCTAGGTTTGTGCCAGGTCTGTGCCAGAGTTGTGCCAGATTTGTGCCAGAGTTGTGCCAGAGCTGTGCCAGAGTTGTACCAGAGTTGTGCCAGAGTTGTGCCAGAGTTTTGTCACAGTTGTGCTAGAGTTGTGCCAGAGTTGTGCCAGGGTTGTGCCAAAGTTGTGCTAGAGTCGTGCTAGAGTTGTACCATAATTTTTCCATAGTTGTGCCAGACGTGTCCCAGGTTTAGCCATAATTGTGCCAGAGTTGTCCCAGAGTTGTAACAGAGTTGTGCCAGAGGTATGACAGAATTGTGCCAGAAGTGTGCCAGAGTTGTGCCATAGTTGTGCCAGAGGTATGCCAGATTTGTTCCAAAGTTGTGCTATAGTTTTGCCAGAGATGTGCCAGAGTTATACCAGAGTTGTGCCAGAGTTGTGATATGGACTTTCCAGAGTTGTGCCAGAGTTGTGCCAGAGTTGTGCCACAGTTCTGCCATAGTTGTGCCAGAGTTTTGCCAGAGTTGTGCCAGATTTGTACCATAGTTGTGCCAGAGATGTGCCAGATTTGTGCCAGAGTTGAGCCAGAGTTGAGCCAGAGTTGTGCCAGAGCTGTGCCAGAGTTGTGCCAGAGTTGTGCGAGAGTTGTGCCAGACGTTCGCCAGAGTTGTGCCAGATTTGTGCCATAGTTCTGCCAGAGTTGTGGCACAGTTGTGCCATAGACTTTTTGTAGTTGTACTGGAGGTCTGCAAGAGTTGTGCCATACGTTTTCCATAGTTGTGCCACACTTGTGCCAGAGGTGTGCCAGAGTTGTGCCAGATTGATGCCAGAGTTGTGCCATAGATGTGCCAAAGTTGTGCCATAGTTGTACCAGAGTTGAGACAGAGTTGTGCCAGAGTTGTGCCAGACTTGTGCCAGAGCTGTGCAAGATCTGTGCCAGAGATGTGCCAGAGTTGTGCCAGAGTTGTGCGATGGTTGTGCCAGAGTTGTGCCATAGTTGTGCCAGAGTTGTGCAACAGTTGTGCCAGAGTTGTGCCATAGTTATGCCAGAGTTGTGCCAGACATGTGCCAGAGTTGGACCAGATTTGTGTAACAGTTGTGCCAAAGTTGTGCCAAAATTGTACCAGAGTTGTGCCAGAGTTGTTCCAGAATTGTGCCAGAGTCGTGCCGTAGTTGTGCCAGAGTTCTGCCAAACTTGTGCCAGAGTTCTGCCTGAGTTCTGCCGGAGTTGTGCTGGAGTTGTCCCATAATTGTGCCTGAGTGGTGCCAGAGTCTTGCCAGAGTTGTGCCAAAGTTGTACCACAGATGTGCCAGATTTGTGCCAGAGTTGTACCGGAATTATGCCAGAGTTGACCCAGGATTATACCAGGATTGTGCCAGAGTTGTGCAAGAGTTGTGCCAGTGGTGTGCAAAAGCTGTGCCAGAGTTGTGCCATAGTTGTGCCAGAGTTGTAACAGATTTGTGCCAGATTGTTTCCAGAGTTGTGCCAGAGTTGTGCCAGAGTTGTGTTAGAGTTGTGCCAGACTTGTGCCAGAGTTGTGCCAGAGTTGTGCCAGAGTTGTGCCAGAGTTGTGCCAGAGTTGTGCTAGTTTTGTGCCAGAGTTGTGCCAGATTTGTGCGGGTGTCGTGCCATAGTTGTGCCGTTGTTGTGTTGAAGGTGTGCCAGAGTTGTGCCAGAGTTGTGCCAGAGTTATGCCAGAGTTGTACCAGAGTTGTGCCAGAGTTGTGCCAGAGTTATGCCAGAGTTGTACCAGAGTTGTGCCAGAGTTGTGCCAGAGTTATGCCAGAGTTGTACCAGAGTTGTGCCAGAGTTGTGCCAGAGTTCCTCCAGAGTTGCGCCAGAGTTGTGCCGGAGTTGTCCCAGCATTGTGCCAGAGTTGTGCCAGAGTTGTGCCACAGTTTTTCCAAATTTGTGCCAGAGTTCTGCCAGAGTTGTGCCAAAGTTGTGCCAGAGTTGTGCCAGATTTGTTCCAGAGTTGTACCAGAGTTGTGCCAGATTTGTGCCATAGTTGTTCCAGAGTTGTGCCAAAGTTGTGCCAGAGTTGTGCCACAGATGTGCCAGAGTGGTGCCAGAGTTGCGCCAGAGTTGTGCTAGAGTTGTGCCAGAGTTGTGCCAGAGTTGTGCAAGAGGTGTGCCAGATTTATGCGAGAGTTGTGCGAGTGTTGTGCCATAGTTGTGGCAGAGTTATGCCAAAGTTGTGCTAGAGTTGTGCCATAGTTTTGCCAGATTTTTGCTAGAGTTGTGCCAGAACTGTGCTGAGTTGTGCCAGAGTTGTGTCAGAGTTGTGACAGATTTGTGCCAGAGTTGTGCCAGAGTTGTGCTATAGTTGTGCCAAAGTTGTGCCAGAGTTGTGCCAGAGTTGTGCCAAATTTGTGACAGAGTTGTGCCATATTAATGCCAGAGTTGTGCCAGCGTTGTGCCAGAGTTTTGCCAGAGTTGTGCCAGGGTTGTACCAGAGTTGTGCCCGAGTTGTGCCCCAGTTGTGCCATAGTTGTGCCAATTTGTGCCAGCTTTGTGCCAGAGTTGTGCCAGAGTTGTGCCAGAGTTGTGCTGATTTGTGCCATAGTGGTGCCAGAGTTGTGCCAATGTTGTGCCAGAGCTATTCCAGAGCTTTGCCAGAGTTGTGCCAAGGGTGTTGCCGGAGTTGTGCCAGGTTTGTGCCAGGTCTGTGCCAGAGTTGTACCAGATTTGTGCCAGAGTTGTGCCAGAGGTGTGCCAGAGTTGTGCCAGAGTTGTGCCAGAGTTGTGCCAGAGTTTTGTCACAGTTGTGCTAGAGTTGTGCCAGATTTGTGCCAGGGTTGTGCCAGAGTTGTGCCAGAGATGTGCCAGAGTTGTGCCAGAGTTGTGCCAGAGGTGTGCCAGAGTTGTGCCAGAGTTGTGCCAGAGTTGTGCCAGAGTTTTGTCACAGTTGTGCTAGAGTTGTGCCAGATTTGTGCCAGGGTTGTGCCAGAGTTGTGCCAAAGTTGTGCTAGAGTTGTGCTAGAGTTGTGCCATAATGTTTCCATAGTTGTGCCAGAGTTTTCCCAGAGTTTAGCCATAATTGTGCCAGAGTTGTCCCAGAGTTGTGCCGGAGCTGTGCCAGAGTTATGACAGAATTGTGCCAGAAGTGTGCCAGAGTTGTGCCATAGTTGTGCCATAGGTATGCCAGATTTGTGCCAAATTTGTGCTATAGTTTTGCCAGAGTTGTGCCAGAGTTGTGCCAGAGTTGTGCCATGGATTTTCCAGAGTTGTGCCAGAGTTGTGCCAGAGTTGTGTCAGAGTTGTGCCACAGTTCTGCCATAGTTGTGCCAGAGTTATGCCAGAGTTGTGCCAGAGTTGTACCATAGTTGTAACAGAGGTGTGCCAGAATTGTGCCATAGTTGTGCCAGAGTGGAGCCAGAGTTGTGCCAGAGCTGTGCCAGAGTTGTGCCAGAGTTGTGCCAGACGTTTGCCAGAGTTGTGCTAGAGTTGTACCATTGTTGTGCCAGAGTTGTGGCAGAGTTGTGCCATAGCTTTTTTGGAGTTGTACTGGAGGTCTGCAAGAGTTGTGCCATATGTTTTCCAGAGTTGTGCCAGACTTGTGCCAGAGGTGTGCCAGAGTTGTGCCAGATTTATGCCAGAGTTGTGCCATAGATGTGCCAAAGTTGTGCCAGAGTTGTACCAGAGTTGAGACAGAGTTGTGCCAGAGTTGTGCCAGAGTTGTGCCAGGGCTGTGCAAGATGTGTGCCAGAGATGTGCCAGAGTTGTGCCAGAGTTGTGCAATGGTTGTGCCAGAGTTGTGCCAAAGTTGTGCCAGACTGTGACAGAGTTGTGCCTGAGTTGTGCCATAGTTATGCCAGAGTTGTGCCAGACATGTGCCAGAGTTGTGCCAGATTTGTGTAACAGTTATGCCAAAGTTGTGCCAAAATTGTGCCAGAGTTGTGCCTGAGTTGTGCCAGAGTTGTGCCATAGTTGTGCACGAGTTCTGCCAGACTTGTGCCAGAGTTGTGCCTGATTTCTGCTGGAGTTTTGCTGGAGTTGTCGCAAAATTGTACCTGAGTTGTGCCAGATTCTTGCCAGAGTTGTGCCAGAGTTGTACCATAGATGTGCCAGATTTGTGCCAGAGTTGTACCGGAATGATGCCAGAGTTGAACCAGGATTGTGCCAGGATTGTGCGAGAGTTGTGCAAGAGTTGTGCTAGTGGTGTGCAAAAGTTGTGCCAGAGTTGTGCCATAGTTGTGCCAGAGTTGTAACAGATTTGTGCCAGATTCTTTCCAGTGTTGTGCCAAAGTTGTGCCAGATTTGTGTTAGGGTTATTCCAGAGTTGTGCCAGAGTTGTGCCAGAGTTTTGCCAGAGTTGTGCTAGTGTTGTGCCAGTGTTGTGCCAGAGTTGTGCGGGTGTCGTGCCATAGTTGTGCCATTAATGTGCCAATGGTGTGCCAGAGTTGTGCCAGAGTTGTGCAAGAGTTGTGCCAAAGTTCTGCCAGAGTTGCGCCATTGTTGTGCCAGAGTTGTGCCAGCATTGTGCCATATTTGTGCCAGAGTTGTGCCATAGTTGTTCCAGAGTTGTGCCAGAGTTCGGCCAGAGTTGTGCCAAAGTTGTGCCAGAGTTGTGCCAGAGTTG
>SZWC01000153.1:241134-260196 GCA_023375785.1 Penium margaritaceum | reverse complement strand
AGTTGTGCAAGAGTTGTGCCAGGGTTGTGCCAGAGTTGTGCCAGATTTGTGTTAGAGTTGTGCCAGAGCTGTGCCAGAGTTGTGCCAGAGTTGTGCCAGATTTGTGCCAGAGTTGTGCCAGAGTTGTGCCAGAGTTGTGCCAGATTTGTGCCAGAGTCGTGCCGTAGTTGTTCCAGAGTTAACCTGGGTTGTGCCAGAGTTGGGCCAGAGTTGTGCTAGAGTTGTGCCAGATTTTAAACTTTGTGCATGAAATTTGTGCATAAACTTTGCGCAAAAACTTTGTGCATAAACATTTTGCATAACCTTTGTGCATAAACTCTGTGCATAAACTTTGTGCATAAACGTTTTGCATAAACTTCGTGCAGAAACTTTGTGCATAAACTTTGTGCATTAACTTTGTGCATGAACTTTATGCATGAACTTTGTACATAAACTTTGTGCATAAACTTTGTGCACAAACGTTGTGCATAAACTTTGTGCAAAAACTCTGTGCATAAATATTTTGCATAAACATAATGCGTACACTTTGTGCATAAACTTTGTGCATAAATATGTTGCATAAACTTAGTGCATAAACTTTGTGCATAACTTTTTTGCATAAGCTTTGTGCATAAACATTGTGCATAAACGTTGTGCGTAAACTTTGTGCATAAACTTTGTGCATAAACTTTGTGCATAAACTTTGTGCATGCATAAACGTTGTGCAGAAACTTTGTGCAAAGATGTTGTGCATAAACTTTGTGCATAAACTTTGTGCATAAACGTTGTGCATAAGCCTTTTTCATAAAATTGGTGCATAACATTTGTGCATAAACTTTGTGCATAAAATTTGTGAATAAAATTTGTGCAGACACTTTGTGCATAAAACTTGTGCATAAACTTTGTGCATAAACTTTGGGCATAAACTTTGGGCATAAACTTCGTGCATAAACGTTGTGCATAAACTTTGTGCACAAACGTTCTGCATACACTTTGTGCATAATCTTTGTGCAAAACGTGATTGCATAAACTTTGTGCATAATCTTTGTGCATAAACGTTGTACACAAACGTTTTCCATCAACTTTGTGCAAAATCTTTGTGCATAAACTCTGTGCGTAAGTTTTGTGCACAAACTTTGTGCATAAACTTTGTGCATAAACTTTGTGCATTAACTTTCTGCATGTACTTTGTGCATAAACTTTGTGCATAAACTTTGTGCAAAAAGTTTGTGCAAAAACTTTGTGCATAAACTTTGTGCAGAAACTTTGTGCATAAACTTTGTGCATAAACTTTGTGCATAACCTTTCTGGATAAACTTTGTGCATAATCTTTGTGCATAAAAATTATGTATGAGCTTTGTGCATAATTGTTGTGCATAAACTTTGTTCACAAGTGTTGTGCATAAACTTTAGGCATAAACTTTGTGCATAAACTTTGTGCACAAGCTTTGTGCATAAACTTTGTGTATAAACTTTGCGAATAAACTTTGTGCATAAAGTCCGTGCATAAACTTTGTGCAAAAAAGTTGTACAAAAACTTTGTGCATAAACTTTGTGCATAAACTTTGTGCATAAACGTTGTGCATAAACGTTGTGCACAAACGTTCTGCATAAACCTTGTGCATAAACTTTGTGCATAAACTTTGTACAAAAACTTTGTGCATAAACTTTGTGCATTAACTTTATGCATAAACTGTGTGCATAAACTTTGTGCACAAACTTTGTGCATAAACTTTGTGCATAAACTATGTGCGTAAACTTTGTGCATTAACTCTGTGCATAAACATTGTGCAAAACCTTTGTGCATGTACTTTGTGCAGAAACTTTGTGCATATACTTTGTGCATAAACTTTGTGCATGTACTTTGTGCATAAACAGTGTGCATGCATTTGTGCATAAACTTTGTGCATAATTTTTGTGCATAGACTTTGTACACAAAACTTGTACATAAACATTGTGCATAAACTTTGTGCATAAACTTTGTGCATACAATTTGTGCATAAACTTTGTACATAAACTTTGTGCATCAACTTTGTGCATAAACTTTGTGCATAAACATTGTGTATAAACTATGTGCATAAACTTTGTGCATAACGTTTGTGCATAAGCATTGTGCATAAACGTTGTGCATACGTTTTGTGCATAACATTTGTGCATAAAGTGTGTGCATATACTTTGTGCATAACCTTTGTGCATAAACTTTGTGCATACAAGTTTTGCATAAACTTTGTGCATGAACTTTGTGCATAAACTTTGTGCATAATTTTGTGCATAACCTTTGTGCAGAAACTTTGTGCATAAACGTTGTGCATAAACTTTGTGCAAAAAACTGTGTACAACAACTTTGTGCATAAACTTTGTGCATAAGGTTTGTGCATAAACTTTGTACATAAACTTTGTGCATAAAGTTTGTGCATGCACTTTGTGCATAAACTTTGTGCATAAACTTTGTGCATAAACTTTGTGCATAAACTTTGTGCATTAACTTTGTGCGTAAACTTTGTGCATAAACTTTGTGCATAAATATTGTGCATAAACTTTGTGCATATACTTTGTGCAGAAACTTTGGACATAAACTTAGTGCATAAACTTTGTGCATGAACGTTTTGCATAAACGGTGTGCAAAACATTTGTGCATAAACTTTGTGCATAAACTTTGTGCATAGACTTTGTGCATAAACTTTGAACAAAAACATTGTGCATAAACTTTGTGCATAAACTTTGTGCATACAATTTGTGCATAAACTTTGTGCATAAATGTTGTGCATCAACTTTGTGCATAAACTTTGTGCATAAACATTGTGTATAAACTAGGTGCATAAACATTGTGCATAACGTTTGTGCATAAACATTGTGCATAAACGTTGTGCATAAACTTTGTGCATAAAATTTGTGCATAAAGTGTGTGCATAAACTTTGTGCATAAACGTTGTGCATAAACTTTGTGCATAAACTTTGTGCAGAAACTTTGTGCACAAACTTTGTGCATAAACTTTGTAAATAACCTTTCTGCATAAACTTTGTGCATAACCTTTGTGCATAATCTCTGTGCATAAATGTTGTGCGTAAAATTTGTGCGTAAACGTTTTGCAAAAATTTGTGCATAAACTTGATGCATAAATGTTGTGCATAAACTTTGTGCATAAATGTTTTGCATTAACTTTGTGCATAAACTTTGTGCATAAACGTTGTAAATAAACTTTGTGCATAATCCTTCTGCATAAACTTTGTGCATAATCTTTGTGCATAGACTTTGTGCATACGATTTGTGCATAAACTTTGTGCATAAACTTTGTGCAGAAATGTTGTGCAGAATATTTGTGCATAGACTTTGTGCATACAATTTGTGCATACAATTTGTGCATATATCTTGTGCATAAACGTTGTGCATAAAATTTGTGCATAAAATATGTGCATAAACGTTTTGCATACATTTTGTGCATAACATTTGTGCATACACTTTGTGCATAAACTTTGTGCATAAACATTGTTCATAAACGTTTTGCATAAACTTTGTGCATAAACTTTCTGCACAAACTTTGTGCATAAACTTTGTGTATAATCTTTAATCATAAACTTTGTGCATAAACTTTGTGCATAAAATTTGTGCATAAATGTTGTGCATAAGCTTTGTGCATAAACATTGTGCATAAACTTTGTGCAGAAACTTTGTGCGTAAACTTTGTGCATAAACTTTGTGCATAAACGTCGTGCATAAACTTTGTGCATAAACTTTGTGCATAAATACTGTCCATAAACATTGTGCAGAAACTTTGTGCATAAATGTTGTGCATAAACTTTGTGCATAAGCTTTGTGCATAAACTTTGAGCATAAACTTTGTGCCTAAACATTGTGCATAAACTTTGTGCACAAAATTTGTGCTTAAACTTTGTGCATAAACTTTGTGCAGAAAATTTGTGCATACAATTTGTGCATAAAACTTGTGCATAAACTTTGTGCATATACTTTGTGCATAAACTTTGTGCATGAACTTTGTGCATAAACTTTGTGCAAAAACTTTGTGCATAAACTTTGTGGATAAACTTTGTGCAGAAACTTTGTGCATAAACTTTGTGCATAAACTTTGTGCATAACCTTTCTGCATAAAATTTGTGCATAATCTTTGTGCACAAAAATTATGTATGAGCTTTGTGCATTATTGTTGTGCATAAACTTTGTTTATAAACGTTGTGCATAAAATTTAGGCGTTAACTTTGTGCATAAACTTTGTGCACAAGCTTTGTGCATAAACTTTGTGTATGAACTTTTCGAATAAACATTGTGCATAAAGTCTGTGCATAAACTTTGTGTAGAAACGTTTTACAAAAACTTTGTGCATAAACTTTGTGCATAAACTTTGTGCGTAAACGTTGTGCATAAACGTTGTGCACAAACATTTTGCATAAACTTTGTGCATAAACTTTATGCATAAACTGTGTGCATAAACTTTGTGCATAAACTTTGTGCATAAAATTTGTGCATAAACTTTGTGCATAAACCTTGTGCATAAACATTGTGCATAAACTTTGTGCATATACTTTGTGCAGAAACATTATGCATAAACTTTGTGCATAAACTTTGTGCATGAACTTTCTGCATAAACGGTGTGCATAACATTTGTGCATAAACTTTGTGCATAAGCTTTGTGCATAGACTTTATGCACAAAATTTGTACATAAACATTGTGCATAAACTTTGTGCATCAACTTTGTGCATAAACGTTGTGCATAAATATTGTGTATAAACTAGGTGCATAAACTTTGTGCATAACATTTGTGCATAAGCATTGTGCATAAACGTTGTGCATAAAATTTGTGCATAAAATTTGTGCATAAAGTGTGTGCATAAACTTTGTGCATAAACTTTGTGAATAAACGTTGTGCAAAAACTTTGTGCAGAAACTTTGTGCAGAAACTTTTTGCATAAACTTTGTGCATAACCATTCTGCATAAACATTGTGCATAACCTTCGTGCATAATCTCTGTGCATAAATGTTGTGCATAAACTTTGTGCATAAACGTTTTGCAAAAACTTTGTGCATAAACTTTGTGCATAAATGTTGTGCATAAACTTTGTCCATAAACGTTTTGCATTAACATTCTGCATAAACTTTGTGCATAAATGTTGTGGATAAACTTTGTGCATAATCTTTGTGCATAAACTTTGTGCATAATCTTTGTGCATAGACTTTTTGCATAAAATTTGTGCATAAACTTTGTGCATAAACTTTGTGCAGAAACTTTGTGCAGAAACTTTGTGCATAGACTTTGTGCATACAATTTGTGCATACAATTTGTGCATGTAAGTTGTGCATTAATTTTGTGCATAAACATTGTGCATAAAATTTTTGCATAAACTTTGTGCATAAATTTTGTGCATGAAATTTGTGCATAAACTTTGTGCATGAACTTTGTGCATAACCTTTGTGCATACACTTTGTGCATAAACTTTGTGCATAAACTTTGTGCATAAACGTTTTGCATTAACTTTGTGCATAAACTTTGTGCACAAACTTTGTGCATAAACTTTGTGTATAATCTTTGATCATAAACTTTGTGCATCAACTTTGTGCATAAAATTTGTGCATAAACGTTGTGCATAAGCTTCGTGCATAAACATTGTGCATAAACTTTGTGCAGAAACTTTGTGCGTAAACTTTGTGCATAATCTTTGTGCATAAACGTCGTGCATAAACTTTGTGCATAAACTTTGTGCATAAACTTTGTGCAGAAAATTTGTACATAAATATTTTCCATAAACATTGTGCAGAAACTTTATGCATACAATTTGTGCATAAACTTTGTGCATAAACGTTGTGCATAAACTTTGTGCATAAACTTTGTGCATAATCTTTGTGCATAAACGTTGTCCATAAACTTAGTGCATAAGCTTTGTGCATAAACTTTGTGCATAAACTTTGTGCTAAAACTTTGTGCATAAACTTTGTGCATAAACTTTGTGCATAAACTTTGTGCAGAAAATTTTTGCATACAAATTGTGCATAAAACTTGTGCATAAGCTTTGTGCATAAAATTTTTGCATAAACTTTGTGCATAAACTTTGTGCATAAACTTTGTGCATACTTTTGTGCATAAACTCTGTGCAGAAACTTTGTGCATAAGCGTTGTGCATAAACTTTGTGCAAAAAACTGTGTGCAAAAACTTTGTGCATAAACTTGTTGCATAAGGTTTGTGCACAAACTTTGTACATAAACTTTGTGCATAAAGTTTGTGCATGCACTTTGTGCATAAACTTTGTGCATAAACTTTGTGCATAAACGTTGTGCATAAACTTTGTGCGTAAACTTTGTGCATTAACTTTGTGCATAAACATTGTGCATAAACTTTGTGCATATACTTTGTGCAGAAACTTTGTGCATAAACTTTGTGCATGAACTTTATGCATAAACGGTGTGCATAACATTTGTGCATAAACTTTGTGCATAAACTTTGTGCATAGACTTTGTGCATAAACTTTGTACATAAACATTGTGCATAAACTTTGTGCATAAACTTTGTGCATACAATTTGTGCATAAACTTTGTGCATAAACGTTGTGCATCAACTTTGTGCATAAACCTTGTGCATAAACATTGTGTATAAACTAGGTGCATAAACTTTGTGCATAACGTTTGTGCATAAACATTGTGCATAAACGTTGTGCATAAACTTTGTGCATAAAACTTGTGCATAAAGTGTGTGCATAAACTTTGTGCATAAACGTTGTGCATAAAATTTGTGCATAAACGTTGTGCAGAAACTTTGTGCATAAACTTTGTGCATAAACTTTGTAAGTAACCTTTCTGCATAAACTTTGTGCTAAACCTTTGTGCATAATCTCTGTGCATAAATGTTGTGCATAAACTTTGTGCGTAAACATTTTGCAAAAACTTTGTGCATAAACTTTGTGCATAAATGTTGTGCATAAACTTTGTGCATAAACGTTTTGTATTAACTTTGTGCATAAACTTTGTGCATAAACGTTGTGGGTAAAATTTGTGTATAATCTTTGTGCATAAACTTTGTGCATAATCTTTGTGCATAGACTTTGTGCATATGATTTGTGCATAAACTTTGTGCATAAACTTTGTGCCGAACATTTGTGCAGAAACTTTGTGCATAGACTTTGTGCATACAATTTGTGCATACAATTTGTGCATATAAGTTGTGCATAAACTTTGTGCATAATCTTTGTGCATAAAATCTGTGCATAAACTTTGTGCATAAATTTTGTGCATAACATTTGTGCATAAATGTTGTGCAGAAACGTTGTGCATAAATACTGTCTATAAACATTGTGCAGAAACTTTGTGCATAGAATTTGTGCATAAACTTTGTGCATAAATGTTGTGCATAAACGTTGTGCATAAACTTTGTGAATAAACTTTGTGCATAATCTTTGTGAATAAACGTTGTGCATAAACTTTGTGCATAAATTTTGGGTATAAATTTTGTGCCTACATTTTGTGCATAAACGTTGTCCATAAACTTTGTGCAAAAACTTTGTGCATAAACTTCGTGCATAAACTTTGTCCATAAAATTTGTGAATAAACTTTGTGCATAAACTTTGTGCATAAACTTTGTGCATAAATATTTTGCATAAACAATGTGCATAAAATTTGTGCATAAACTGTGTGCATAAATTTTGTGCATTAACTTTTTGCAGAAACTTTGTGCATTAACTTTGTCCATAAACTTTGTGCACAACATTTGTGCATAAACTTTGTGCACAACATTTGTGCATAAACTTTGTGCACAACATTTGTGCATAAACGTTGTGCATGAACTTTGTGCATAGACGTTGTGCATTAGCATTGTGCATGAACTTTGTGCATAACCTTTGTGCATAAACTTTGTGCATAAACGTTGTTCATAAACTTTGTGCATAAAATTTGTGCATACACTTTGTGCGTACACTTTGTGCATCAACTTTGTGCAGAACATTTGTGAAGAGATTTTGTGCATAACCTTTGTGCATTAACTTTGTGCATAAACTTTATTCACAAACTTTGTGCATAACCTTTGTGCATAAACGTTGTGCATAAACTTTGTGCATGAACTTTCTGCAGAACATTTGTGCATAAACTTTGTGCATAAACTTTGTGCATACAATTTGTGCATAAAATTTGTGCATACACTTTGTGCATAAACTTTGTGCAGAAACTTTGTGCATAAACTTTGTGCATAAATTCTGTGCAGAAACTTTGTGCGTAGACTTTGTGCACAAAATTTGTGTAAATCCTTTGTGCATAAACGTTGTGCATACACTTCGTGCACAAACTTTGTGCACAAACTTTGTGCATAAAATTTGTGCATAAACTCTGTGCATAAACTTTGTGCATACACTTTGTGCACAAAATTTGTGTAAATCCTTTGTGCATAAACGTTGTGCATACACTTCGTGCACAAACTTTGTGCATAAAATTTGTGAAGAAGCTTTGTGCATAAACTTTGTGCATAAACTTTGTGCATAACCTTTGTGCATAAACTTTGTTCATAGAATTTGTACATAAACTTTGTGCATAAAATTTGTGCATAAGATTTGTGCATAAACTTTGTGCATGAACTTTGTGCATAAACTTTGTGCACAAACTTTGTGCACAAACTTTGTGCATAAACTTTGTGCATAAAATTTGTGCATAAATGTTTTGCATAAACTTTGTGCATAAACTTTGTGCATAAACATTGTGCACAAACATTGTGCATAAACATTGTGCTTAAGATTTGTGCATAAAATTTGTGCATAAAATTTCTACATAAACCTTGTGCATAAACGTTGTGCATAAATGTTGTGCATAAACTTTGTGCATAAACGGTGTGCATAAACTGTGCATAAACGTTGTGCATAAACTTTGTGCATAGACTTTGTGCATAAACTTTGTGCAAAAACTTTGTGCATAAACTTTGTGCATAAACGGTGTGCATAAACTGTGCATAAACGTTGTGCATAAACTTTGTGCATAGACTTTGTGCATAAACTTTGTGCAAAAACTTTGTGCATAAACTTTGTGAATAAACTTTGGGCATAAACTTTGTCCATAAACGTTGTGCATAAACTTTGTGCAAAAACTTTGGGTATAAACTTTGTGCATAAATATTCTGCAGAAACTTTGTGCATAAACTTTGTGCATAAACTTTGTCCATAAACGTTGTGCATAAACTTTGTGCAAAAACTTTGGGTATAAACTTTGTGCATAAATATTCTGCAGAAACTTTGTGCATAAACTTTGTGCATAACCTTTGTGCACAAACTTTGTGCATAAACTTTGTGCATAAACTTTGTTCATAAACTTTGTGCATAAACTTTGTGCATAAACTTTGTGCATAAACTTTGTGCATAAACTTAATGCATAAACTTTGTGCAAAAACTTTGTGCATAAACTGTGCATAAATATTGTGCATAAAATTTGTCCATAAACTTTGTGTAGAAACTTTGTGCAAAAACTTTGTGCATAAACTTTGTGCACAAACCTTGTGCATAAACGTTGTGCATGAACTTTGTAAATAACCTTTGTGCATAAACTTTGTGCATAAACGTTATGCATAAAATTTGTGCATAAACTTTGTGCATAAAATCTGTGCATGAACTTTGTGCGTAAACTTTGTGTATAAACTTTGCAAGTAAACTTTGTGCATAAACGTTGTGCATACACTTTGTGCACAAAGTTTGTGTATAAACGTTTTGCATAAACAATGTGCATAAACTTTGTGCATAAACTTTGTGCATAAACATTGTGCATGAACTTTGCGCATAAACGTTGTGCATAAACTTTGTGCAGAAACTTTGTGCATAAACTTTTGTGCACAAACTTTGTCCATAAACTTTGTGCATAAACTTTGTGCATAAAATTTTTGCATAAACGTTGTGCATACAATTTGTGCATAAACTTTGTGCATAAAGTTTGTGCATTAACTTTGTGCAGAAAACGTTGTGTAGAAACTTTCTGCATAAACTTTGTGCACAAACTTTGTGCATAAACCTTGTGCATGAACTTTGTGCATAAACGTTGTGCATGAACTTTTTGCATGAACTTTGTACATGAACTTTGTGCATAAACTTTGTGCATAAACTTTTTGCATAAACTTTGTGCATAAACTTTGTGCATAAAATTTGTGCATAAACTTTGTGCATAGATTTTGTGCATAAACTTTGTGCAGAAACTTTGTGCAGAAACTTTGTGCATAAACTTTGTGCATACACTTTGTGCATAAACTTTGTGCATAGACGTTGTGCATAAACTTTGTGCACAAGCGTTTTGCATTACCTTTGTGCATAAACTTTGTGCACAAACTTTGTGCATAAACTGTGTGCATAAACGTTGTGCATAAACTTTGTGCAGAAACTTTGTGCATAAACGTTGTGCATAGACTTTGTGCATAAACGTTGTGTAGACAATTTGTGGGGAAACTTTGTGCATAAACTTTGGGCATAAACTTTGTGCATGAACTTTGTGCATAGAATTTGTACATAAACTTTGTGCATAAACCTTGTGCATAAAATTTGTGCATAAGCTTTGTGCATGAACTTTGTGCATAAACTTTGTGCATAAACTTTGTGCACAAACTTTGTGCATAAACTTTGTGCATAAACTTTGTGCATTAACTTTCTGCATAAATGTTTTGCATATAATTTGTGCATAAACTTTGTGAATAAACATTGTGCACAAACATTGTGCATAAACGGTATGCTTAAAATTTGTGCATAAAAGTTGTGCATAAACTTTCTGCATAAACTTTGTGCATAAACGTTGTGCATAAACTTTGTGCATAAACGTTGTGCATAAACTTTGTGCAAAAACTTTGTGCATAAACTTTGTGAATAGACTTTGGGCATAAACGTTTTCCATAAACATTTTGCATAAACTTTGTGCAAAAACTTTGGGCATAAACTTTGTGCATAAATGTTCTGCAGAAACTTTGTGCATAAACTTTGTTCATAAACTTTGTGCATGAGCTTTGTTCATAAACTTTGTGCATAATCTTTTTGCAAAACCTTTGGGCATAATCTTTGTGCATAAACGTTTTGCAGAAACTTTGTGCATAAACTTTGTGCATAAACGTTGTGCATAAACTTTGTGCATAAACTTTGTTCATAAACTTTGTGCATAAACTTTGTGCATAAACTTTGTGCATAAACTTAATGCATAAACTTTGTGCAAAAACTTTGTGAATAAACTATGTGCATACACGTTGTGCACAAACTTTGTGCATAAAAAATGTGTATAAACTTTGTGCATAAACTTTGTGCATAAACTTTGTGCATAAACTTTGTGCATAAACTTTGCGCATAAACATTGTGCATAAACTTTGTGCAGAACCTTTGTGCATAAACTTTGTGCACAGACTTTGTCAATAAACTTCGTGCATAAACGTTGTGCATAAACTTTGTGCATAGACTTTGTGCATAAGATTTTTGCATAAACGTTGTGAATAAAATTTGTGCATAAACTTTGTGCATAAAGTTTGTGCATTAACTTTGTGTAGAAACTTTGTACAGCAACTTTCTGCATGAACTTTGTGCACAAACTTTGTGCATAAACTTTGTGCATGAACTTTGTGCATAAACTTTGAGCATGAACTTTGTGCATGAACTTTGTGCATAAACTTTGTGCATAAACTTTGTGCATAAACTTTAAGCATAAACTTTGTGCATAAAATTTGTGCATAAACTTTGTGCATAGATTTTGTGCATAAACTTTGTGCAGAAACGTTGTGCAGAAACTTTGTGCATAAACTTTGTGCATAAGCTTTGTGCATACACTTTGTGCATAAACTTTGTGCATAAACGTTGTGCATAAACTTTGTGCACAAGCGTTTTGCATTAACTTTGTGCATAAACTTTGTGCATAAACTGTGTGCATAAACATTTTGCATAAACTTTGTGCATAAAATTTGTGCATAAACGTTGTGCATAAAACTTGTGCATAAACTTTGTGCATAAATTTTGTGCTTTAACTTTGTGCAGAAACGTTGTGTAGAAACTTTCTGCACAAACTTTGTGCACAAAATTTGTGCATAAACGTTCTGCATGAACTTTGTGCATAAACGTTGTGCATGAACGTTTTGCATGAACTTTGTGCATGATCTTTGTGCATAAAATTTGTGCATAAACTTTGTGCATAAACTTTGTACATAAACTTTGTGCATACAATTTGTGCATAAACTTTGTGCATAGATTTTGTGCATAAACTTTGTGCAGAAACTTTGTGCAGAAACTTTGTGCATAAACTTTGTGCATGAACTTTGTGCATACACTTTATGCATAAACTTTGTGCATAAACGTTGTGCATAAACTTTGTGCACAAGCGTTTTGCATTAACTTTGTGCATAAACTTTGTGCATAAACTGTGTGCATAAACTTTGTGCATAAACGTTGTGCATAAACTTTGTGCATAAACGTTGTGCATAAACTTTGTGCATAAATGTTGTGCAGACAATTTGTGCAGAAACTTTGTGCATAAACTTTGGGCATAAACTTTGTGCATAAACTTTGTGCATAGAGTTTGTACATAAACTTTGTGCATAAAATTTGTGCATAAAATTTGTGCATAAAGTTTGTGCATGAACTTTGTGCATAAACTCTGTGCATAAACTTTGTGCACAAACTTTGTGCCTAAACTTTGTGCATAAACTTTCTGCATAAATGTTCTGCATATACTTTGTGCATAAACTTTGTGCATAAACATTGTGTACAAACATTGTGCATGAACGTTGTGCTTTATATTTGTGCATAAAATTTGTTCATAAACTTTCTGCATTAGCTTTGTGCATAAACGTTGTGCATAAATGTTGTGCATAAACTTTGTGCATAAACGTTGTGCATAAACTTTGTGCATAAACGTTGTGCATAAACTTTGTGCAAAAACTCTGGGCATAAACTTTTTGCATAACTGTTCTGCAGAACCTTTGTGCATAAAATTTCTGCATAAACTTTGTGCATAAGCTTTGTTCATAAACTTTGTGCATAAACTTATTGCAAAACCTTTGGGCATAATCTTTGTGCATAAACGTTTTGCAGAACCTTTGTGCATAAACTTTGTGCAGAAACGTTAAGCATAACCTTTTTGCATAAACCTTGTTCATAAACTCTGTGCATAAACTTTGTGCATAAACTTTGTGCAAAAACTTTGTGCATAAACTTAATGCATAAACTTTGTGCAAAAACTTTGTGAATAAACTATGTGCATAAACGTTGTGCATAAACGTTTTGCATAAACAATGTGCAAAAACTTTGTGCATAAACTTTGTGCATAAACTTTGTGCATAAACTTTGAGCATAAACTTTGTGCATAAAATTTGTGCATAAACTTTGTTCATAGATTTTGTGCATAAACTTTGTGCAGAAACTTTGTGTAGAAAATTTGTGCATAAACTTTGTGCATAAACTTTGTGCATACACTTTGTGCATAAACTTTGTGCATAAACGTTGTGCATAAACTTTGTGCACAAGCGTTTTGCATTAACTTTGTGCATAAACTTTGTGCATAAACTGTGTGCATAAACTTTGTGCATAAACATTGTGCATAAACTTTGTGCATAAAATTTGTGCATAAACGTTGTGCATAAAATTTGTGCATAAACTTTGTGCATAAAGTTTGTGCATTAACTTTGTTCAGAAACGTTGTGTAGAAACTTTCTGCATAAACTTTGTGCACAAACTTTGTGCATAAACGTTCTGCATGAACTTTGTGCATAAACTTTGTGCATGAACGTTTTGCATGAACTTTGTGCATGAACTTTGTGCATAAAATTTGTGCATAAACTTTGTGCATAGATTTTGTGCATAAACTTTGTGCATGAACTTTGTGCATACACTTTATGCATAAACGTTGTGCATAAACGTTGTGCATAAACTTTGTGCACAAGCGTTTTGCATTAACTTTGTGCATAAAGGTTGTGCATAAACTTTGTGCATAAACTGTGTGCATAAACGTTGTGCATAATGTTTGTGCAGAAACTTTGTGCATAAACATTGTGCATAAACTTTGTGCAACGTTGTGCAGACAATTTGTGCAGAAACTTTGTGCATAAACTTTGGGCATAAACTTTGTGCATAAACTTTGTGCATAGAGTTTGTACATAAACTTTGTGCATAAACATTGTGCATAAAATTTGTGCATAAAGTTTATGCATGAACTTTGTGCATAAACTTTGTGCAAAAACTTTGTGCACAAACTTTGTGCATAAACTTTGTGCACAAACTTTGTGCATAAACTTTGTGCATAAACTTTGTGAATAAACTTTGGGCATAAACGTTTTCCATAAACGTTGTGCATAAACTTTGAGCAAAAACTCAGGGCATAAACTTTGTGCATAAATGTTCTGCAGAAACTTTGTGCATAAACTTTGTGCATACACTTTGTGCATAAACTTTGTTCATAAACTTTGTTCATAAACTTTGTGCAAAACCTTTGGGCATAATCTTTGTGCATAAACGTTTTGCAGAACCTTTTTGCATAAACTTTGTGCACAAACGTTGTGCATAACCTTTGTGCATAAACTTTGTTCATAAACTCTGTGCATAAACTTTGTGAACAAACTATGTGCATAAACGTTGTGCATAAACGTTTTGCATAAACAATGTGCAAAAACTTTGTGCATAAACTTTGTGTAGAAACTTTGCGCATAAACTTTGTGCACAGACTTTGTCCATGAACTCTGTGCATAAACTTTGTGCATTAACTTTGTGCATAGACTTTGTGCATAAGATTTTTGCATAAACATTGTGAATAGAATTTGTGCATAAACTTTGTGCATAAAGTTTGTGCATTAACTTTCTGCAGAAACTTTGTGCAGAAACTTTGTGCATGAACTTTGTGCACAAACTTTGTGCATGAGCTTTGTGCATGGACTTTGTGCATAAATGTTGTGTATGAACTTTTTGCATGAACTTTGTGCATGAACTTTGTGCATAAACTTTGTGCATAAACTTTGAGCATAAACTTTGTGCATAAAATTTGTGCATAAACTTTGTGCATAGATTTTGTGCATAAACTTTGTGCAGAAACTTTGTGCAGAAACTTTGTGCATAAACTTTGTGCATAAACTTTGTGCATACACGTTGTGCATAAACTTTGTGCATAAACGTTGTGCATTAACTTCGTGCACAAGCGTTTTGCATTAACTTTGTGCATAAACTGTGTGCATAAAATTTGTGCATAAACTTTGTGCATAAACTTTTTGCATAAACATTGTGCATAAACTTTGTGCATGAATTTTGTGCATAAATATTGTGCATAAACTTTGTGCATAAACGTTGTGCAGAAAATGTGTGTAGAAACTTTGTACATAAACTTTGTGCATAAACTTTGGGCATAAACTTTGTACATAAACGTTGTGCATAAACTTTGTGCAAAAACTTTGGGCATAAACTTTGTGCATAAACTTTCTGCAGAAACTTTGTGCATAAACTTTGTGCATAAACTTTGTTCATAAACTTTGTGCATAAACTTTGTGCAAATACTTTGGGCATAAACTTTGTGCATAAACTTTGTGCATAAACTTTGTGCAAAACTTTGTGCATAAACTATGTGAATAAACGTTGTGCATGAACTTTGTGCATTAACTTTGTGCAGAAACTTTGTGCACAAACTTTGTGCATAAACATTGTGCATGAATTTTGTGCATGAACGTTGTGTATAAACTTTGTGCATAAACTTTTTGCATAAACTTTGAGCACAAACGTTATGCATAAACTTTGTGCATAAACGTTGTGCATGAACTTTGTGCATAAACATTGTGCATAATCTTTGTGCATAAACTTTGTGCATAAACTTTATGCATAAAATTTGTGCATAAACATTCTGCATAAACTTTGTGCATAAACTTTGTGCAGAAACGTTGTGCAGAAACTTTATGCATAACGTTTGTGCATAAAATCTGTGCATAAACTTTGTCTGTAAACTTTAAGCACAAAGTTTGTGCATAAACGTTGTGCATACACTTTGTGTAAAAACTTTGTGCAAAATATTATTCATATAAAGTGTGCATAAACTTTGTGCATAAACTTTGTGCATAAAACTTGTGCATAAACTTTGTGCATAAACTTTGTGCATAAACTTTGTGCATAAACGTTGTGCATGAACTTTGTGCATAAACTTTGTGCAAAAGGTTTGTGCATGAACTTTGTGCATAAACATTGTGCATAAACTTTGTGTATAAAATTTGTGCATAAAATTTGTGCATAAACTTTGTGAATGAAATTTATGCATACACTTTGTGCATAAACTTTGCGCATTAACTTTGTGCATACACTTTGTGCATAAACTTCGTGCATAAACTTTGTGCATAAACTTTGTGCATAAACGATGTTCATAAACTCCGTGCATGAACTTTCTGCATAATTGTTCTGTATAAATTTTGTGCATAAACTTTGTGCATAAACTTTGTGCATAAGGTTGTGCATAAACTTTGTGCATTATCTTTGTGCATAAACTTTGTGCATAAACTTGGTGCATAAACTTCGTGCATAAACTTTGGGTATAAACTTTGTGCATAAACTTTCTGCAGAAACTTTGTGCATGAACTTTGTGCATAAATTTTGTGCATAATCGTTTTTCATAAACATCGTACAAAACCTTTGTTCATAAACTTTGTGCACAAACATTGTGCATACAATTTGTGCACAAACGTTGTGCAAAATATTTTGCATAAACATTGTGCAAAAACTTTGTGCATAAACTTTGTGCATAAACTTTGTGCATAGAATTTGTCCATAAACTTTGTGCATAAACGTTTTGCATAAAATTTGTGCATAAACATTGTGCATGAACTTTGTGCATAAACTTTGTGCATAAACTTTGTGCATGAACTTTGTGCAGAAACTTTGTGTATAAACTTTGTGCATGAAATTTGTGCATGAACTTTGTGCATAAAACTTGTGCATAAACTTTGTGCATGAACTTTCTGCAGAAGCTTTGTGCATACACTTTGTGCACAGACTTTGTGCACAAACGTTGTGCCTAAGCATTCTGCATGAACTTTATGCATAAACTTTGTGCATGACCTTTGTGCATAAACATTGTGCATAAACATTGTGCATAAAATGTGTGCATAAAACTTGTGCATAAACTTTGTGCATAAACTTTGTGCATAAACTGTGTGCATAAACGTTGTGCCTAAACGTCGTGCATAAACGTTGTGCATATACTTTGTGCATAAACTCTGTGCATAAGCTTTGTGCACAAAACATTGTGCACAAACATTGTGCATAAACTTTGTACATAAACTTTGTGCTAAACCTTTGTGCAAAAACTTTGTGCATAAACTTTGTGCATACAATTTGGGCATAAACTTTGTGCATAAACGTTGTGCATAAAATTTGTGCATAAGCATTCTGCAGAAATTTTGTGCATAAACTTTGTGCATAAACTTTGTGCACAAACTTTTTGCATAAACTTTGTGCATAAAAGTTTTGCAAAAACTTTGTGCATAATCGTTGTGCATAAACTTTGTGCAAAACCTTTGTTTATAAACTTTGTGCATAAACGTTGTTTAGAAACTTTGTGCATAACCGTTGTGCATAAACTTTGTGCATAAATGTTGTGCATAAACCTTGTGCAAAAACTTTATGCATGAAATTTGTGCATAAACTTTGTGCATGCACTTTTTGCACAAGTTTTGTGCATAAACTTTGTGTATAGACTTTGTAGATAAACTTTGTGCATAAACTTTGTGCATAAACTTTGTGCATAAAATTTGTGCATAAACTTTGTGCATAAACTTTGTGCATAAACTTTGTGCAAAAACTTTGTGCATAATCTTTGTGCATAAACTTTGTGCAAAACCTTTGTGCATAAACTATGTGCATAAACGTTGTGCATAAACTTTGTGCATAAACGTTGTGCAGAAACTTTGTGCATAAACGTTGTGCATAAACTTTGTGCATAAACGTTGTGCATAAACCTTGTGCAAAAACGTTTTGCATGAACTTTGTGCATGAACTTTGTGCATGAACTTTGTGCACAAATTTTGTGCATAAACTTTGTGGATAAACTTTGTGCATAAACTTTGTGCATAAACGTTTTGCATAAAATTTGTGAATAAACTTTGTCCATAAACTTTGTGCATGGCATTTGTGCATAACCTTTGTGCATAAACTTTGTGCACAAACTTTGTGCATAAACTTTGTGCATAGATTTTGTGCATACGCTTTGTGCATAAACTTTGTGCATAAAATTTGTGCATAAACATTGTGCACAAACTTTGTGCATAAACTTTGTGCATACACTTTGTTCATAAAATCTGTGCATAAACTTTCAGCAGAAGCGTTTTGCATAAACTTTGTACATAAACTTTTTGCATAAACTTTATGCATAAACATTGTGCATAAACATTATGCATAAAAACTGTGCATAAAATTTGTGCATAAACATTGTGCATAATCTTTGTGCATAAACGTTGTGCCCAAACGTTGTGCATAAACTTTGTGCAAAAAATTTGTGCATAAACATTGTGCATAAACTTTGTGCATAAACTTTGTGCAAAAACTTTGTGCATAAACCTTGTGCATAAACTTTGGCATAAACTTTGTGCATAAACGTTGTACATGAACTTTCTGCAGAAACTTTTTGCATAAACTTTGTGCATAAACTTTGTGCATAAACTTTGTGCACAAACTTTGTGCACAAACTTTGTGCATAAACTTTGTGCATAAACATTGTGCATAAACTTTGGGCATAAACTTTGTGCATATACTTTGTGCATAAACTTTGTGCAAAAACCTTGTGCATAAACTATGTGCATAAACGTTGTGCATAAACGTTCTGCATGACCTTTGTTCATAAACATTGTG
Source organism: Penium margaritaceum (assembly GCA_023375785.1). Classification (NCBI taxonomy): domain Eukaryota; kingdom Viridiplantae; phylum Streptophyta; class Zygnematophyceae; order Desmidiales; family Peniaceae; genus Penium; species Penium margaritaceum. Next base: position 241,422 of record SZWC01000153.1, on the reverse strand, counting down.
CATAAACTTTGTGCATGAATGTTGTGCATACACTTTGTGTGTAAACGTTGTGCATAAACTTTGTGCATACACTTTGTGCATAAACGTTGTGCATAAACTTTGTGCATAAACTTTGTGCATAGAATTTGTGCATAACCTTTGTAAATAAACTTTGTGCATAAGCTTTGTGCATAAACATTGTGCACAAACTTTGTGCAAAAACTTTGTGCATGAACTTTGTGCATAAACTTTCTGCATAAACTTTGTGCATAAACTTTGTGCATAAACTTTGTGCATAAACTTTGTGCA